>OZ012739.1:10301716-10901716 GCA_963859935.3 Lathyrus sativus | reverse complement strand
CACGTTGCAACACAAGGGGTTTTCTCTGTCTGTCGAGTCTCTGTCGTTGCAACACAAGGGTTAAAACCCTTTAACCATTTCATGGGCTTTGGCCCACAAAGCTAATTCCCCATTTTTTTTTCTTCTCTTTTAATAATAGTAATAATATTAAGATTAAGTGGGCTCACTTATTTTGGTGACCCACACAACAGACTTTGGAATCTGCGTCGTTACATCACTGGACAGTAATCAAAGTAAAACCATCTTGCATGAAGTCAATTTACACCATTTCTTGCTTTTAGTAGTTTTGGGATTTAATGACATGATTTCTACTGCAGGATATCGGCAAGGTTTCTCCAAACATTTTTCAAGCTTTTGTTCCTGCCATAATGATAGCAGGGCTTTACTTCTTTGACCACAGTGTTACATCCCAATTGGCACAACAAAAGGAATTCAATCTCAGGAAACCTTTTGCATATCACTATGACATATTGTTGCTAGTATTCATGGTATATATATATATATATATATATATATATATATATATATATATATATATATATATATATATATATATATATATATATATATATATATATATATATATATATATATATATATATATATATATATATATATATATATATATATATATATATATATATATATATATATATATATATATATATATATACACACGTATCTCTCTTATATAGCGTTGTTTAATTGACACTTTGTTACCGTTGGGGTCTAGAGTATGCGGTTGGTTTGCAGGGTGTGTGAGTGCTGTAAAGCATACTCACATTAATGATATGAACAGAACTAAGGCTTTTCCTTGAATCAAAATTTAAGACATTGCTTTGTGGACTAATTGGCTTGCCTCCTTCAAATGGAGTTCTGCCTCAATCCCCTATGCACACTAAGAGTCTGTCTCCTCACGAAATAGGTGACTAAATGAGTATTGGAATTTGGTTGAGTAAGTATCAAGATTGAATTTTATGCTAAATATGATGATTTGTTGATCTTTGAATGGTAGTTGATCCGAAGAATGATGGTTTAAAGTGCCAAGGAAAGCATAAGGCAGGAAGCTAGCAACTAAATATATGGAAAGATGCAACTGTTCATAGAAATGGATAATAATCCTAATGTAAGCATAAGTTGACAGTTGTTTTATATTTTTGTTCTTATCAAATTCGAATTCCCCAAATCCCTTTCTCCTCCGCCGCTGACCCTAATCACTTGCGTTTAGGCGATTTTGTAAACACTCTTGGCCTGCCAAGGTGTGCGCTACTCTTTTCATCGTTGTTTTCAGTTTTTTCTTTATGATTTCTTTGTGAATACATTGTGAATCTTTGTTAATACATTGCAAATCTTTGTGAATAAATTGTCAAGTGTTTCCCTTCTTGGCCAGCCAAGGTGTGCGCTACTCTTTTGTTTGTATGGATAGAGTGCAGAGTAGTTCCACATTACATCCTGAGATTGTATTAAGGAGGAAGTTTGTGCTTTCTGCTTTGGTCACGCGGCTGTTGTTTTTCCAACTTTTATCTTCTGATGCGAAGACGAAAAATATGAATCCGTATAATGAAAAACGTGTGTTACAACAAAATAGGAATATACAAAAACAAAACAATGTACCAGATGGCTTCCCAAATTTTATTAGAGAAGGTAATGTTCATTGTTTTTTCATGCATGGTTTAGTTTTTTTCTGATTTGTGTAAGAAAATTTATGTTCCCTTTTTACCCTTTGATTTCTCTATTGTGTCACATTTGTGTTTTTTAATTGAAATTTAGTGTGGAAAAGTTAGGAGCCTAATACGGATATGATGTTCTGGTTCATTAATACAATTTTCAGGTTTTGAAGTTAAAGTGATAGCACCAGATGACTATATAAAATGTGATTCGGGGCTAATATACCGAGATTTTGAAGTTGGTACAGGTGATTGTCCAAAGGATGGTGAGCAGGTTTTTCTTTTATATTCTTTCCAATCGACTAATTTTTTCTTCTTAATTTTATTTTAATTGGTTTGGAGAATAAGTTCGCTCAAATATTAAGCACAAATATTAAGCACAAATATTAAGCAGTGTGAGCACGAGAACTAGAATTGTCTCTATGTAGTATTTTGCAATGGGCTACTACTTTAAATAGCTTGAGTTTGTTGAGATGAGAGAAACTGGAAACTGATATTTAATTGGAGAGAAAGCATAATTTTATAAAATTTAGAGCAAGGAGTTAGATTGCCTACAATAATCTTAGAATTTGGGTTGAGTTTACAAAACAAGTATATAAGGTGAGGACTGCTTTCACCTATATAAACTTATATTCAGGTTCGGTAGCAGTGACCTGATAGCAGTTGGTCCAATGAATTTTCTATAGACTTAGATACCATCTTAGAATTTGAGCTGGCTGAGTCTGATTCAACCCTTACAAAACTGTCTTGGAAAGTGAAGACCGTTCCCACTTATAAACATATTAAGACCTTATCTTATTTAATATTGAAACCTTTAAAAATGTCTTGAAGACTTTTCCTCTTAGTTACTTTGGCATCTCGTTTATCAATTTCTTGTCAATGTATAAAAATTTCATGTTTGCATATCATGTGATTTGATTAATTGGAAGTGTGGCCAGTTTTATAGCTTTGAAGTTATCTCAAAAATATGATTTTAACACACATATCATGCCTTGCAGGTCACATTTCACTATGTTGGCTATGACGAATCTGGCCGCCGTATTGAAAGTACTTATTTGCAACGTTTTCCTGCCAAAATTCGCATGGGTAACAACGCATTGGTTCCTGGTAAATAAATAGATTTAGTATTACCAGTTCCCTTGTGGATTGCATGACAAAGCATTAATTATTTGTCGGCTTTTATATCTTTCATCACATTTTCTTTTGTAGGATTTGATATCTTTTTTCATATTTTCTTTTGTAGGATTTGAAGAAGGAATTAGAGACATGAAAGCTGGTGGAAAGAGAAGAATAATTGTCCCCCCTAATCTTGGACCCCCGGTACACCCCTTATTTTCTTTCATCTCCATTCATTATTATGCGACAATGCTGGGATTCTTGATACTTTTGATAAACGTGACTGGTGCAACATCCATTGTTTTTGCAGCGTAGTTGTTGAAATCACAAAAACCTTTACATTATTAGAAAAAAAATTGTGGTTGTGAACCGCAATTCCAAACCATGCATCTAAGTGGTTAATAAACTCTCGCTAAGGACATCGTTTTGAATTAAATTTTGACTAGAACAATCTTGTCTGATTTTACTTCATGTCCAAACTTTAGATTACCAGAGTCTCCTTCCCCTAATAATCGAGCGGTTAAGAGGGAAAAAACATCAATCTTTAGTTCTGTTTAGATATCCAAAATAGAGAATGTAGCAGTGTGACACTGAATACTGTTATGTTTCTATGCATTTTGCCCAATTTTTTGGTTGTCATTTTACCTTCTCGTGGCTGAGATGATTAATTTTGTGTTATTGCTGGTGCTTGCTGTTGCAACTTCAAAGTTGCATGTCATAGATGGGATTCCACAATTTATCTTTGTTCGATCAAGGTATACTATTGAGGTTAGGCTTTTATAACTGCTATTGTCCTTTTTCATTTTTCATATAAGAAATCTCTGTAATTCAACAAATAATTGAATTTGGTTCCCCTTCCATTCTTCTTCACAAATCTAGATAAAAGGTGAGAGTTTTGTTGGACACTCAACAACCAACATGAATTGTTGTCTAATAATCTAAATGCTATTAGCGGGGATGGTGTGTCAAAGCATAAATCTCTTTGAGAATATAGTGGGAACATAGTTACTAAGATTAAATTTAAAATGTATATGAAAAAAAAACCTGTAGAATATAATGAAGTAGTAACATATATGTCATGATTAAACATAAAATACCATAATTCATAAACTTAAAAGTCGATGTCATATGTTGCAAAATATAAATTCAATATATTAAGCTCAAGTAATAGCTTATTAATTGTAAACTAGGGAAAATAGAAAGAGTTGAAATTGCCAGAGTATAAAGAGAGAATTGAGAGAATGATTGAAATTTGGTTGGGTCAGTTAGACCCATCTTATTTTCTGTTATTTCTGGCTTTTCATCCATCATTTTAGCCCTTTATGCTCTGTGCACCATGAGGGTTTAAGTGAAAAAAATGGCTGAAATCGTTAGATATTCAGATAGAAAGGAGTAGTGAAAGCCCCAAGTCTATTGAAATCGTTAGATATAACAGTGAATATTTACAGTGAATTTTAAAGATTTAGATTTGAGCCAATTGGATTGGGACAATGTTGGAAACAAAGACTTGATAGCTGATCATAGATAGCCTTTTGAAAAATTTGAATTGCCTTAAAATATGGAACAAGAGCTCTTCGTAGGATTTAGTTAGGGGAGACTCACACAGCTGTTTAAAGACCTAGCACATAGGATACACTGCATATGCTAATAGGCACACCAAAGGGTGAAACAAAGTAAGTCAAAGGCACTTCAAAATAAGTTAATGTGCCTTAAACTGGAGGAACAAATTTCTGTGACCGAAAATGGAGGAACCGTAGATGTCTTCACCATTAGTAACAGGCTGGACTCATTACAAGTGAGATCCCGTCAGGTGAAAAGTTGGGATATCTTGCTAAATTGTAAATAATAACAAGTTCACGTGTACGAAACTTGAGGAACAAGTTCCCATGCTTGAAACTGGAGGAACAATAAATATCTTCACCATTAGTAACAGGTTGTATTCATTTCAAGTGAGATCTCATCAAGCCTTCAAATAGTGCTGGGAATAGGTCATGGCATATCTTAAATAGGTCATTAGTGTGTTGAATCAACTTTTTTTTAATGCTTTTTTCCAGTTTACTTTCCGCAGGTTGATGAAACAAACCTAATTTAGTTTTACACTTAGACATGTACTTTTCATTTTTGTGCTTTTATTCGTTTGAAATTCTCGCAATTTTATTTTAATTCCTTATTCCATTTGAAACTATACAACAATAGTTGGTGGATATCACCGAAAGTTCGGTTTATGTTCTAAACCTTGCTATCAACCATTCTCAGAAGGATCTCCCTGTCAATATATTTGAAAGTGGTATGCAATCCTATACTTGAATTATGTATCGCTTTTATTCTATTTTTCCCCATCATTTTCTCTTTTTCGTAAATAAAGATTAAATGCTCCACCATTGGCCTGATAGGCTGTGACCCTTTCCAAGAAAACCTTAAGCCTAGAAAGGTTACTATAAATACCTTTCTCATAAGGGGATTGTCATACTCCAAAAATTTCTTTTATTTCATTTATTAAACAAATATCATTGACTCAAAGGTTTTGTCATTGGATTCTTGTTGATTGGCCTGACAAGTCTCATGTGATAAGAGCTTCTTCCATGAGATCAAACCTTTTGAGGTTGTTTCACATTGGCATATGTGTTTATCTCTTGAAACCTTAATTCTTAAGTTTGATCTTTGATCATGTTTAATTTGCATCTGGGAGTGCTTAGCAGATCTTATTGGGATAAGAAGTTCAGTTAGCGACCAACGACACGTCGTGAACTCCAAATTCACTGGTGATAGAGAAGAGGACGGGATGCACATGTAAGATATTCCGATGACAAAGTGAGGTTCAGTGTGAAATTAGAGCAAGTACATAACGAGTTTAGAATACCCGGCCCTTTAGTGGAGGATAATATTTATTATGTACCACCACCGCTTGGCCAACAATCATCTGCTGTGGGTTAGATCGTAAGGCGCATAACGGGTGACTACAAATATCCTACGTGGAAGTAGAGAAAACCAAAATGTGATCTTCGTTCAGTGTCAACTACCTCTATGAACTCTAGGAAATGGATAACTTGTTCTCGAGAGGTGAGTTTAGTGGTGATGTGTTCCTGCTTTAGGAGCACATGGAGAACCTGGCCTTCAACGACTATGAAAGATTGGGCCTCGTTGGACCAGACTCAGACCTAGTCCAAAACATTAGCTTTGATAGAATATTCATAAGTTTGGGTTTTGTAGATCATGTTCATTGTTTATGACTTGGGTCATGACATGACATTTATGCAAGATCAAGTTGCATTTATAAAGTAAAGAACTATTGAAATTCAAATATTCAAGACATATTTTTGGAGGGAATTTATTTCTTACTTGAAACATAAGTACACGATCCATTTTTACTAGGAGCCATCTCTAATTACAAATTTTACATTACAAAGTTACAAAAAATTGATTTTAAAACATAGTTGACTTTTGGTCAAACTTAACCAAAGTCAACTTAACCCTAATCCTATTTCTCTTCATCTTCATGACGATGCTCTTTTTCAACTTCACCCATAAGCACGGTCTTTTGCGTCATGTTATCATCACCATTTCCATGTGCTTCAAATGTACCAAAAAGTCATGACCAAACATGCATTGCCTTGGCTTTATGCCTTAATTGTTAAAACATCACGTTCAAACCAGCTTGTTATCAAGTACTTGCAAAACAACACAACACACACAAAACAATATACACAAGCCATAACCGTACAAAGTTAGTACTGATTCATGCATAACATACATATACGAGCCACTACAGCCCTAATAACATAGAAGAAACACCAAGACATCCAATGTAGTTCAAACATCAATATAACTTAGTCAAATCAACGTCATGAAATGATCCACATCCTCCTTGAAAATAAAGATTCAACGCTCCACCATTGGCCTGACGAGCTGAGACCCTTTCCAAGAAATCCTTAGGCCTAGAAAGAGCACTATAAATACCTTTCCCATAAGGCGATTGTCATACTCCAAAAATTTCTTTTATTTCATTTATTAAACAAATATCATTGACTCAAAGGTTTTGTCATTGGATTCTTGTTGATTGGCTTGACATGTCTCATGCGATGAGAGCTTCTTCCATGAGATCAAACGTTTTGATGTTGTTTCACTTTGGCATATGTGTTTATCTCTTGAAACCATAATCCTTAATTTTGATCTTTGATCATGTTCGATTTGCATATGGGAGTGCTTAGCTGATCTTATTGGGATAAGAAGTTCAGTTAGCGACCAACAACACGTCGTGATCTCCAAATTCACTGGTTATGGAGAAGAGGACAGGGCGTACATGTAAGATATTCCGATGACAAAGTGAGGTTCAGTGTGAAAAGAGAGCAAGGACATAACGAGTTTAGAATACCCGACCCTTCAGTGGAGGATATATTTATTATGTATTTCCACCGCTTGGCCTACAATCATCTGCTGCGTGTTAGATCGTAAGGCCCATAACGGGTGATTGCAAACAAAACAACACAACACACACATAACCATATACACACGCCATAGCCGTTTAAAGTTAGAACTGATTCATGCATAACATACATATTTGAGCCACTACAACCCCAATAACATATAAGAAACACCAAGACATCCAATGTAGTTCAAACATCAATATAACTTAGTCAAATCAAGGTCATGAAATGATCCACATCCTACTTGGAAACAAAGATTCAACGCTCTCAACGCTCCACCATTGGCCTGACGGGCTGAGACCCTTTCCAAGAAAACCTTAGGCCTAGAAAGGGCACTATAAATACCTTTTCCATAAGGGGATTGTCATACTCCAAATATTTATTTTATTTCATTTATTAAACAAATATCATTGACTCAAAGGTTTTGTCATTGAATTCTTGTTGATTGACTGACAAGTCTCATGTGATGAGAGCTTCTTCCATGAGATCAAACCTTTTGAGGTTGTTTCACATTGGCATATATGTTTATCTCTTGAAACCTTGATCCTTAATTTTGATC
This sequence comes from Lathyrus sativus, assembly GCA_963859935.3. NCBI lineage: Eukaryota > Viridiplantae > Streptophyta > Magnoliopsida > Fabales > Fabaceae > Lathyrus > Lathyrus sativus. The sequence goes on along the minus strand of OZ012739.1, from coordinate 10,893,950 downwards.
TTTGATCATGTTCGATTTGCATATGGGAGTGCTTAGCTGATCTTATTGGGTTGAGAAGTTCAGTTATCGACCAACAATACGTCGTGAACTCCAAAATCACTGGTGATGGAGAAGAGGACAGGGTATACATGTAAGATATTCCGATGACAAAGTGACGTTCAGTGTGAAAAGAGTGCAAGTACATAACGAGTTTAGAATAACCGACTCTTCAGTGGAGGATGATATTTATTATATACCTCCACCGCTTGGCCAACAATCATCTGCTGCGGGTTAGATCGTAAGGCCCATAATGGGTGACAACAAAGATCCTACGTGGAAGTAGGAAAAACCAGCATGTGGTCTTCGTTCTGTGTCAACTGCCTCTACGAACTCTGGGAAATGGATAACTTGTTCTCGAGAGGTAAGTTTAGTTGGTGACGTTTTCCTGCTTGAGGAGCACGTGGAGAATCTGGCCTTCAACGACTTCGAAAGATTGGGCCTCGTTGGACCAAACTCAGACCTAGTCCAGAACATTAGCTTTGATAGAATATTCATAAGTTTGGCTTTTGGAGATCATGTTCATTGTTTATGGCTTGGGTCATGACATGACATATATACAGGATCAAGTTGCATTTATAAAGTAAAGAAATATTGAAATTCAAATATTCAAGACTTGTTTTCAGATGGAATTTCTTTCTTTCTTGAAACATAATTACACGATCCATTTTGACTAGGAGCCATATTTAATTATAAATTTTACATAACAAAGTTACAAAAAATTGATTTTAACCCATAGTTGACTTTTGGTCAAAAATTTAATCAAAGTCAACTTAACCCTAAACCTATTCCTCTTCATCTTCACGACGATGCTCTTTTTCAACTTCACCCATATGCACGATTTTTTGCTTCATATTATCATCACAATTTCCATGTGCTACAAATGTACCAAAAAGTCATGACCAAACTTGCATTTCCTTGACTTTATGCCTTAATTGTTAAAACATCACGTTCAAACAAGTACCTGCAAAACAACAAAACACACACATGACTATATACATACGCCATAGCCGTACAAAGTTAGAAGTGATTCATGCATAACATACATATATGAGCCACTACACAAAGTTAGAAGTGATTCATGCATAACATACATATATGAGCAACTACAACCCGAATAACATAGAAGAAACACCAAGACATTCAAACATCAATATAACTTAGTCAAATCAAGGTCATGAAATGATCCACATCCTCCTTAGAAACAAAGATTCAATGCTCGACCATTGGCCTGATGGGCTGCGACCCTTTCCAAGAAAACCTTAGGCCTAGAAAGGGCACTTTAAATACCTTTCCCATGATGGGGATTGTCATACTCGAAAAATTTCTTTTATTTCATTTATTAAACAAATATCATTAACTCGAAGGTTTTGTCATTGGATTCTTGTTGATTGGCCTGACAAGTCTCATGTGATGAGAGCTTCTTCCATGAGATCAAACCTTTTGAGGTTGTTTCACATTGGCATATGTGTTTATCTCTTGAAACCTTAATCCCTAATTTTGATCTTTGATTATGTTCGATTTGCACCTGGTAGTGCTTAGCATATCTTATTGGGATAAGAAGTTCAGTTAGCGACCAACAACACGATCTCCAAATTCACTGGTTATGGAGAAGAGGACAGGGTGTACATGTAAGATATTCCGATGATAAAGTGAGGTTCAGTGTGAAAAGAGAGCAAGGACATAACGAGTTTAGAATACCCGACCCTTCAGTGGAGGATATATTTATTATGTATTTCCACCGCTTGGCCTACAATCATCTGCTGCGTGTTAGATCGTAAGGCCCATAACGGGTGAATGTAAAGATCCTACGTGGAAGTAGGGAAAACCAGCATGTGGTCTTCGTTCTATGTCAACTGCCTCTACGAACTCCGGGAAATGGATAACTTGTTCTCGAGAGGTGAGTTTAGTTGGTGACGTGTTCCTGCTTGAGGAGCACGTGGAGAACATGGCCTTCAACGACAATGAAAGATTGGGCATCGTTGAACCAGACTCAGACCTAGTCCGAAACATTAGCTTTGATAGAATATTCATAAGTTTGGCTTTTGGAAATCGTGTTCATTGTTTATGGCTTGGGTCATGACATGACATTTATACAGGATCAAGTTGCATTTATAAAGTAAAGAACTATTAAAATTCAAATATTCAAGACTTATTTTCGGAGGGAAGTTATTTCTTACTTGAAACATAAGTACACGGTCCATTTTTACTAGGAGCCATCTTTAATTACAAATTTTACATTACAAAGTTACAAAAAATTGATTTTAACCCATAGTTGACTTTTGGTCAAACTTAACCAAAGTCAACTTAACCCTAATCCTATTTCTCTTCATCTTCATGACGATGCTCTTTTTCAACTTCACCCATAAGCACGGTCTTTTGCGTCATGTTATCATCACCATTTCCATGTGCTTCAAATGTACCAAAAAGTCATGACCAAACATGCATTGCCTTGGCTTTATGCCTTAATTGTTAAAACATCACGTTCAAACCAGCTTGTTATCAAGTACTTGCAAAACAACACAACACACACAAAACAATATACACAAGCCATAGCCGTACAAAGTTATTACTGATTCATGCATAACATACATATACGAGCCACTACAGCCCTAATAACATAGAAGAAACACCAAGACATCCAATGTAGTTCAAACATCAATATAACTTAGTCAAATCAACGTCATGAAATGATCCACATCCTCCTTGAAAATAAAGATTCAACGCTCCACCATTGGCCTGATGGGCTGCGACCCTTTCCAAAAAAACCTTAGGCCTAGAAATGGCATTATAAATACCTTTTCCATGAGGGGATTGTCATACTCCAAAAATTTCTTTTATTTCGTTTATTAAACAAATATCATTTACTCAAAGGTTTTGTCATTGGATTCTTGTTGATTGGCCTGACAAGTCTCATGTGATGAGAGCTTCTTCCATGAGATCAAACCTTTTGAGGTTGTTTCACATTGGCATATGTGTTTATCTCTTGAAACCTTAATCCCTAATTTTGATCTTTGATTATGTTCGATTTGCACCTGGTAGTGCTTAGCATATCTTATTGGGATGAGAAGTTCAGTTAGCGACCAACAACACGTCGTGAACTCCATATTCACTGGTGATGTGAAGAGGACGGGGTGTACGTGTAAGATATTCCGATGACAAAGTGAGGTTCAGTGTGAAAAGGGAGCAAATACATAACGAGTTTAGGATACTCGACCCTTCAGTGGAGGATGATATTTATTATGTACCTCTACCGCTTGGCCAACAATCATCTGCTTTGGGTTAGATCGTAAGGCCCATAACGGGTGACTGCAAAGATCCTATATGGAAGTGAGGAAAACCAGCATGTGGTCTTCGTTCTGTGACAACTGCCTCTACGAACTCTGGGAAATGGATAACTTGTTCTCGAGAGGTGAGTTTAGTTGGTGACGTGTTCCTGCTTGAGTTTAGTTGTTTTCAAAAGTTCAAAATAGTCGGAAAAAAAATATATTTTTTCAAAAATAAAATAAAATTCTAAAATAAAAAAAAAAGTCGATTTTTTCTTAAAATATAAAAAGTTAATTGTTTTCAAAAGTTAAAAATAGTCGATTTTTTTCAAAATTAAAAAATAGTTCATTTTTTTTCAAAAAGAAAAATCTAATGTTTCAAAAATTCTAAAAATGATTTTTTTTAAGCTTAAAAATTTAGACCCTAATCCCCTCATTTGACAGCTCTACAGACATATATGTCTAGACTTCCTGAATTACGTAGTCTATTGAAAGCATTCGTTCCAAAATCTGAGTTGTCTAAGCTTGTTAAGGTTGTGAAAAAAATCAATTCACAAAAACCATTTAATAAAAATCGAAAATCAGTTTTAAATAATTCAAGTTACTTTTAAAAAAATCAGTTTCTTTTGTAAAATTGCTTTCCGTGCATCACCTTCTACCATTATGATTACCACCACTACACCATACACTAACATAACAAGTTATAAACTTATTTTATCAAAACATTCTTGAAATTATATAAAAGAGAAATTTATAAATAAATAAAAAACAATACGTAATTTATTGTTTATTTATTTTTTATACAAGTTACTTAGTGAATTTAAATTTAGTAATATTTTTTTACCAAAATATAGATATTTAATATTTTTTAACTAAATTATTGATATTTAATTTATGGATTAATGATGTTTTTAATTCCGCTAGTCTGTCCAAAAAATTTTTTCAAAAAAATCGTCTCTTCAAATGTCATTAACGGTTGCTTATGTGACATGTCACGTAGAATTTTTTTAATGATTAAGCATACACGTGGTTGTGCCAGGGTTGCAAAAAACATGACTTAGTTGTCATGTGGCAATTTCTTTTATTTTTATTTTATTTTTTATATTTATATATCCAGGATTTGTAGCTAATTCGTAGCTATTTTCAAGATTATTCTTATTTAATTTTCAGAATTCTTGAACATTAACTTCGTAATTTTAGACAACCATGTTTCATGAAATAGTCCAAGTACTCTTTGTTTTCTGTCATATTTGTCTTTGAGGAAAATGACTATTGTGCTTATATCCATTCTTCATTTGGAAAGTTCAAGCAGAAAATCAACATTATAGGATACACTAATGAGTTTTCGTTGGCAGAGACATAATGCCATCATCAATGATTTATGAGCAAACCATACATTATTAAATTAAAAAGTCAACAATGTTTGAAAACCCAACCAATCAACATTTTGTTGTATATTTTATGGTATATACTCATGTTGTTGATTCTTCATATAATTGAACACAACTCGCATACCAAGTGTGAGACGGTCATTTCAGTTACTTTTCAACAGAGTGCAGATCAGTTGTTAACCCTAAAATTTCTATTAATATTTGCATTTGAAGCAATATAATTTCCATTTGGTTTTTATTATATTGATTTTTATTCCAAATTGTATGTTGTTATGATGTGTACATTATTAGGCTTCCATTTTTTTTATTACACTGCATTTGTCTGAAAGTGGCATCTTATATCTAATTGCTTAAATTTTAATATTCTTTTCAAGAACAGTCTGCAAAGAAACCTTTCAACCTACATCACAATTGTGGAAAAATGCAATATCTACATTACGATAAAAGTTTCAATTGAGTAAGCAAACCTTCACAACAATGTCATAGATTATATGACTCACACAACAATGTTGTTGTTGGTAATATTTACACTCAAAGTTTCCGAACACGTTTTCGCTAAGATTCATCTAAGTTCTGTTTTGAATTCCAGTTTTGTTTCTTTGGATATCGAGCTCCATTAGACTGTAATTGATTATATTCTCTCGAATCTAGTTTGAGATAGTGTGGTTGATTTTTTTCATCTTGAATCTTGTTTTAGTTTTCTTATAGTTTGAGCTTAAATTTGGTAAGAAACCTATCTTATAAGATTTGGAAGTTGTTGCTATGTTCTTTCGGATGAAGGCTTGAAATATGTGTTTCTAGATAGTGTATTTTTTATTCAAATATACATGTTAAAGTTGGTTTTCTGTGTTGTTTTTTATTGTCAAAAGTTCCTAGTATCTTCCCAAGAAAGAGTGTTGGTTATCACTATTTGGCATGGTGATGTTTGTTGCTATGATCGTGTTTACAATTGCCAGGAATAACAGAACTATTATCATCCATAGGAATCAACATCATCCAGAATGGTTGGTTACTAATTGATTATGAAACTAGGAATATTTCATCATGGTCCTTCAGTTTGGTTATGAACAACTTTGTACAAGTTTGTTTTATCAAGCACATGATGAAGTCACAGATTTGAAATATGGGATACCGCTGGTAAAGAGAGATAACTTTCATTTATCTTTCGATTTTGCATACGAATTGATTCTCAGTTTGAATGATGATCATGTGATATGAAACTTGCTAAAGTCGGGATACAAGAAGCTTACATCAAAACATGCTCATGTTTAAAGTTGATGATCGGGTGAAACTGAAGGTATGTTTTGTGTTTGGAAGGTAAAAAAGAGTGAGATATTAGAAAATCTCATTCATTCAAAGGTCAATTAATTAGTATAATTTTGCAGAAATTCTTCTGGTTGTTGCATGATAAATTTTTTAGTTCTTAAATTCGTTATAGATTAGCTACAAATTTTTATGTGTTTAAGTATAATGTTTATTTTAACCGCGTGACATTCCACGTCAGCATCTTTGTCACGTGCAAACCCAGTCATCAAAAAATTCCACGTGGCAAGCTCAGTCTTTAGAAAAAATGGTTTTAAACTGGTTTTGAAACGATTTGGAACCACTCCAATTATTGAATTGGTTTTCAATTTGGTTTGGTTTATAAACCAGAACTTGTGAAACTCAGATACTTTATTTTCAGTAAAGTACCGGTACAAGTACGTACTGAATACCAATACATATCAGATATCAATACGCATATGGTACATACCAAGGCCGTACCATTTTTTTTAACGTTGATACACCAATCGATACAGATTTGGTATCATGTACCCAACTTTTTTTAATTTTTTTCGGATCCATTGCATTGAAACGTCTTATACAATCAAGTTCTTCATCTTCTACTAAGAGAAATTGAAGTACATATAGATTTATTCACTCATTGATAAGAAGAGGACCGATGATTTAATTTTTGTTTATACAAATCTCCGTCTTCTCTAAAAAGAAAATTAAGGTTTATGATGGAGTAACAAATGTAGGATATTGGTCGAGATGAATTTGATTTATTTGATGCAGTTGGTATTCTTGAAGTTGTTAGTCTTTCTCTAGATGAATCTAAACTAGAAGCGGCTCTTTTTAATGATATTGGAGAGGAAAATATTGATATTCAACCATAGTTTTATGATTTATTGATACTTTTTAAGTGTGATTTATTTAAGTTGTTATATTAACTATTTTAAAGTAAATTGGTTTTAAAGTTTAATGTTTTGTTGTTATTTAAATAACATAATTCCTTTGTTATTTTTATAATTGTATTTAAAAAAAATTATACTAACGTACCCGTAGCTTAATTTATTTTTTTTTAAATTGTCATACTCTGTATCAATACTTGTACCTATGCAAAGCACACCAAAACTATAAAACAGGGTTGCTTCACATGATTTGGTCAACCACGTACACCCATAAAGCTTGTGTATGAGCTCCATCATCGCATATGAGAAAACATATGATATGGGACATCACTCAGATTATTCTGATCATGAGCAATAATTTTTGGAAATTTCTTATTGCGCCTCATGCATTTCTTTTATACTGTGTTGTTTTCCACATGTGCCCACAGATTTCAGAGATATATCTCCGGATGTGTCCCATGGCTGATTAGTTTTTCAGGAGATATATCTCTGGAACAACTTAAATTTTAAATGGTCACAACATATCTCCCATAGCCCATTTTCCTTTGAATATTTTCTGAGATATATCTACGGAAAGTTTTCAAAGATACATCTCATAAGTCTATTAGAATAGGTTTTTTAAAAAAATATGCATTGTCTATTTGTTCGTATATGAATTATAAAATAACAAACCAACATAACATAACATAATAGTAATTGGATGTCACACGTCACGTAAATCCAAAATATAGTAACAATGTCAGGAAATACCTATAAACTATAGTACTGAAATAAAATAAATATAGACAATTATTGGGTGTGTCTAACAACTTCTCATCTGCCTCCTCTGCCTAGTCTACATCATCGGCCATTGATCCCTTTGTCCCCGCACAATGTCTGCGGTAATAAAGTGCCCCCTGTGCCTTTGCAATAATGTCACTCAATGCTTGTCTGTGCCATCTCTAAAATGCGACGACAATTAGGCAAGACATCCTCAGTATGATCCAGCTGAGTCTGCTCCTCCTCTAGAATCTTCTATTGATCGGGTCTCGACGGATCTACTGGAGCAGTCGACACCATGTACGAATGTGAGACCCTAAAGAACCACTTAATGTTACGTCGACGTAGCTCCAGTCATTCGGTGCTATGATAGCCTGAGCCTCCTCTGGTACTAGATGACTCCGATAATCAACAAGCATTTTCTCTATCTATATACGAGTCAAGGCAGGAGGAGCAGAGATAGTAGGGTGTCTAGGAATGATTTGGGTGTATTTGAGAATTCATTCTAACTCGTTTATAAGAATACTTGAATATTTATCAAAAACTTGAAAAACTTACTCAAGTTATATGATTTGAAAGATGTTGAGTAATGTACTGGATGTCGCTTGATGGTTACTTGAGTCTCGGACAGATTAATTCAAATTTGATGAAGTTTGAAATATTTGGGAATGAGAGAGATGAAGAGATTTGTGAATGAAAATGAAAAAGTGAGGGAGGAGAAGAGTCTGACACGATAATATGCTTCAAATTGTTTCGGAGATATATCTCTAAAATATTTCAACATATACTTAAGTTTTGGTGCGTTCAGAGATATATCTCCGAAATATTTTAACGTTCAATTGAATTTTGGTGCATCCTAAGATATTTCTCTAGAACCTAAGGACATATAAGAAAACTTACATGGTGTGTAAAAAGTCTATTGAGTGCAAAAAGAAATCCTCTAATTATTTTCATTGGGTTATCTTCATCTAGCCAATATTAAAAAAAAAACATTTTAAAAATTCATTAAATTAATGACAAAACTGACTCGAGTGTCTATATATTTAAAAACTTCTTTATTTTAGGAGAGAAAATTCCAATTAAATATTTAAATCAAAAGTATTAAAAGGGAGAACTTTCGGTTTATAGTTTCAAACATAATCTTATATATCAAAATTTTAAAAAACAAATTGAGACATTCACTTTTATTTAAGAATTTAAAAAAAAAATTGAGACATTCACTTGTATTTAGACATTGGCTAAAGGTTGGATTGGGGAGACAGATTTTACCTCTCTAAATCAAAATTTAACTTCTCAAACAATGACTGTTCCTTAATCCATTCCCATGAGGATAGAGAGTTAACTCAAATCCATTCCAAAAAAGTTCGATTTAAGTTTGGATATCATCACTTCACCACATTCTATTTTGTAAAATCAATTTTTTAATATAAATTTTTATTTTTTCCAAAATCATATTACATTATAAATAATAGTAGAAAATAATTTTAAAAAATTCCATAAATACATTTTAAATATTTTTAACAACAAATATAAATCAAAATATTAAAATATTAGCCACGTATTTAATATTTTAAATTAACAAAATATTTAATATTTTAAATTATCAAAACTAAATAATAAAATACATAATAAAATAAATGCGAACGGTTCAAATTATCCAATTCGTCTTCATATTTTGTAATCGAAAAAAACATAAATTTGAATCCAAACTCAATCAAAGTGAATTTTCCTTCGTCAAATTCGAAGCAAGTTCGGGTAAATAGGAATTATGTTGTCATGGTTACTTTATTTTTTGGCGAGGTTTGGTCATTTGCTAGAAAAGTTAAATTTTGAGGAAGTTTATTCAAATTAAATTTTGGAATTATAATAATTTAGAGTGGGATATACAACCAAAAGAGGAGGGTATGGTTATAAAAGTCTCAATTTATGGGCTAATATACAGCAAGTAGCTGACCCAAATTGAGCTAGGTAAAATTTTTGGCCCAGTTGGAGTATTTTTTTGTCAATACTGTTTCATGTTTCTTAATGAATTAATAAGTGGAAAAAATAACTAACTTTTAGGCTTGTGACACCAAAAGGGAGCAACCACTTGAAGCTTGTGAAAGAAAGTAGTAAAAGGTTTCCGTTACTTGATAAAAAAAGAGTTAAATATTGCATATCTAAGAAAAATGATTAAAGTAATCATGTTTGGTGTGTAAGAAAAAGTTTTATAAAAAAAATATGCTATCACCGGTTATTTATTCTGACACAAAGATAAGGTTCAATTCGACGGATATCCGCACCTTGGTGGATAGATTAGCAAGCTATTATACACCTGACTATATAAAAGGAGAACATTCCATTTTCTCGGGTAATTCGAATTCAAATTTCATTTATTTCTTTTTACTCTTATACTGACTTGGACATTTTAATAATAATTTTGTAAGTCAGGTTTATGAGGTAGTTGGTGCCAACGAACTAGTGGAAATTTTTAAGAAATCTAAGAAAGAATGCCTTATTTTCAACATGGATTTTGAAAAGACCTCTAAATTTATGAGCTGGAGTTTTTTGGAATTTATGCTTGCCCGATTTGGTTTTAATGCTAAGTGGCATGCCTTGATGCGAGCCTGTGATTTTTCAAGGAATTGCAGGGTCTTGGTTATTAGTTTCCCATCTCTATAGATAAGTAATTATAGGGGTCTAAAGTAAGGAGACTCCTTCGCCCCATTTTATTTTATCTTTGTTATGGAGGGGCTTAGTGGTCAAATCAATTGGGCGATGGAATTGAATCAATTATATAAGTTTGGGAGGGAAAGTGATTCTTCTCAATTTGGTCGCTAATGTCATTCATTTTTCTTCCCGTCTTTTTTAAACAATGTCTATTAGGGTGTGTAAGAAGATAGTTTGGATGGAAAAAAGGTTGTGTGGGGTTAGGGGTAAAAGGTGATGCTAAGATTCTTTGGGTTAGATGGTTGATTTATGCAAATCTATGTAGAGAGGTGAATTTGGTGTTCATGATCTCTGTTTAATTAATTTAGCTTTGTTAGGTAAGTGGCAGTGGAGATTATAGTCTTATACTATTGACTTGTGGAGAGATATCTTGTCTTTTAGATATGAAGACCATACTGTTTCTTTGTTCAGAAGAGTTCAGATTTCTATCATCCATTCTTATTTTACCTGATGGAGAGAGATTTCTCTTTTAGGCTTTAAAGATGTTACATCCGTCTAGTTTGTAAATAGTGTGAGGTAAAAGGCGGGGACAATCATGCTCACATCTTTTGGGATGACCCATGAGTGGAATTTTTCTTCTTCTTATAAGTAGGTTTAATAGGTTTTATTCTATTTCCAACCATCAGGGTAGGAAGTTGAGAGATGTTTTTTTTTTCTATAATGAAAGGTAGCTGGTTTGGACCTTTAATGGAGGAGATCCTTTATTTGTTTATAAGTCTGAGTTAGTCAATGATCATATTTTTTCTATTCAAAGAACTATTTTCTCTCCATAGAGTGATCGTTAGTGGTGGTGTTCTCACAAAGATAATGTCTACTATATTTCTTAAGTTTATAATATGCTAAATGAGGTGAATGTTAATGTCAATCCCAGTTGTGATCACATACTAGCTTTAATTTGGTGTAGTTGGACATTATCTAAAGTGTTGATGTTCTCTTGAAAACTCCTCGCAGATAAAATTACTACGAGAGAGAATTTTTTAAGTGTAAGGTCATATAAAACCTTGTCGGTTTTGCTTGTAGGTTGTGTCTTATGCCGATAAAATTCATTTTTCACTTATTATATTATATGGTGAAAAATTTACAATTTTCAAGTTGACTGTGATGGTGGTTATTTTGCCGAGACATCTTACTTTGCTTTATGAAATTTTTATCTCTTTAAGAGATCTAGCTAGGATTAGAAGTTGTCTTATTATGATATGTTACTTGGTAACGTGATCTATTTGAAAATTTCAAAATGACTATGTTTTCACATGTATGGCAATAAATGATGAGGATATGAGAGTTTGTAGTCAACTTCACCAATTTTTTTTTTGTGTTGTAAGTGAAGGATGTTGTTCTAATGATAATGTTGATTCTTAGAGTTGTTCTCTAGTATGTTATCTTTTTGCAGGTTTTGTTGGTTTATGTGTTTAGTGCTTTTTTTTTCTGCTTTTGTTTTTTCGGAGCTTCTAGAGGGACATATTGTGCCCTTTAGTTAGTTTAGTACATTTGTGTTGTTATGTAAAACTTTTGTACCATATTGTTTTTTTTTTTAAATTATCCTATAGTGTGTTTGATTGAATAATATATGTTCTGGACTAGGCCCCGGTCAACCGGTCAAGCCCAATCACTTCTAAGGCCCAAAGACGTCTCGGGTAAACCCATGAAACGCGCGAGCTGTGGCAGGTCCACCGGGCACATACCTGACATTAAGATGCCTGCACCACCTGACCCTCAGGCCGGGCACGGCTCATGCACTGAGGCATAAGCCACGTGCCCGATACGTCCAGCGAACCGGGCACGCCTCTCCACTTGTGAGACACACCACTGACAGGATCTCCCCGGTCGGGAGATCGCGGGCACGACATGGTCTCCACGGGTTTCCCCTTTTGGCGGAAACACGTCAGAATCCAACCGTCCACTCCCGAAAGACCAGGCGTACTTTTCGGAGATCGTGGAGCGGTTGGACTAGGGCAAAGACCACATCCTGGTCTTCTCGATGCCACATCAGCCCTAGCAGTCCTTTGGGTTGGGCCTGCACGTCCAGCCCAAAGGACCGTTGGCCCAACGCTGGGGTTTATAAATACCCTCCTCCTCAAGAGGGTCAGGTATTCACTTCTTACCCTCTGTACTTGCACTTGCTTTGTCCAAATATCTGACTTTGGCATCGGAGTCCCTTGCAGGTACACCCCCACCTTTCCTTCTCAGCACCGGTGGACAGGTACCAGCCCAACAGGACGCGGCCAGACAGAGACCATCCTTCTGATCAGGTCAGATCAGTGGCGCCGTCTGTGGGAAACAGAAACTCCCCCGTTATTTCGAGCAAATAACCAAAGTTTCATCACTCACGGTCATGTCTAGCCCGCTCCACGATGGTACCGTCCTCGAACTAACCAACGCTTCCGGCGCGAACGGCCGCAAGCAGATGGAGACGCCTCACCGCCCTGAAACCGATGACAGGGACAGCCGTACCGCCTCTCCTTTGCCCGACGAGGCCGCCCACCAAACCGCCTTCAGGCCGGTGAACCCACCAGCGTTCCAGCCCATTCCTATCCCGGCTGGAGCGGATCTGACAACAGCGGCACTCTTTGCGGCCATCAACCAGACCAACCAGCTATTTTACCAGCAAAGCACCCGCATCGGCGCACTAGAAAGAGGAGCGCCACGACACTCCCCCTCGAGGGAGGGTCAGAACAATTCAAGGAGCCCGTCTCCCCATCTACGGGATCGCCGACCACGACTAGAGAGACCCCAACCCGCGGTTGCGCGAGAACGAAGCCGATCCAATAGAAGACGGACCCGGAAACGACGACCAGCTCGGGGGGAACATCAAAACAGGCCGCACAGGGTAGATCCTCCGATCCGGCATCAGAGGTCGCGGAATCATGCTCTACCACCACCACGGTCACCTCCCCACTCCCCGATCCTCAGTAACGAGGACGACTACCAGACTCCGTTGTCCCGCGAGATCATGGCGGCTCCCATTCCCCACGGGATGGAAAAGCCCCCAGCACTCTCGACCTACGATGGAACCACCGACCCTGTCGATCATCTGGAAGACTTCGAGGCCATGCTCGAATACTGCAACGTCCGGGGAGCCATCAAATGCAGGCTTTTTCCAACGACGTTGAGGAAGGGCGCCATGACGTGGTACAAGAGTCTGGAACCAGAATCGGTCACCTCCTGGAGAGTCCTTCGAGATCTCTTCTCAAGACACTTCACGGCGTTGCGACGACATCCAAAGACCGAGGCCGCACTAGGCGCCGTAATCCAGGGCCCCGACGAGCCTCTCCGAAAGTATATTGAAAGGTTCACCCGGGAAGCCGTCCAGGTCACCACATCGGACGAGATAAAGAGATACCTCATGGAACAGGGCCTGCGACGAGAATCCAAATTCTACGAGGCTGTGACAATACACCGACCAGCCTCGCTGCAAGATTTCCTCGACAGAGCCACTGCCTACATCCGCTTCGAGGAAACCCAGGCAGTCGACTCCGCCCGCGAAACACGAGACCGGGAAGCCTCTAGGGGATCTCGAGAAGACAGAGCCTCCAACCATCGAAGAGGAGGAGACCGAAGAAGGGAAGACCGTCCTCGCGAAACCCACGACCAGCGCCACCCGACTGGTCGGTTCACCGAATACACGGCCCTAACCGCTCCCCGCGAAAGGATACTGGCTGAATGTGCCAAAACGGAATTTGTCCAGGGCCGCGTCCACTTTCCTAAACAGACAGCCCCGAAGCCCAACGTGGACAAGTCAAAATACTGCCGGTTTCATCGATGTCACTGCCACATTACTAAGGAGTGCATCCATCTGAAAGACGCGATCGAGATCCTAATCAAAGACGGGCACATGAAGCGCTATACTCGGGGTGGTGAGCCTTAGCGTCAAATAGAGATCCCTGAAACCAAAGGGACCGACGATCCAAATACCCTCGAGGATGTCAACAGTCTCCAGGTAGCTCTCAGTATCGACCGACCAGAAGGCTGGCTCGCTCTCAACAAGCTTGACCTGCATTCCGAACTCGGACCCCTCGAAGAACCGATACATCCACACAGCAGGTGGGAATACTTCCCGGAGGCGATGTTCATCTCGAGGGGACCCCCGACCAGGGTGTCCGTGGGATCCGTCAAAAGAAAATTCGAGGAGCTCATGTCCAACGGTTCCAGCCAAAGGAGCAGTTTGGAGAAATTCCACGGGCGGTCCAATCCGATCACGTTCTACCTTGAAGAGCTCCCCGGTGGTGCGCCCAACGCTGACATCCCTCTCCTGATACGGGCACGGATGGCAAACTTCGACGTCCGCCGCATCCTGGTCAACGGAGGGAGCGCGGTGGACATCATTTACACCCACCTTTTCTCCATTCTCTAGCTGAATGAGACCAACTTATCCCCGTACCTGGGGTCCGACCTCCAAGGGTTCAACGGCGCAACGACGAGACCTTGGGGATACATGGAGTTGAAAGTCACCTTCGGAGAAACAAAGACAGCCCAAGAAATCAACATCCGCTTCTTGGTCGTTGACTGCCCATCCTTATACAACTGCATTCTGGGCAGAACGACGGTAGCTGAACTCACCGCAGTACCCTCCACGGCGCATTTGAAGATGAAATATTATACTAGACGAGGAGCCGTCGTCACCCTCAACGGGGACATCGACGCCGCCCGTCGGTGTTTCGAGGCAGCTCTAAAAGGGTCCAGCATCGTCGGCGCGCCAGTCAAGAAAGGGACACCTCACCACGAACAAGAGTCCAAACCGAAGAACCAGGTCGGATCGGTGGACCTCGACAGCCGCTTCAGCGAAGAGGTGGAACCCGAGGACCGCATCAACGACACACTTCCAGTGACTACCGGGTAGCCTTCCTACACAGCGCGCCCCATCCCAGATGGAGACTTCGAGATAGTCACTTTGAACGAAGACACCTCGAAGACTGTGAAGATAGGTGTCGGTCTGCCCGCGCTGGCGAAGAGACAGCTAGAAGCTTGCCTCCGGGAAAATGCATACCTCTTCGCTTGGAGCGCCGCGGAAATGCCCGGACTCGACCCCGAGGTCGCATGCCACCAACTGTCCATTAGTCCCGCCGCCAAGGCCGTAGCACAACGTAGGCGTAGACAGTCCCTCGAGAAAGCGGTTGCTGCCGAAAAAGCTGTAAAAGACCTTCTAGAGGCAAATTTCATTTCGGAAGCCCGGTATTCAACCTGGTTGTCCAACGTTGTACTAGTTAAAAAGAATAATGGAAAATGGCGCATGCGTGTTGACTATACAGATCTCAACCGGGCATGTCCTAAGGACGCCTACCCCCTCCCCAACATCGACAAGCTCGTCGACAATTCGGCAGGCTTCAAACTATTGTCCTTTATGGACGCGTATTCGGGATACAATCAAATCTCGATGGCTGACCGCGACAAACAGAGCACAACCTTCATGACCGAATCGGGCAACTATTACTACAACGTAATGCCCTTCGGCCTGAAGAACGCCGGTGCCACGTACTAGCGAATGATGAACAACATTTTCCGACGAGAAATCGGAGACATGCTCGAGGTATACATGAACGATATGATAGTCAAATCATACACCGAGGACGACCACATGGCTCACCTTAGGAGGGTCTTCGAAACCGCGAGGAGCTGCAAAATGCGCTTCAATCCAGAAAAGTGCACCTTCGGGGTTCAGGCAGGAAAATTCCTCGGGATTATCTAACCGAACGGGGAATCGAGGCCCACCCCGACAAGTGTCGCGCTTTCACGGAGATCGCCACACCCAACTCGAAGAAGTCCATACAATCCCTCAAAACGGCGTTCTCGCATCACTATCCCGTTTCATCGCCAAGTCGGCACAACACGCCCTCCCGTTCTTCAAACTACTCAGGAAAGAGGCCGCTTTCGAGTGGACCGCGGAATGCGAACAGGCCCTCAGCCACCTCAAGCGCGTCTTGTCAGAGCCACCGGTGCTGTCGAGACCGCAGGCTGGGGAAACCCTATACCTCTACCTGGCCGTTTCGAACGAGGCTGTCAGCACCGTCTTGATCAGGGAAACCACCGAAGAGCAAAAGCCGATTTACTTTACGAGCAAAGCCCTCCACGGTCCCGAGGTGAGATATCAGCAGATCGAAAAGGTCGCTTTGGCCCTCATCACCTCAGCTCGACGCCTCCGGTATTACTTCCTGGCGCATCCCATCGTGGTCCGCACCGAACAACCAGTCAAGCAGCTCCTCGGGCGACCAGACATGGTCCGTCGAATGCTGAAGTGGTCGCTCGAGTTGTCCGAATTTGACGTCACGTATGAGGGAAGGCAGGCCCTCAAAGCACAGGCCCTGGCTGACTTCGTCGCCGAGATGATCCCGGCATCGGAGCCAATCCCAAAAAACCATGAATGGACTATATTTGTTGACGGTTCCTCCAACTCCTCGGGCAGCGGCGCGGGCATCCTCCTGGAAAACGCGGAGGGCACAGTAGTAGAAGTATCTCTAGCACTAGCCTTCCATACGACCAACAACCAGGCCGAATACGAGGCATTCTTGGCCGGGCTTCGACTCGCGACAGACCTCGGGGTAAGGAAAATAAAGATCTGCACAGATTCCCAGCTGGTAGCCTCGCAGGTGCGAGGTGAATATCAGGCGAAAAACGACAACCTGGTAGAGTACCTCACCCTCATAAACCAAAAAATGCAAAGCTTCGAATCCGTCGAAGTCCAACACGTGCCCCGCGAACAAAACACGCGAACAGACATTCTCTCCAAACTCGCCAACACCAAGAGAAAGGGAGGACACAAATCCGTTATACAAAAGGTCCTCGCTCATCCGAGCACGGACAAAACCATGATGCCGCTCGACGTCCACGCCATCGGGGATGCCAACTGCTGGATGACACCCGTCCACACGTACCTGAGCACGGGAAACCTCCCAACCGATGACAAGGAGGCTAACACTATTAAAAGACGTGCCTGCTCGTATGTCCTCCTCGAGAACAAATTATACTGACGAGGACTCGTGATCCCGTTATTAAAATGCATTGACGAATCTCAGGCCACCGCCATCCTAGAAGAAATCCACGAGGGCATCAACGCCCAGCATCTCGGGGGACGGTCGCTGGCGAGAAAAGCCCTTCGGGCAGGCTATTACTGGTCGACAATGCAAGAAGACGCCAAAGAACACGTCAAAAAATGCGACAAGTGCCAACGACACGGGGACATGCACCTCGCCCCTCCTAACGAGCTCAAGTCGCTGTCCTCCCCGTGGCCATTCTCTTGGTGGGGAATGGACATCCTCGGCCCGTTCGTACTGGGCTCTTACCAGAACAAGTACTTGATCGTCGGGGTAGATTACTTCACCAAGTGGATCGAGGCCGAAGCCCTCGCCAAGATCACGGCCCACAACGTACTACGATTTTGCAAAAGAAACATCCTCGCAAGATTCAGAGTCCCCCTCGCCATCGTCACCGACAACGGTACACAGTTCACGGACAAAAATTTCCACGACTTCGTCACCAAGCTTGGAACCAAGCACCACTACACCTCGGTCGAACACCCCCAAACAAACGGCCAAGCCGAGTCCGCCAATAGGGTCATCCTTCGAGGACTAAAGCGCAGACTCGGCGACGCCAAAAGGGCATGGGTCGAGGAACTTCACAGCGTACTATGGGCATATCGGACCACTCCCCACTCGACCACGGGAGAAACGCCGTTTCGCCTCACATACGGAACCGAGGCAGTAATCCCGGTTGAGATCAGGGAACCGTCCAGACGGACCGAGGCGCCCCTCGCGTCCGAGTCCAACGACGAAGCCCTATGAGAGGAACTCGACCTCGTCGAGGAGATACGAACAGGGGCAGCCCTTCGAGAGGCCGGACTCAAACAAAAAATTGCAGCCCGCTACGACAGCAAAGTCCTAAAACGAGAGTTCCAGGTCAACGACCTCGTCCTCCGACGAAATCAAAAGGACTCTCATGAAGGCAAACTAGCCGCGAACTGGGAAGGCCCATACCGTGTCCTCGACAAGACGGAATATGGAGCCTACTATCTCGAAAACTTAAAAGGGGAAAAATTAGCTCGACCATGGAACGCTCAGAAGCTAAAACGATACTACAGTTGAGCAATGATCGCGGTACCGAACCACCGCGAACAGGGGGGCGACATGGTACCATCGCACTTCCTCGCGTCTTCAAAAGACCAACAACAAGCAAGCCCTGCCTCGTGTGTGCGCGGGCAGCCGGCGTGCTCGACGGGTACCATCTCAAAGGAGACCCTGCCGTCGTACCCAAACCGGCAGGATACCCAGCTCGCGATAGGACATCCACGCCACGGGGGCAAGCTACCCCCCAAGCACACCGGAAGTCGACCCGGACAGCCGGCCAGTCGCTTCACTGCCGGCCACAACTCTCGTCGAGCTATCCCCAACAGATACAATTCAAAACAAACAAGTCAAACATACAAAATACACAAAGTCGGGCATATAAACTTGAGCATAATACGACATGCAGAAAACCAAAACAAAGCGCACACTTAGTAACAAAACATAGATTAAAAAGGGCACCAGCCCAGTAATTCGAGTACAGAGTTACAAAAGGGCACGCAGGCCCAAACCAAATTAAAAAATTACAATGTTTGGCACGAAGGCCCAAAATTCATCAAGCACGCAGGCTCGGAACGAACCATCCCTACTCCTCATGCTCCCCGAGGACCACGGTGTTGTCAACCTCCTCGGCGTTGGGATCGACGACCCGACCATCAACAATGTCAAAATAAGGACTGATACCCTCGTCGTTCAGGACCACGTCCGGGTTGACCGCCTTGAGCTGAGCGACGCCGGTTTTGAAACCGACGCCAATCGCCTCGAGACAATCACCCTCCAAAGTCCTAATTCTGGCCACCAGGTCCGCCCGGGTAACCAGCTCCCTCTCATCCTCGGCCTCATCGTCCGCCGGCCTGAGCTTCTTCTCCTCGTCCTCGAGGCGAGCCTTCAACAGGCGAATCTCCTCCTCGGCAGCAGCGCGTGCCTCCTCCGCGACAGTCCCCCGCTGAGACTGCTCCTCGGTTTCCTTCCTGCTCTGCTCCAGGTCTTCCCTCGCCTTATTCAAACGAGACTGACTGAAGGCGAAGTCCCCTTGTAACTTCGACAATTCAGCAGCGGAACATCTCTCATCACTCAGCACCAACGCCTTGGTGAAGACGCGCATCAAGGCGGGCAGATCTTCCATCAGCTCCTTCCTACGGGAAGCGCGATCCGCGCTCATCACCATCTGGACTTCCCCGGCAGAGACGGTAGGCGACCTCGCCCCGTGAAAGTAGCCAGGCTGTTGATGACAGAGAGGCAACACGTATCCCTCCTCGACTGATCCGCCCGTCAGATCCATCAAAGTTTCGGGCTGCTGAGATCTCCGTCTTTTCTGGGAAGACTGGGACGGGGAAGGCGGACTGTCACGGTTAACCGAGGGGGAACCGCCGCTACCCCGATCTTCAGACGTCTGAGCAACCACCCTCGCAGTCCGGGTCTTCGGAGCGCCTTTCGATCGCAGCTGTTTCAGTCTCTCCTCGACAGTGGACATACTCCCTGCGAAACAAAAAACGACAAGTTAGCAAAGGGCAAAATCAACGGGACTAAGAGGGGGAAAAACGACCACCACCTAACAAATTTATCGCGTCCTCCTCGGTATCGCACTCGAGCAAGGCCTTAGTGTTTATCAACCTCCTTTGCGTCTTGATGCTCCCGTCGGTGTTCAGAACATATCTGTCGTTCGGCCGTACGATCTTATAAGGAGGCAAGCCCCTGACGAACTTGACCACCTTCAGATAGGCGGCCGCATCATCGGGGTCGAGCATCCCCGCCCGAAAGATATATCGGTCGGTTCCCCGAAGATAATGCTCGTGGGACCACTCCACGTGTATTCTGGGCAACATCACGGCCTCGGGCCGACCTTCCACCATCCACTCCCCCTCGTAATACAAAGAGTCGATCGCGGCATGAGTTATCGGGCGTACGACGAAATAGCGCCCCTTGAAGTCCCGGATTGAATCCATATATGTCTTGAATAGCTTTTCGGGCTGTTTGAACGACACCCAGCCCTGCTTCCCGTCAACGGCCTGCCGTTGAAGATTAAAAAGACGGAAAAAGAGCGGCAACGTGGCCCCGACCTCTAGAAATTTACAAACGACTTCGAAGGCCCTGATGAAGGACAGGGTGTTCGGGTGCAGCTGCGAGGGCGCCAATCGCAGATGGTCGAAGATACCCAGGTGGAAATCCGAGAACGACGGTCTCAATTTTGTTTCCTTGAAATAAAATTCATACATGGGAAAGCGCATCCGCCCGAACTTCGTACAGATACGCTGGCGCTCCTTGGGCCGGTATACCTACCAATTCTGAGGCTCGCCCTCATCCCTGTCCTCCACGGTAACGTACGCCTCATTTGGGTTGGTAGCGAAGAGGGACGGTGTAGAAAGGGGCTCCTCGGCCACCCAATCAATTATCGGCGGGGCCCTCCCGTCGAAAATAGGCTCATCTGGTTCACTATCTTCGACCATACTCCCTGGTATAAAGGGCGGCATGAACACTTGAAAAGCAGAAGATAATGGTGAATTCGATGGCCAAGATCAAATTCACCCTTCCACCACTAACCAAGTGAAAGGGCGACGAGGACGACCCGATCAAACGTCCCCGAGGAACAGCCCTCCGGCAAACCGTCACCGGTCCACCCCGAGTGAACGCCCTCAAACAAACTCATTTGTCCCCGGGATACTCGTGCGGCCTGAGAACACGTCCCCGAGACATTCATCTAAACTAAGCGTTTGTCCCCGGGGGATCCATACAACCTAAGTATCTGTCCCCGAGACATTCATCCGCCCTAAGAATATGTCCCCGGGTTATTCAACTAAAGCTAAGCATATCTCCCCGGGATGTTCATCGGAATAGTCGCCCGTCCCCGGGGCATTCATCTAACAAGGGCAAAAACCTCCGCCTAACGCGGCGGACGGCCACGTTCTCCCCGGGACGTTCAAACGGACCCCAGAAAAACATAAAAGAGAAAGAACAAAGACTTACTTGATTAACGGTAACAGAGGAATTCGCGGCGGAACACGACAGAGACGGCTGTGGCGGAGCTGGACAAGCAATGATCCTCGACTGAGAGCAAGTGAAGCGAAAAGTAAGAATGAACGGGGAACCCGCTTTTTATACTCAGCTCGGGACTTGAAGCGTCACTAGGCAATCAAGTACCCCTAGAGTAGCCGCCCTACGGGCCAACCTCTGCGTGACACATGACGAAGACTGACAGTCACGTCCTTTCATTCCTTTCCCATGACACGTTATCCTCGCCTCACCGCCTACGTCTCGCTTTCGTGACCGCAGCTCGGATCTCTGACCTTTTTCTCACAACGGCCTCTTTCCCAACTAGGCGACCTTAAGTCATCGCTCCTCCAAAACGGAGCCACGACTTGGGGGGCTCCTGTTCTGGACTAGGCCCCGGTCAACCGGTCAGGCCCAATCACTTCCAAGGCCCAAAGACGTCCCGGGTAAACCCATGAAACGCGTGAGTTGTGGCAGGTCCACCGGGCACATACCTGACATTAAGACGCCCGCACCACCTGACCCTCAGGCCGGGCACGGCTCATGCACTGAGGCATAAGCCACGTGCCCGGTACGTGCAGCGAACCGGGCACGCCTCTCCACTTGTGAGACACACCACGGACAGGATCTCCCCGGCCGGGAGATCGCGGGCACGACATGGTCTCCACGGGTTTCCCTTTTTGGCGGAAACACGTCAGAACCCAACCGCCCACTCCCGAAAGACCAGGCGTACTTTCCGGAGATCGTGGAGCAGTTGGACTAGGGCAAAGACCACATCCTATTCTTCTCGATGCCACATCAGCCCTAGCAGTCCTTTGGGTTGGGCCTGCACGTCCAGCCCAAAGGACCGTTGGCCCAGCGCTGGGGTCTATAAATACCCTCTTCCTCAAGAGGGTCAGGTATTCACTTCTTACCCTCTGTACTTGCACTTGCTCTGTCCAAATATCTGATTTTGGCATCGGAGTCCCTTGCAGGTACACCCCCACCTTTCCTTCTCAGCACCGGTGGACAGGTACCAGCCCAACAAGACGCGACCAGGCAGAGACCATCCTTCTGATCAGGTCAGATCAATATATGTATTAGGTTTATTTATAAATCAAATATGAGTTACTAAGTGACTTTAAGAGTGAGTGTTTGTTTGTAATAGTAATCAGAGGGGACTAAATTTTAAAATTAATATCTGATATTATATTGAAAAAATAAATTATTGCTTTTTGTTATAAAATGTAAATGAGAGTTTAAAAAAGCATGACATATTTTTTATAAAACTTATGATGCCAATTGAACTTCTTCATTTCTTAATTATATCTAATTTATATGCCTCGAGAATGTACACATTTATATACTTCTTCTAAAACTATTTGCCCTTCAATGTATTTAATGTCTCAAATTATAAGTCATTTTGTTAAAATAATTTATTTTAAATTATAAGTTATTTTATATTCTCAATCTATTATTATTGATATTTTCGTCAATATATTCTAAAGTATTTATTATTATTTATTTTTTTAACTCTTTTAATTTCTCTCTAATTATGAAGGACATTACTATAAAGTAGGCATGACAAAAAGACCCATACTCACTCAAGGATGGATTCAAAAATTTTAATTATAATATTTATAAAAAAAATATATCAATATTAAAATAATAAATTATTGTGTATAAAATTTTAAAATATCAATTTTTATTTTTATTTATGTCTGAAAAATAAAAACTACTTACATATATAAAAAAAATTCAACATGTTATTATATTTTTTAAAATTATTGAATAATTTTTTCTTTTAATTTTGTTTTTATTATGTAACATTTAATAATTTATTTATACTTAGTTCTTCGATGTGGGCATTAATTGTGTTTTATTGTCTGAAAAATAAATTTTTTAAAATAATTTATAATAAAATAAGTAAATTTGGTGGGGGCAGAACTTTATTTTCTATTATGGGTGCGAGGGATGCTACTACTCACCTGCACCCGGCTCTGCCCCCACTCCAGTCTAGTTTAATTTAATTTTATGCCATTTTAATTATCTTATTATACATATATTAGATTTATTTAAATAATTTTACTAAAAAAACATATTTATTAGTTATTTTACGCTTTAAAAATATAATAATTATTAAAATGATTAATTATTTAATTAATAATATTGTTATGAAGAAAATATGTATTTTAAAAATAATTTTTTTTCCAGATGGGATGGGGCGGGCTGGGGAATCCATTTCTTATTGGGACGGCTCTAGATGTCAGTTTCTTATCCTCGATTGAATGCGGATCTATTTTAAGAAGACGGGTGTGAGTACATGACTACTTAAATTCTTCTCGTTGATATGTCTTCTATAAAGTTATATATAATTTTTCTTTTTTAAAAAATAATAATTAAATTTTTTAATTTGTGTAAAATATTTAAAACGTCTTATAATTTAAAACGGAAAAGTACTTAAAAAATTTTAATACAATAATAAATACCATATAGTGTGTGTGATTAGTACTTTAGTAGACTATTAAAAATATTTTACACTAATGTATAAAGAATTATATCTAGCATTTTAGTACGTCGTGTGTTAAAATATTTTACACGATTTATAACACTGTAGTGTTGAACAAATAGTATTGATTGATCCTAGAGACATAGTTTGGTGAAGTTATGAAAGTTACACCTACGACATACAACATAAGTTGAAAGCTTTGAAAACCCACTGTAGTTTGTGAAACATAGGATAAGAATATTTGAAGTTAATGAGAAAAAGGTTCTGAGTCATTTAGAGACAAAGGGACCCATGAAATGTTTAATGCTTCACTCACGGAAAAAGGTTTTAAGCTCGATGGCGTCATTCCTTCCTGCCATACTGCTCAATAACAACAACAACATCAGGTTAAAATACACCCAACTTCTATCCTACAGACAGACTCAACTCAACTACACTGGCCGGACAGACCGACCTGCTCTGATACCAATTGTAACACCCCACTTCCCAGAATTTAAATAAAATGAAAATATTTCAATAAAATATCAGAGTTCACCACCTTAAGTGGGATATCACATCAGAAATTCATCATCCTTTCAAATAAAAAGGTTTTCACTACCAAACAGCGGAAAATATTAATTTGGTTATCAATCACGGCCATCCGCCAAAAATAATCGTTAGAAAAATATCATCAACATGATACGTTTACAGGAAACATGAAAATTCAACAAGGAAAACAATAAAAACGCCCAAGTCTCGTGCTACGTATCAGAGCATTCCTAGACTTGACTCGCACCACTATCCAGCTAGCTAAGTACCTGGATTGTCTGCACTTCCGAGGAAGCACAGACCACAACAACAACAGAGGGGTGAGAAATCATGATTATAATCATTAACAATAATATACATGAAATAAGGATAGTACTAACACCATCTATCGTCACCCAATTAACATTAAACACGACCTACTGTCCAATTATCAAAACAACAAATAAATATACACAAATGCAACACAACACCATGCATGCGGTACCGACTCTCGGTTCATTCAATCGAACCCACCATTCTCCACAAAGGAGTACGGGTGAATCACTTACGCCCCATCCGAGACATGATTCAACCCCACCATTCTCCACAAAGGAGTACGAGTGAATCACTTACGCTCCATCCGAGACATGATTCAACCTTCCCATTCTCCACAAAGGAGTACGGGTGAATCACTTACGCTCCATCCGAGACATGATTCAACCCCACCATTCTCCACAAGGAGTACAGACGGATCACTTACGCTCCATCCGAGACATGATCCATCCCACCAAGACACCATGATATGCAAGACACCAAATGCATACTAAACAGTTCAGCACACTAAGTGCACACGATCCTCCTGATCACATCACAACATATCAAACGTGTACACAACAGATAAACATCAAGCACACTAAGTGCACACGATCCTACTGATCACATCACGACATACAATATTCATGCACAACACGCATCCCCATATGCCACACTCTTCTCCCTCACTGGTCATTTATATTAACCAAGTCCAATGTCATATAATTATCTTTCTTAGCACCAACTACACCCTATTCATCATCAAACATCATGCTAATACCTATCAGAACCACTCAGGTCTCACAGCACAAGAGCACAATACCAAAACGGCAAAATCCTCATTTTTGGCACTCCTGTCTACCCATACGCGTATTGCCTTGTGCCATTCGCGTATCACTTTTGCCCACGCCCAGGGCCATATGCGTATCACCTACTCATACGCGTACTGCTATGCCATACGCGTATTGCCTAGTGCCATACGCGTATTGTCCTCTTCCATACGCGTATGAACTAATCCCATACGCGTATGACCAGATCTGTTACGCATTTCACCAGAGTCCTCTCATCTTCAACTCCTGCTACGATTTTCATACTTTCTACACTTCTAATTGATCAAATGTGTTTCTATTATGGGTTCTAGGCCTATAATCTTCACCTATTTTACATTCTAACTCTGTTACTAAGATTCGATCTTGTTCTAGCCCGTAACCCTATCAGTTTCTCTCCAGAATTCGTTCTCCGATTTCTCAACAATATCACCACAATCCACACAGAAAATCGTCAAATTCATCTCAGTATGAGTACGATTTCGTTATCAACACAGCAACAACAGATAACATAATAACAGATCACAATTATACAATTCCTACGGGGTTAAGGACTCCCCACTACCCAGTTCATGTATATAATCGATTAAAACCCGTTTCTCCCCCTTACCTCGATTGCTTGAAAGATTGCTGAAGAATTCCTGCGAATTTGTCAACCCTAACCCTTGTTCTTGATCTCCCTTTGGTCTTTCCTCTTTTCTCTGCTCTAAACCGTTCTATCGTGTATTTCCCCTCTTTACCAAAAACCTCTTAATTTCTCTTAATGCTAATTATCTTATTTTTAACCATTAGTAATAATAATAATAATGATAATAATAAAATAGTAATATTATTCTAATAATTAAATTAATATTATTATTATTAAATTAGTCATATTAATATTACTTTCTAATCTTACCCCATAATCCTCATACTCTAAGGGCACTCCCTAACGCACTCAGACACACTCCCACATAAGGTACACCAACACAAAAATACCACCACAAGGACTAAATAATTAAAATGGGTGTTACAACTCTCCCCCACTTTAATTATTTTTGTCCTCGAAAATTTACCTGTTGGAAACAATTCTGGATGCATCTCTCGCATCCTGCTTTCCAATTCCCAGGTCACACTGCCTCCTGCAGCACCTCCCCAAGCTACCTTCACCAAAGGTATCTCTTTCCCTCGGAGTTGTTTCATCTTAGGATCTTCGATCCTCAACGGCATCGTCTCGACAGTAAGATTCTCCCTGACTTGCACCTCATCGCTCGGAATCACATGAGATGGATCCGAGACATACTTCCGAAGTTGCGACACATGAAACACATCATGCAAATTCGAAAGCTCAGGCGGCAACGCCACCCTATAAGCTGCAGCACCAATTCTCTGCAAAATCTGATACGGTCCAATAAACTTAGGGTCTAGCTTCTTGGACTTCAACGCACGACCCACACCAGTAACTGGGTTAACCCTCAGGAATACGTGATCACCTTCACTGA
Organism: Lathyrus sativus; assembly: GCA_963859935.3. Classification (NCBI taxonomy): domain Eukaryota; kingdom Viridiplantae; phylum Streptophyta; class Magnoliopsida; order Fabales; family Fabaceae; genus Lathyrus; species Lathyrus sativus. The sequence continues at coordinate 10,866,961 of OZ012739.1, read as the reverse complement.
ATTCCAACTCTTTCCTCCTTCTATCATAATAACTCTTCTGCCTACTCTGAGACGCTTTTATTTTCTCACAAATCATCTGAATTGTCTCAGTAGTTTGTTGCACAATCTCTGGTCCTAAAACCACATTCTCACCTGTTTCATACCAACACAGAGGAGTTCTACACCTCCTACCATACAAAGCTTCAAACAGTGCCATTCCAATACTAGAATGGTAACTATTGTTGTACGTGAACTCAATCAATGGCAAGTGAGTATCCCACACACCACCTTTCTCCAACACACAAGCTCTCAGCAAACCCTCCAGTGACTGAATAATCCTCTCAGACTGACCATCAGTTTGGGGATGATACGCTGAACTCAACTTCAGCTTCGTACTAAAAGCTTCCTGCAAGCTCTTCCAGAATTCTGAAGTAAACCTCAGATCTCTATCCGACACTATACTCGACGGAACACCATGTAGTTTCACAATTACTCGAATATAAATCTCCGCCAGCTTCACCAATGGAAAACTAATATTAATCGGTACAAAATGTGCAGACTTTGTAAGCCGATCCACAATTACCCAAACAACATCGAATCCTCTCGCCGTATTCGGCAAACCCGTAACAAAATCCATTGTGATACAATCCCATTTCTAGACTGGGACTTCCAACGGTTGCATAAGTCCAGAAGGTCGTTGATGTTCCACCTTCGACTCCTGACACGTCAAACAGGCATAAACGAACTGAGCTATGTCCTTCTTCATACCGGACCACCAAAACAACTTTCTCAAATCATGGTACATCTTCGTAGCTCCCGGGTGAATACTCAGGCTACTATGATGTCCTTCACTCAGAATCGATCTCTTCAACTCATCATTATCTGGTACACAAATTCTCCCTCAAAATCTCAACACACCTGCATTATCCAACTTGAAATCACTATCGAGGTCACTTTCTTCTCCAGGCATCAAATCAACTAATTTCACATCTAACTTTTGGTCTTCTCTGACCATATCCAAGAAATCATTATTCACCTGCAGCATGCCCAACCTCACACTATCTGCCGTAGTCTCGCAGACCATGCTCAAATCTCTGAACTGTTCAATTAGTTCCATTTCCTTCACCATCAAAGCTGACATATGAATTGTTTTCCTACTCAGAGCATCTGCTACCACATTCGCTTTTCCTGGATGATAACTCAAGCTAAAATCATAATCTTTCAGGAATTCTAACCATCTTCTCTGCCTCATATTAAGTTCTTTCTGATCAAACAGATACTTCAGACTCTTATGATCACTGAAGACTTCAAATCTCGAACCATACAAATAGTGCCTCCAGATTTTTAACACAAACACTACCGCAGCCAACTCGAGATCATGAGTAAGGTAGTTCCTCTCATGTACCCTCAGTTGCCGTGAAGCATACGCTACCACCTTACCATCTTGCATTAGAACTCCGCCTAATCCCATCTTAGACGCATCACAGTACACCACAAACAGTTCACTCGGATTCGGCAACACTAACACTGGTGACATAGTTAATCTCTTTTTCAGCTCTTCAAAGCTCTCTTCACAAGCAACATCCCACACGAAAGATTGATCCTTTCTCGTTAACTGAGTCAACGGTAACGCCAAATTAGAAAATCCTTCTATGAACCTTTGGTAATAACCTGCCAAACCCAAAAAGCTTCTAATTTCTGTTGTCGTCTTCGGCGGTTCCCATTGCAACACTGCACTTACTTTCGATGGGTCTACTGCTATACCATCACCAGATATCACATGCCCCAAGAAACTAACAGTATTCAACCAAAACTCACACTTGGATAGTTTCGCAAACAACTTATTATCCTTCAACACCTACAGGGCGATTCTCAAGTGTCCTGCATGCTCTTCATCAGATTTAGAATAAATCAGTATGTCATCAATAAATACAACAATGAACTGATCTAGATAGGAATGAAAAATCATGTTCATATACTCCATGAACACTCCCGGCGCATTAGACACTCCGAAAGGCATCACAGCATATTCATAATGTCCATATCGAGTTCTAAACGATGTTTTCTGGATATCACCTTCTTTAACCCTTATCTGATGATAACCTGATCTGAAGTCGATCTTACTAAACACACGAGCTCCCACTAGTTGATCCATTAAATCATCTATCCTTGGAAGAGGATATTTATTCTTAATGGTCACTTTGTTCAACTGACGGTAATCGATGCACAGACGCATACTACCATCCTTCTTCTTTACCAACAACACTGGAGCTCCCCACGGCGACACACTCGGTCTGATAAATTGTTTATCCAACAAATCTCCCACCTGAGATTTCAATTCAGCCAACTCCACTGCCGACATCCTGTACGGCGCCATAGATATAGGTCTAGTACCAGGAACCAGATCAATACCAAACTCAACTTCTCTCGTCGGAGGTAACTCAGTAATATCCTCAGGGAACACTTCGGGAAATTCATTCACCACTGCCAATTCTTTCATCGTTGTTTGACTGTCGACCGATAATGATGCAAATAAAGCAAACATTCTCGCTTCATCTTTCAACAGAGCCCGCAATTCCTTATTAGACAACGAATCTGCCAATGCTTCCTCTTCTGGAGTGAGGAACAACAACACTTTCAGAAAACAGTCGATGTAGACTCGGTTGAACTCCAACCAGTTCATACCCAGAATAACATCCAACTTACCAAGCGGTAGACAAATCAGATCCACTCTAAAGTCTCTACCAAATATAGTCAGCGGACACTTCACACATACTAAAGAAGTAGTCACTGAACCAATAAAGGGTGTTTCAATAGTCATCCGACCCTCAAGAGTAGAAGGCACCAATCCTAATCTCTTCACATAGTCAACAGAAATGAACGAGTGGGTTGCACCCGTATCAATAATAGCAATCAAAGGAACATTATTGATAAAACAAGTACCTTTGATGGAACGCTCTTCGCTGGCAGTCTGAGTTCCCGCCAAGGCAAACACTTTTCCACTAGCCTGAGGTTTCTTTGGATTCACACAGTGCGAACTGATAAGGCCTTTCTCGCCGCAGTTATAACACGTAGGCACATTAGCCCTGCAATCAGCTATCACATGTCCTGGCTTACCACACTTGAAGCATTTCTTCACCTCATTAGGACACTCATTAGCACGATGGCCCATGCCATCGCACCGGTAACATTTCAAATCACCAGTTGCCTTACCGTCTCTGGGCTTCTTATTACCAACGGCCTTATGTTTCCCCTTATCAACATGAACGCTGTAAGGAGCACCACCGAATCGCTGCTTACCCTTACGGTCATTCACAACCTTGTAGTGAGCAATCCTCGCCCTGTTATCGTTATCATAGATTCTGCTCCTACTTACCAGCTCAGGATAGCTCCTGATCTTCTGACAAGCAATGCCCAGCTTAATTTCTGGACGTAGTCCATTCTCAAACTTCAGGCACTTGGAGGTCATTGCTCCTTCAATATTGTAGTGAGGACAATATTGCACCAACTCTTCAAACTTAGCAACGTACTCTGCCACTGTCATATTTCCCTGTTTCAGCTCTAGGAACTCAATCTCCTTAGCACTCCTTATGTCTTCCGGAAAATACTTTTCCAGAAAGTCCTTCCGAACTATTTCCCAAGTGATTACAGTTCTTGCAGCTTCCAATCTCTGGCGAGTGTTATTCCACCAAGCCTCAGCCTCTCCCTCCAGCATGTGAGTACCAAACCTCACTTTCTGCTCATCGCTACATTCCATAGCTCTAAAAATCTTTTCAATAGCCTTCAGCCACTTCTGTGCAGCCTCAGGATCCAAAATTCCTCCTTCAAAGGTTGGCGGCTTATTACTCCGAAACTGCGCCAAATCTCTGAATTGAGCACCCGCAACTTGATTCTGATTCGCAACTGCCTGCGCCATAGCTTGCATAGCAGCAGCCAAAGCAGCGTCATTCCTTCCTGCCATACTGCTTAATAACAACAACAACAACAGGTTAAAATACACCCAACTTCTATCCTACGGACAGACTCAACTCAACTACACTGGCCGGACAGACCGACCTTCTCTGATACCAATTGTAACACCCCACTTCCCAGAATTTAAATAAAATGAAAATATTTCAATAAAATATCAGAGTTCACCACCTTAAGTGGGATATCACATCAGAAATTCATCATCCTTTCAAATAAAAAGGTTTTCACTACCAAACAGCGGAAAATATTAATTTGGTTATCAATACGGCCATCCGCCAAAAATAATCATTAGAAAAATATCATCAACATGATACGTTCACAGGAAACATGAAAATTCAACAAGGAAAACAATAAAAACGCCCAAGTCCCGTGCTACGTATCAGAGCATTCCTAGACTTGACTCGCACCACTATCCAGCTAGCTAAGTACCTGGATTGTCTGCACTTCCGAGGAAGCACAGACCACAACAACAACAGAGGGGTGAGAAATCATGATTATAATCATTAACAATAATATACATGAAATAAGAATAGTACTAACACCATCTATCGTCACCCAATTAACATTAAACACGACCTACTGTCCAATTATCAAAACAACATATAAATATACACAAATGCAACACAACACTATGCATGCGGTACCGACTCTCGGTTCATTCAATCGAACCCACCATTCTCCACAAAGGAGTACGGGTGAATCACTTACGCCCCATCCGAGACATGATTCAACCCCACCATTCTCCACAAAGGAGTACGAGTGAATCACTTACGCTCCATCCGAGACATGATTCAACCCCCCCATTCTCCACAAAGGAGTACGGGTGAATCACTTACGCTCCATCCGAGACATGATTCAATCCCACCATTCTCCACAAGGAGTACAGACGGATCACTTACGCTCCATCCGAGACATGATCCATCCCACCAAGACACCATGATTTGCAAGACACCAAATGCATACTAAACAGTTCAGCACACTAAGTGCACACGATCCTCCTGATCACATCACAACATATCAAACGTGTACACAACAGATAAACATCAAGCACACTAAGTGCACACGATCCTACTGATCACATCACGACATTCAATATTCATGCACAACACGCATCCCCATACGCCACACTCTTCTCCCTCACTGGTCATTTATATTAACCAAGTCCAATGTCATATAATTATCTTTCTTAGCACCAACTACACCCTATTCATCATCAAACATCATGCTAATACCTATCAGAACCACTCAGGTCTCACAGCACAAGAGCACAGCACCAAAACGGCAAAATCCTCATTTTTGGCACTCCTGTCTGCCCATACGCGTATTGCCTTGTGCCATACGCGTATCACTTTTTCCCACGCCCAGGGCCATACGCGTATCACCTACTCATACGCGTATCATACGCGTACTGCCATGCCATACGTGTACTGCCATGCCATACGTGTACTGCCATGCCATACGTGTATTGTCCTCAATTTGCCCTCTTACATACGCGTATGAACTAATCCCATACGCGTATGACCAGATCTGTTATGCATTTCACCAGAGTGTCCTCTCATCTTCAACTCCTGCTACGATTTTCATACTTTCTACACTTCTAATTAATCAAATGTGTTTCTATTATGGGTTCTAGGCCTATAATCTTCACTTATTTTACATTCTAACTCTGTTACTAAGATTCGATCTTGTTCTAGCCCGTAACCCTATCAGTTTCTCTCCAGAATTCGTTCTCCGGTTTCTCAACAATATCACCACAATCCACACAGAAAATCGTCAAATTCATCTCAGTATGAGTACGATTTCGTTATCAACACAGCAACAACAGATAACATAATAACAGATCACAATCATACAATTTCTACGGGGTTAAGGACTCCCCACTATCCAGTTCATGTATATAATCGATTAAAACCCGTTTCTCCCCCCTTACCTCGATTGCTTGAAAGATTGCTGAAGAATTCCTGCGAATTTGTCAGCCCATACCCTTGTTCTTGATCTCCCTTTGGTCTTTCCTCTTTTCTCTGCTCTAAACCGTTCTATCGTGATATTTCCCCTTTTTACCAAAAACCTCTTAATTTCTCTTAATCCTAATTATCTTATTTTTAACCATTAGTAATAATAATAATAATGATAATAATAAAATAGTAATATTATTCTAATAATTAAATTAATATTATTATTATTAAATTAGTCATATTAATATTACTTCCTAATCTTACCCCATAATCCTAATACTCTAAGGGCACTCCCTAACGCACTCAGACACACTCCCACATAAGGTACACCAACACAAAAATACTATCACAAGGACTAAATAATTAAAATGGGTGTTACACTCATACCTTCCCTTTGCGTAACCGACTCTCGAACCCAAGATTTGGTTGCAATGACCTGTCTTCTCCCTTTCCGTAGGTTTTCTATGATTGTTTCCTTTCTCCCTCTTTGGGATAAATAATGAACGGTGGCGACTCTTCTGTCTTTACCGACCATCTTTTTCGCAGTAGTGACAACCTTACTCAACAACCTGAGTGATCTAACCTATTTATAGATTACAAGGTAACCTAAATAATAAGCTAACATAAACAATTGGATTCTTAAAACAAGGCCTAATTCGACATAATAATTTGAAACTATATACTATAACTGACTTCGACTACAATATGTAAACACTTCGACATCAACATGTGAGCAAGCTTCGACTTCATGATTGTCTTCTGTCGAACCCTGAAAGTTATCCCAGTCGACACATCCCAGTAGAAAGCACTAGAGTTTCATCCAATATCTCACACGTATTATAAACAAACTTTTCAATTATTGTAAACTGTGTCCCACCGACCAATTGGATAAACTTTGGGTGGATTATGTAGGCTTCTCGATTTTATGCCATTTAGGTAGCATAAACAAAAGTTTACAACTCAAATAATAATTTCAGTTATCAAATATATAAGTAAACTTTAAACTTATATAACAGGTTGAAAAAATATAAAATAATACTGTCAAAAGATGAAGAGGTTGCTACTCTTGATATTCCTTTTGAAACATTGGAGATACCATATGATGATGAATATGAGTTATGGATTCCATCTGATAATTTGACTCGTACTCCATTGACCATACCGTGTGATGAGGAAGAATGGGACAATATGTATGGACAAGCTTCTATCCCTTTACAGATCCCATATGATGAGACGTATGTGATTCCTAGTGGTCAAGGTAGAGCACCTTTGAGTATACCTTATTATCCGGTCGAGATACCTATGTCTCCACCATCAATGAATCAACTTGTCATTTCAGTGCCAGCTCTGTTTCCGTACGAGAGCACAAATGTTGTACCTTGGCTATATGACGAAACTGTTTTTCTCAACGGACAGAAGGTAGGAGAAGAGGATATCTTGAAAGAGAGAAAGACTGTGGAGAACATCGTGGGAACTGGTGGTGTCACTAGAAGTGGTCGAATCTTCTCTCCAACTGCACCACCTGTCAACAACAGTGACAATACAAAGAAAGACATTGTTAAACCAAGCACCATTGAACAAGGGCAGTCGTCCAAACAGAAAGACATCTCAAATAATGAGGCAGAAGAGTTTTTGAGAATCATTCAGAAAAGCGATTATAAAGTGGTCGACCAGCTCAATCAAACTCCTTCGAAGATATCCATGCTATCATTATTAATGTGTTCGAAAGCCCATCAGGATGCACTGTTAAAATTCTTGAAGATCGCTCATGTGCCAGAAGAGATATCAGTAGTGCAGTTTGAAGAAGTGGTGGGGAATATAGCGTCAGGTCATATCTTGAGTTTTAATGATAGTGAACTACCTCCCGAAGGTAAGAATCATAATAAGGCCTTACATATTACCATCCAATGCGTAGATGTTATATTCTCTAGAGTGCTTGTCGATACTGGATCGTCGCTGAATGTACTACCAAAGAGCTTGTTGTGCAAGCTGTCAATTGAAGGACTTGTGATGAAGCCAAGTCAAACCATTGTAAAGGCTTTTGATGGAGCTAAGAGAACTGTGGTAGGCGAGGTCGATCTCCCAATCAAGATCGGACCTCATACCTTTATCATTACATTTTATGTAATGGACATATATCCCGCTTACATTGCCTTCTCGGTCGTCCGTGGATTCATTCAGCAGGTGCTGTAACTTCAACCCTGCATCAGAAGATCAAATTCATGATTAATAATCAGATGGTCATCATTGAGGGTGAGGAAGATATCCTTGTGAGTCATCTTGCTTCTTTCCGCTATGTGGAAGTAGGAGGTGATGTGCATGAGACTCCGTTTCAAGCTTTTGAAGTAATCAATGTTGAAATGATTCGTGAGAAGCCAGCATCTTCAATAGTGACTTGGAAGGATGCAAAGACAGTGATAGAGGAAGGTCATCCCAAGGATGAGGCAGAGTATTGGAATTGCCGATTAACAAAAATGGAGCTGGTTTGGGCTACAAGCAGAAGAATGCCTCTGATAAAGGAAAAGGACTTGCAACTCCGTTGGTTTTTACTAGTGGGGGTCACCTCGTCGACGGTCAAGTCACATTCTTGGAAACTGAAGTTGAAGGTCATGAGGAGCTGTGCATGGTGTTTCATAAAGAGAGTGTTGTTAACTATTGGTTCTACCGCAAATAGGTAACGCCTAAGTCTCCAATGGTCGAGCAACAATACACCTAACTACTAGAACGAAGGTTTAACCCTACTCGGTTGAAACACTTGATCCAACTTGTGGTCGTGTTAGCCCGAAATACGTTTGCTCTGATTTCTCATACCAGATGAGGATACGTAGGCACAAGACGATGATGTCTTGGCGAGCAAATTTTCCCCACCTTTCACCCGTAGTTTGCCGAACTACGTTGACTCTGACTTTCCCATTGCACGAGGGAATACGTAGGCATAGAGCGTCGATGCTCTATCGAGTCTCTTTTCTTTTTCTTTTGTCCCTATGACCTTCCTCATAGATTAACACCCTTTTAGATAGATAACAAGTATGGATCCCGTTGAGTACAACGGACGTGAGGGGTGCTCATACCTTTCCTTTGCGTAACCGACTCTCGAACCCAAGATTTGGTTGTGATGACCTGTCTTCTCCCTTTCCGTAAGTTTTCTCTGATCGTTTCCTTTCCCCCTCTTTGGGATAAATAATGAACGGTGGCGACTCTTCTGTCTTTGTCGGCCCTCTTTTTCGCAGTAGCGACAACCTTACTTAACAACCTGAGTGATCTAACCTATTTATAGATTACAAGGTAACTTAAATAATAAGCTAACATAAACAATTGGATTCTTAAAACAAGGCCTAATTCGACATAATAATTTGAAACTACATACTATAACTGACTTTGACTATAATATGTAAACACTTCGACATCAACATGTGAGCAAGCTTCGACTTCATGCTTGTCTTCTGTCGAACCCTTAAAGTTATCCCAGTCGACACATCCCAGTAGAAAACACTAGAGTTTCATCCAATATCTCACACGTATTATAAACAAACTTTCCAATTGTTGTAAATTGTGTCCCACCAGACCAATTGGATAAACTTTGGGTGGATTATGCAGGCTTCTCAATTTTATGCCATTTAGATAGCCTAAACAAAAGTTTACAACTCAAATAATAATTTCAGTTATCAAATATATAAGTAAATTTTAAACTTATATAACAGGTTGAAAAAATATAAAATAATTTCCCAAGAAACCTTACTTTGTCAAAAATCATGAATGACAGATATGACTTTGTTGATTAGCGATTTTGAACTACTTCATCCATTAGACACTGGAGAATTTTTTTAGAAAACCATTCGCATCAAAACAAAATAAACTAATTTACATATAATAATGTCTTGAAAATTCAAATCACATTTAGTGTAAAATGAAACAACCTTGGCGATCCTTTGTCATTGCATGAGTCAAAACAATTACAATTACTCTACAGTTTGATTCATCATTGTAATAACTCAAAAACTTCGATCCATAATTGTCTCATTAACTGCAGGTTATAACATTGTCTATGCACATAATTCAATAGTAAGTATAATATTATGTAACTTTATTATATCAGTATCAACTGCTAAATTACAAAACAATCCCTTAGTTTAAATGAAACTAGTACTTTCTTTATGCTAGACTTCAATTGATAATTGTTAATCTCATGGACGACACCAATTATATTTGATAAATAAATAAGCATTAGATTACATATGAAAAAAATATAATTTAAGATGAAACCCCGTACTGTAAGGATATTAAGCAAGTATCGTGATGTCTATCAACCTTACAATTTCCTTGGAGAATTTCAGAAAATTCCTTGAAAAAAACTTGTTAGGGGGTATATTGGCAAGCTCAGCGGGCTTCACAGTTGTGACACTTAGGAAAACAAATTTCTTTGGATGATCTCAAACCTTCCATTAAAAATCATTGTCATAAACATTATCGTTATTTATAACGCAAGTCATATTTTCCTTCAACAATTGTTTCCATTTTATGGCGTGGTCGTGTCGAATCAATACTTGAATTCGATCGCCATGCAATACAAATAATATAATATGACATTATTATGAAATTTTACAATGATAATAACAAAAAGGAGAGGAGAACGCTGAATTATATAAAATGTAACAAATCTTTGAATCCATTACAACCATTTCAAGGTGTTCTATACCATTGCTATTAATCACAATCCACAAATCTATAATACGAACAACAAGACGCCATGTCTCCTTAGAATCATCAATATCAACAACGTTGTCGAACTTGCGTGACATTGTTGCCTATACAATCAAACGAATAAGCAATGTCAACACAAAGAATAATTGCGCGACGAAAACAAAAAAGAACATAATGAAGTGACATAATATATTGTAAAAGAAATCTATGGCTTATAATAACATACTCTTCTAACTAAAAGAAAATAATCAGATTAACAATGGCAACATGCAGAAGAAATACAGGAGGAAAAAATGCATAATGAAAGCGACAAAATATAAAAGAAATCCACGACTTAAATTTATTGGAAGTTGGTATAATTCAAATGTAGTTTAAACAGCTTCTGGAAGCATTTGTGAGAGTCTCCAAGCCGTGAGTCGACCAGACAGTCGGCGCATGGCATCTGGCATCCCTCACGGCCCAGCGCATGGAAGCCATGAGTCGACCATACAGTCGGCGCATGAATGTTTTGCGTTGCCACGACTCAGCGCACGCCGACCCTATGGTCGACCGTTCGCGCACAGGAAAGGTTTTGTTGTGGTTTTAAGCTTCAGTCAACAGGATGTTCCATTGTAACTATAAATTGAAGTTTTAATGAAATGATATGCGAGCGTTTTTCCTTGAGTTTTAATTACATTTCTATTCTCTTCTAATTCTCTTGAATCTTCATCCTCTCCATCAATTAACCGAATCCTCCATTGTTAACCATACTTTTTCACTTTGATTCACAAACAAGCACGAGGCTTGTTCCAACATTTGGCATCAAGAGCCTGGTTCTTGATCCTAATCCGCTGCAACACCAACAATGGCTACCGTTTCCAATGATCGAATTCCCACCAATCTCCCGATTCTTGATTCGAAGAACTACGACAAATGGGCAAAACAAATGAAGGTTCTGTTTGGTTATCAGGAGGTTCTTGAGATCGTCATCAATGGAGTTACATCGTTAGGAGCAGATGCTACCGATGCTCGTAGGGCTACACACAAGGAAGAAAAGAAGAAGGATTTCAAAGCTCTATTCTTGATTCATTCGTGTGTAGATAACGACAATTTCGAGAAGGTTGGTGATTGTGAATCCGCAAAGCAAGCATGGGAAATCTTGGAGAAAGCGTATGCCGGTGCCGTCAAAGCAAAGGTGGTAAGGTTACAAACTTACAAACGTCAATTCGAGTTAACGCAAATGGAGGACAAAGAAACGATCAACGATTACATCACACGAATTACCCGGCTAGTCAACCAAATCAAGTCATGTGGCAAAACGATCCTTGAGCAGAATGTTGTATCGAAAGTGTTGCGTTCGTTAACATCACGTTTCGATAACATTTTTGTGGCTATTGAGGAGTCAAAGGATCTAACAACTTTGAGCAAAGATGAGTTGCAAAGTTCGTTAGAGGCGCATGAACAAAGGATGGATGAGAGAAGTGCCGACAAAGCCAAAGCGAAGATCGCTTTGCAAGCACGTTCTCACGAGAAGTACAGGAGATCGAGAGGGAAGTGGACTTCTAAGCATAAGAAGAATGTTGGTGGAAAAGATCCACAAAATTCAAAGGGTGAAGGAAGCTTCAAAGAGAGTAATCAAAGCGCCCACAAACTGTTTGACAAAAGTTCTGTGAAGTGTTATAACTGTCAAAAGCTTGGGCATTTTGCGAAAGAATGTCGCTCAAAACGCAAGGAAAAGGATGCGGATGAGGCTAAGGTTGCTAGGGAAGAAGTAGATGATGAAGATACCCTTCTGATGATGATTACGGAAAAGAATTATCACATTGGTGATGTTCCGGGCAGCAGCTACTGTGGTAATAATCTGCGGAACAGCAGCTGTACAATTTCGGAAAGTGGTGGGAAAATGCGTTCGGATCGAAATGCATTACTTACCATGCGTGATGGAGTTCAAGGTGAAGATGAATGGTACTTGGATTCCGGTTGTTCAACACATATGACGGGTCAAAAGGATTGGTTTTTGCAAATCAATCAAGCGACAAAGAGTAAAGTCAAGTTTGCCGACGACACTACCTTAAGCGCCGAAGGGGTAGGAGATGTTTTGATCGGAAGGAAGAATGGAGGACATTCGAGGATCAAAGATGTCTTGTACATACTGGGAATTAAGTGCAATCTTTTAAGCATTGACCAATTACTTGAAAGAGGATACTTAATTCGATTAGAGAATAAGATGTTACGCGTCTTAAATTCAAATGGTGTGTTGATTCTAAAAGCACCTATGGCTGCCAACAGAACTTTTAAGGTTGAGTTAAAGGTTATGGAGCATCGTTGTTTAGCTACCGCGGCAAGTAGAGAGGAGTGGCTATGGCATTACCGTTTTGGTCACCTTAATTTTAGGGATCTTAAGATGTTGCAACAAAGTGGAATGGTAACGGGGCTGCCACATATTAGTGTTCCGACAGAATTGTGTGAGGAATGTGTCACATCTAAGCAACACAAGAAGGTGTTTAGCAAAGATGCGGGTCGAAGAACAAAAGGCTTACTTGAGGTGGTGTATTCCGATGTTTGTGGACCGATGCAAGTAGAGACATATGGCGGCAATCGATATTTTGTTACGTTTATTGACGAGTTTAGTAGGAAGCTTTGGACTTATCTTATCAAGAGAAAGGATGAGGTATTTGGAGTGTTCAAGAGCTTCAAATCCATGGTGGAGCGTCAAAGCGGCCGGAAGCTCAAAATTCTCAAAACAGATGGTGGAGGTGAATATACCTCTAGTGAATTTGGGAAGTTTTGTGATCTTGAGGGTATTGTGCGTGAGGTGGTGCCTCCATATACGCCTCAACAAAACGGGGCTGCCGAGAGAAAAAATCGTACAATAATGAACATGGTGCGTAGCATGCTCTGTGGGAAGAAGTTACCTAAGGAATTGTGGGGAGAGGCCGTTTCTACAGCCACCTACTTGTTGAATAGGTGTCCTACTAAGAAGCTGGAGAAAATCACACCGGAAGAGGTTTGGAGTGGTTTCAAACCAAGTGTGGTTCATTTGCGCGTTTTTGGATCGATTGCATATCGTCATGTACCAAATCAACTTAGGAAGAAGTTGGATGATAAAGGTGAGAAGTTGATATTGGTTGGATATCACACTACTGGTGGGTACAAGCTGTTTGATGAGAAGAATCGAAGGATCGTGATAAGCCGAGACGTGACTTTTGATGAAATCAAAAGTGCAGAAACAGCAGAAAAAATTCTGCAGCATCAGTTTTTTGAAATTTCTGATACGGAGGTGTCCGATGCCGCTGTACCAACACCTACAGCAGCTGAAAACAATGTTGTGAATGAGGGTAGACCTGTCAGGAATAGAGGTATGCCTCAAAGACTCCAAGATTGTGAACTGTTCCGAGATAGTGAGATCAACAATGATGGTGATCTTATTCATTTCGCTTTAATGGCCGAATCTGAACCGGTAAATACGGAAGAGGCATTAAGCGATCCAAAATGGATGTGTGCAATGAAGGAAGAGCTGAAATCGATTGAGAAGAACAATACTTAGGTGTTGGTTGATTTACCGAAAGGAAAAAAGGCGATTGGTGTGAAATGGGTTTACAAAGTAAAAGCAAATCCGAAAGGCGAGATAATCAAGCATAAGGCTCGATTGGTAGCAAAGGGATTTCTGCAAAAGGAAGGCATAGACTTTGATGAGGTATTCGCACCGGTTGCGAGGCATGAAACCATCCGGTTAGTTGTTGCGATTGCAAATAACAACAGCTGGCCGTTATATCAAATGGACGTCAAATCGGCGTTTTTGAATGGTCCATTGGACGAGGAAGTGTATGTTGGACAACCACCTGGTTTTGTGATACAAAATCAAGAGGAAAGGGTCTACAAGTTAAGGAAGGCACTCTATGGTTTGAAACAAGCTCCAAGAGCTTGGAACAAACGCATAGATGATTTTCTTATCAACATTGGTTTCAAGAAGTGCGTATCCGAACACGGTGTGTATGTGAAGTCGGATAAAAGCGAAGGAGTAATCATACTTTGTCTTTATGTGGACGATTTGTTGATTACGGGCAGTTGTGAAAAGTACATTTCAAAGTTTAAAGAAGAGCTAATGAGGGAGTTTGAAATGAGTGATCTTGGCTCTATGAAATACTTCTTAGGCATAGAGTTCCAAAAGACAAAGTTGGGACTGCTCATGCATCAAAGAAGGTATGCAATGGAGATTTTAAAGAGGTGTGATATGGAGCATTGTAAGGCTGCCACAACACCAGCTGAGGCACGTTTACAGCTGTCCAAGAGTGAAGAAGAGCAAGATGTGGATCCTACTCAATACCGGAGATTGATAGGATCATTGCGTTACTTATGCAATACGCGGCCAGATTTAGCATTTAGTGTCGGTATTGCAAGCAGGTTCATGGAGAGGCCAAAGGTATCACACTTGGCTGCAGTTAAGAGAATCCTTAGATATGTGAAAGGTACCCTTGGCTGTGGAATTTTATTTCCAGCATTAGACAAGGGCAGAAGTTGCGAGTTACTCGGATACACCGACTCAAATTGGTGCGGAGATAAGGACGATCGAAAGTCTACGGCTGGTTATGTCTTTATGTTCGGCGGAGCACCAATCTCTTGGTGTTCTAAAAAGGAGCCGGTGGTTGCACTCTCTTCTTGTGAGGCGGAGTATATCGCAGCGTCATTGTGTGCATGCCAAGCTGTGTGGCTTGTGAACCTGCTGCGTGAGCTGGACAGTAGTACGAGAGGAGCTGTTCTGTTGTTGGTGGACAACGTTTCGGCCATCAACCTTGCTAAGAATCCCATAGCACATGGGAGGAGCAAGCATATTGAGATGAGGTTCCATTATTTGAGGGAACTAGTGAGTTCTGGACAGTTACGTTTGGGGTACTGCAGAAGCGAAGAACAAGTTGCGGACCTGTTGACGAAAGGCGTTACGAATGATGTGTTCAAGAAGCTAGTGATGAAGTTTGGCATGAAGAATGTTGAGCATTTGAATTAAGGTGGTGTATTGGAAGTTGGTATAATTCAAATGTAGTTTAAACAGCTTCTGGAAGCATTTGTGAGAGTCTCCAAGCCGTGAGTCGACCAGACAGTCGTCGCATGGCATCTGGCATCCCTCACGGCCCAGCGCATGGAAGCCATGAGTCGACCATACAGTCGGCGCATGGCATCTGGCATCCCTCACGGCCCAGCGCATGGAAGCCATGAGTCGACCATACAGTCGGCGCATGAATGTTTTGCGTTGCCACGACTCAGCGCACGCCGATCCTATGGTCGACCGTTCGCGCGCAGGAAAGGTTTTGTTGTGGTTTTAAGCTTCAGTCAACAGGATGTTCCATTGTAACTATAAATTGAAGTTTTAATGAAATGATATGCGAGCGTTTTTCCTTGAGTTTTAATTACATTTCTATTCTCTTCTAATTCTCTTGAATCTTCATCCTCTCCATCAATTAACCGAATCCTCCATTATTAACCATACTTTTTCACTTTGATTCACAAACAAGCACGAGGCTTGTTCCAACAAAATTAGCATTCTATTGGGACTAAAAACAAGTAAATCAGATAAACAATAGCAACATGCAAAAGAAATGCATTACAAAATGAAGATGGAGAGCAAGAAATTGGATGAAAGCAACAAACTAATATAAGGACAAAGCAACGAAAATGGCAACTTGAGTTGGTTTGTGGATGATTTGAAAATACAAAAGTTATTTGCTTCTTTAAGCAACATACAATGAGTTGCAAAAAGTCTCATGAGAAACACAATAGCAGGAAGAAATTATACTTATTGTCAAAGAAACTATTAAAACAATAAATGTATCAGTAAAAAATTAACGTGAAAATGCTAACATTCACAATATTCAAAGCTAATCATAATTAAGTAATGGAAGCAAAACAAGAAAATTTACCAAATTAGTCATGAATTTAGTCCAGTAATAAAATTAATGTAAAAATGTAATTATTACTTTTGATCGTAGACTACCTTTTCTAAATACATATTATTATTTTTTATTCTCTTCTATATTTAATTATTTTAATATAAAATATTATTATTATTATCAAGTCTAAAATCTCTTTTTAAAAAAATTTCTCTAATTTTTAATTAATGAGAATATTATTCAAAATTATTTTAAAATATCATAATTATTATAAATATTATTACAATGATAAATAAATTTTCTGGTCTAATAATATGAAATTAAATCCCTGCTTACTTTTATATTATATTTTTTAAACTGCCCTCTTTTAAATCAGGACAATATAAACCGTACAATTTAAATTAAATGGTAAAGTTTATCGGATAATGAATAAAAATGAAAATTTTGGATTCATATATTAATATGAAAAGCTTCGTAACTTCTCCCTCTCTTATTTCAGAAACTCCAACTCATCTCTTCGAAATCTCCAAAGGACTCTCTCACCAACACCCTAATCGACTATTACAATCATAATCGGGTTCAAAGCAAAGCAAGTATTTCTGAAAATGTGCAAACTGGTGCATAGAAACTTAGGTTTGATTAATCTTGAGTAATTAATTAGGTTAATTTGAAATTTAGATTTGATTAATCAGAATTAAAAGTGTGTATGAAATATGATCCGTTCATATTTATGTTATTTATATTTATGTTATTTAATGTATAGAATTAGGGTAACTATGCCTATAAAATTAGGTAATGCATATTTTTATTTATATATAATTAATATTTTTGTAATGTGTAGAATTTAGTCTCCCTTCCCTAAAATACCTGTGGATAATTCTTGGGTGGAAGTGTTTCGGAAAGAATTTGAAAAGCCCCTATTTCTTAAGTCTTTCAAATTATAGAAGAAATTTTTGGGTGGAAGTGTTACGGAAGGAATTTGAAGAGCCCCTATTTCTTAAGTTCTTTCAAATTATAGAGGAAAAAGTGTTACGGAAGGTATTTGAAAAGCCCATATTTTTTAAGTCTGTCACCAGAATCTTAAGCCGCAAAATGCAAAGAAAAAAAAACTCAATAAAAAAGTTGGTCAAATTTTATGGTGCAACCTCCCATGCAATTAATTTCTTCTTGTTTTTGTTTAATTTCTTTGAAAATTATTTAATACTATGATAAATTATGATTTTAGAACACACGTTAATATTAACCATTAAATTATTAAAAAATACAATTTAATTTAAAATAATTATTAAAAAATAAAATAGAATAATGAGAAGACAGATTTAAATAGAGATTTATATAAATCATTATACATAGAAAATTGATTGTGATTTTTTTATCAATAAGATAAAGATAAATGGTGAAGATTAGACTAAAATTAAGAATTCATGTGCTGCTCCAACCATAATTAAACAAAATTATTGATTGAAACTTATTAAACTTATGTTTTAATAGGAAATCACACATAATTGAAGAAAATTATTGATTGAAACTTATTAAACTTATGTTTTAATAGGAAATCACACATAATTGAAGAAAATTATTGATTGAAAATTATTACGATCACATCTATGGCATCAGAAACCGGAGCATCAGCAGCAACATCTATGACATTAGGAACCGGAGCAGCATCAACAACATCTATGGCATGCTCAAGAACCAGAGTATCAGCAACATCTATGGCATCTGGAACCGGAGAAAGAAATTAAACATAATAGAAGGAGATATATTTTAAACAATAGGATTAATATTTGTTAACCAGAAAGAAATTTTTAAACAATTAATAAATAAATTTTTTTAAACAATGATTATACTTAAAAATAGTAAGTTAATAATGATTTAACTAATGTTCTAAGTTCCTTAGAAGTTATGATTCAAAAAGTAGTTTAATGTTCAAAGTTCCTGAGAAGTTATGATTCAAAAAATAGTTTAGAGGCGTAGAATTGATTTTGGAGTAATTTTAAGATGTTTGATTTTTTTTAAAAGTAACTTCTAATTTTAAATATGATTTTTACACTAAAATTTATTATTCAACTCACTTTTATATAAATGTATCCAAACATAAACAATCAATCAAACTAATACTAACATGAACCTTTAAAACTTTGGTTTAAAAACTTAAAACTTTAAAGTAGAAATACACTCTCCACAATAGATATACTTGAAAATACACCTCAACATAGTTAGCTTATAATGATCAAACAAACTAATACTATCATGAACTTTTAAAACTTTGGTTTAAAAACTTAAAACTTTAAAGTAGAAATACACTACCACAATGGATATCCTTGAAAATACACCTCAACATAGTTAGCTTATAATTTAAAGAACCTTTAAATGAAAGTTGAACTTTAAAAGTGAAAAAAATACACAAATAAACATAAAAATTTCAACTTCAAGGTTTGGGGGTGGTTTTATATAAATAAAAATAAAGTTTAATATGACATTTGGTTTATAGCTGAGGAAGTTGTGACCTTTGGTTCAATATAACTATCACCAAATTGAGTTTTTTAGAGTTAAATCATGAGATTTCTATGAACATGAGGGTTAAAGTTAAATCATGAGTTTCATATGGTACTCTTCATGAGTTGTGTGTATGGTGGAGAAATCACTAGGCTTATAGTTAAATCATACTCTAAGTTGTGTGTATTGAAGAGAAAACATGAGGGTTAAAGTTAAATCATGAGGGTGATATGATACTCTTTATGAGTTGTGTGAATGGTGGAAAAATCATGAGGCTTATAGTTAAATCACGAGGTTCCTATAGTACTCTAAATTGTGTGTAAGATGTCAAAATGGGTCGTGACCCGCTGTCGTGCACCCGGCAAAAAATGTTTGTACTAACCTAAAAAAATTTGGTTACCACTTTATAAGAGAAAATATCCTTTCTGTATCTTCATCTTCAGTAAACTAAAGTGGAGCTTCTGAAAACACTTTCCGCTGTTTGAAAGATATTGGAGGGCTTAAACTCTCTTGACTTGTTTGTACCAAAAATAGGAATTGCTATCATAGTCAATCATATGTAATACACGTTGGAGTCAGAAAAATTTGTCATTTAGGTATTTAGGTCACTGCTCATGTGAAAAACTGAAAATAACAAGACATAAATTATAATGGAATTATAGCCCCATTTATATAAAAATCACATTAAATGCAGCTTATATGAAGGATCTTCTGCTGCATCCAACACTCTATGAAGGATCTTCTCCTGTAAAAATAAAACCATAAGAGCTATAGGACGGAATAGTAATCCAATTGGAAAGCGAAGTTACAGAGAAGATTATCAAAGAAATTTATACCTGAGATGCCACTGCTTTACCTCCGCTTTCTCTGCAAATTTGCTTCCAATAACGGACAATCTATGATAGATAATACTTTAAGAGAGGAAGGCAGTCCCTGTTTTGGCAACGATTTGAGCTTATCATTTGAACCATATTCAGAATAACATTGAATCTGATTCATCTTTAGATTTAACCTGGTAAGTTTTATCGGTGATGTAAACTTCCTTTCTGTCTTCTTCAACGAAATTAGCATCTATACCTTTCTTGTATACACCCCTACTCCTATCAAGCAGTCCTTTCTTCATTAGATTTGCAAATTCCTCTCTAACTTTCACAAGGGGGTGTTTCTGCACGAGTTCCCCGCCATTATAGGCCTCCCTCAGAACAACTGTTTGGGTGTCATTCTTCATGGAAATGTAAAAAATACCAGGATGTCGTTCCAATGCTTTAGTGAACTTCTGCGGTAAAGCCAACGGTCTGCGTAAGTTGCTAACATTCTTACGCTCGGTTTGCTTATGAAGTGTAAGGTGAAGGAGCTCATGAAAAACTCCAACTACCCTTTTCTCAGATACATCTGTACGAATATCCAAATGAGATGCATTGGCATAAGGCGAAGTACACGGGAGCTTCTGCCACTCTTTCAACCACTCCATACTTTTCCTTTTCAAACCAAAACCCCTCGTAAAACTAACCGGAAACGCAAAGGTTCCATTTTTTATGTCTTCTCCCTCTTGTTGTATAGAAGCATTCTTCTCTAACTCTGATACAGCAAGCTTATCATCCCAAAATAATAATTTCAAACCAACGCGATCGTCAAGAAGGCGAACAAAAGAGAATCTTTCGTGATGATTCAAAACAAAAGAATCCTGGTAATCATACGGTAAACCCAAATCCCATTTCAACTGATCAATAGTCTGTAAGGGAAGCATCCAATCTCTCGTAAGCATAAGCAATCTACACAGCCTATCCCTAAGATCAAACCAATTTTCTCTAAGTACATCAACCTCTTCGCGATGGAGCTTCAACGCTTCCGGACTCAATCCAAAACACGGAACAGGAGAGCCACCGCTATCGAGAAAAGACGACTCAACAAAAATATTCGGATATCTTCTAATAAAAGCGGCGAGTTTAAGGTCATCTGGAAGTCCGAGTTGTCCGCGATGACGAGAAAGACGGTATATCGGAAGGCAGCATTCCGAAGAGGAATAAATGATTGAAACAAGAATCCCAGCTGCCTTAAGATCCCTCTGACCAGTGACAACAGAATCCATTGTTCTATCTTTCACCCATTTCAACTTTATGTTCACTAGACCAAAGTTCTGCTGGTATATGAATCCTTGTTTACGACTATGAAGGAAACCGTAATTTCTTGCCGTATCAAACAAAGAACGGAACATCGTGCATAATGATTGAAAATTTCTAGAAATGCTACTGCATATATAAAATGTGGATTTAATGAAAATTTAAGCAAAGTAAGAAATATTATTCAATTTCTAGATGCAGGAATTTCATAAAGAATACTA
Source organism: Lathyrus sativus (assembly GCA_963859935.3). Lineage (NCBI taxonomy): Eukaryota > Viridiplantae > Streptophyta > Magnoliopsida > Fabales > Fabaceae > Lathyrus > Lathyrus sativus. Next base: position 10,845,653 of record OZ012739.1, on the reverse strand, counting down.
ATACCTAAATCAAACCTCTAATTGAACTATGAAATGGTTACTGTAACTATTGAACCATCACTGAAATTGAACGCTAAATCCATTTACCTTTTGAATCCTTAATACCTAAATATCTGTACTGTTTCGATTGAGAGATAAAGAAAGACAATCTAACCTTAATGCGAACGGAAACCAGGGGGACGATGTTTGTGAGCAGCCAACGCAATTGTGAGAGGCTGACGGCTGACGGCGGTTGTGAGAAGCTTGAGGTGGACGGCGGTTGTGAGAAACTAGCGGCGAACGGCGGTTGTGAGCGGCAGTGATGGGCAATATGTTTTTAGCACGATGGAAGGTTTTGAAGTAGCGTTCTGAATTTTTTAAAATTTTTAAAAAATTTCAAACAAATTTCGTTTTACATATTTTTTAGATTTTTTCTTTCATTCACTGAATTATTTTTATACTCCTTATTTATTATTTAACTTTTTATAGATATATTTAAATATTATTTTCTACTCTGTCAAAAAAAATTAATTTAATTATTTAGTTTGAATGAATAAAAAAATTAATTTTAATATTATTTCGTTATGAAAGATTAGGTTGAAAATGAAACGAATCGAGTTGAATTCATCTTAGTTTAGATTGACTCATAAATTTTGATTCGAGTTTAACACAAATTTTTTTAATCTCAAATTTGACTTGTTATAAATTCATAAACAATTCGATTCAACTCGTTAAGTTTATTTATTTGCTTCATAGACTTAAAAGTCATTTTAATTTTTTTTATTTGATATTTTAAATTAATATTTTTAAAAATAAAAATTATTAAATAAAAATTTAACTTTATATAAAAGATTTCCTAATTCAAAAACTACGTAAGTTTCAATAAATTAATAACTCATTCTCTGACGCTAAGGTTGATTCCGAAACCACATTAAATATTAAAATGACAAAAAAATTTGCTGACACATGAGATACCATTCTATATTTTCTAACATTATATTAAAAGAAAATATATGACTAAATTTAAAGTACATCTTTAAATCTCCTCTTAAAGACAATAAATTTTTCTCATATCTAATCAAGTTAACTCAAGAACTTATCGAGTCAAACTATATATAATTCAAATTCAGCTTATTTAGTTAACGAAGTTAGTTTTTCGCTCATATTCAACTCATTTTGTTCATTAACCTAGTTTAACAATTTAACTGTCGAATCAAATTTCAAATTATTTTCGAGTTAATTCGATTCGATTCATTGTCAACCCTAAAAAATACATAAAATTTTGATTAAACAAAACAATTAATTATCTAATTTCTTTTGATCCACGTACTTCAAGTTTTGTTCACGTAGTGCAAAACCAACCAGCTTCAAAGGGTTTGTTAAAACATTGCAAGTTGATATAGAATATTATGAATCCATCTACCTTAACAAGTTGCTTCTTTGATGACATAACATTAATATTTATTTTTTAATCTTTTTGTTTGTGTTAACTTTTTTCTTATGAATGTTAGTTTATTGGTTTTGTCATACTTTTCATTTTCATTGTTTGAGTTTGTACCATCGCTCCTAGAACATTTTGTCTAAAACTTGTTTTGGTTGAGTGTTTATTCTAACAAATGCTAAGCTAGTTCAGTGTAGTTTTTGCTAGATAAGTTATTGTTTCCTAAAGGCTGAGTATCAAAGAACTTATTCTCTTAATCCGACAAATATTTCTCAACTGCTTATACATCTAAGTTAGCATCCATATAACCAATGCTAAGCATAAGTGCAAATATTTATTATTGTGGTTTATGTGGTAATAATGTGGTAATAATGTGGGATAACTACTCATATACAAGTTCATTTAACATCATCAACAACACTACTATTTTGTATTGTTAATCCATATCAACATGTGGATTGAACAAATAATATGCCTCATTAGAATGCTCCAAAGAGCTATATTTTTTATACATTATTAATTATTTGTGAGAGTTTTTAACTTTCAAAAATAAAATCCTTGTAGTTTAAATCTGATTTTTAATACAAGTAGAATTGTCAAAATTTAGCGGAAATGGTTAAATCGACTAACGAAAATATTTTTAAGAAACTAAAGTGTAATATTTTTCAGTTAAAAAACTGAAACGAAATATTAAATTAAATTAATAGACTGAATAACTAATTATGTCATAAATATAAGACTTTTCAATTCTACTTACTAAAAAAATTCACAAAATCTTCACTTTGATAAATTTAATTTTGATTACAATAAATGAATATTCTCATATGCCTAATACTTCTATGATCACATTCTCTTTTTTTATATATTTTTAATTTAATAAAATTTCATTTTTGACCCTATTTATATTCTGAATTTAACCTGATTTTGTGCTTTAAAAAACTTTATTAATCAACCTATAGCAAAGGTTTTGGAAATAGAATTTCTCCCATAATGTCTAGTGGAACTATATCTAATTCATTGTTTCAAGTTATATTTATATTAGATGTATATATTTAGAATTTAAATTTTATAAACTCTTTTCAAAAGATTTTCATACATGCATTGATGATTTTTTTTGGAACACTAACCAAGATAATAGTTGTAGTGTTTTAATTCTTCGATATAGATTTGTATTAAGGATATAAATTGGCATGAAAAAATTAAGTTATTCAAATTATTATATTTTTATATTTAAATATAAATGTTTTTCAAGTTTATCATATACACATTAAAAATTAAATTTATATTTTCAATTATTTTAAAATTATTTTTTTTAAATTTCATAAAATAAATTTAATTTAAATTTTTTTCAACATTCATTTTTCAAAATAAAAAATTGTAGAATTTCTTTATTATTTTCAAACAAAAAATTTATATTAGACAAAATTTATTTATTTTCAAAATATTATATTTTTTCTGAATAAAAAAAAATATTTTTTGGTTTCTTAATTAAATTTTTGAGTTTAGATTGATTCTTTGATTATTTTTCTGGTCAGATTCATCATTTAACTTTAAAAATTGGTCATGTTAGTCATTTTCATTTCGTTAATGATGGAAAAATTCCAAAATCAATATAAACAAAAAGGACCAACCTGACACGTTTGAGGCAAGAGACCAATTTAACATGAAAAATAATTAAATGATCAATCTGAATTCAAAGATAGAGTTAAGGGAACAAAAAATAAATTTTGCCTAAAAAAATTCAAAATATCTTTTATTTTTATTTTTAAAAAATATTTTTTATTTCAGGAATAACTTTTTTATTTTTAGAAAAAAATCTTTTTAACATAAAATTTAGATTTTTTTTTATTTATGATTTTTTTCTTGTTTTCAGAATTTTTTTTTCTAATTATCAGAAAAAAAATATTTTCAAATTATTTTTTTTATTTTTGGAATAAAAAATATTTTTATTTTCATATTTTTTTGTTTTTCAAAATAAAACTTTTTATTTTTCAATTTTATTTTATTTTCTGAAAAAAAGATATTTAAAAAAAATTTGGAATAAATTTTTATTTAAAAATAAACTGTTATCTTTTAAAAACAAGTATATTTGTTTATTTTTCAGAATAAAATTTATTTTTTATTTTTAAGAGAAATTACGTTTTTCATTTTTTTGGAATAAAAATATTTTTTAGTTTTAGAAACAACATTTTAAATCAAAAAATCTTTAAAAGTTATGATTCAAAAAGCTGTTTTAAAGTATAAAATCATCCTCAAAAATAGCTACACTTAAACATAATAAATCGTGATTAAACTAACTAATACTAACATGACCTTTTAAAAGTTTGGCTAAACAAAATAAAACTTTAAAGTAAATATACACTATTGAAAATGGCCATACTTAAAAACACATCTCAACATAGTTAGCTAACTTAAAATCCTTTATATTTGAAGTTTAAAAGTAGAAAAAAAAATACAAAAATATGTCTAAAAATTTCAACTTCAAGGTTTGGAAGGATTTTATATAAACAAAAAATAAAGTTCAATATGACATTTGGTTTATAGTCATGGAAGTTGAGACCTTTGATTCAATATAACCACCACCAAATTGAGTCTTTTATGTTTTTTCACAATTATAGGATTTATTGAAGAGAAAACACGAGATTTATAGTTAAATCATGAAATTTCTATGATACTCTAAGTTATGTGCATTAAAGAGAAAGCATGAGGCATAGAGTTAAATCATGAGGTTCTTATGGTACACTAAGTTTCAAAGTTTTGTGGATTGAAGATAAAACATGAGGGTTAAGTTAAATTATGAGGTTCTTATGGTACTTTAAATTATTTGCATCGAAGAGAAACATAAGATTTAGAGTTAAATCATGAAGTTCCTATGATACTCTAAATTGTGTGTATTGAATAGAAAGCAGGAGGCTTAGAGTTAAATCATGAGGTTTCTATGGTACTCTAAGTTGTGTGTATTAAAGAGAAAACATGATTAAAGTTAAATTATGAGGTTCTTATGGTGCTCTAAATTGTGTTATTGAAGAGAGGGATGAGGCTTAGAGTTAAATCATGAGGTTCCTACGTATTGAATAGAAAGAAAGCATCAGACTTTGAGTTAAATTATGAGGTTCCTATGACACTCTAAGTTGTATGTATTGAGGAGAAAGCATGAGAATTAAAGTTAAATTATAAGGTTCATATGATATTCTAAATTCAGTGTATAGTCTCACATGTGATTTAGTGTATACATTAATTTAGGATAAATGTGCAGAAAATAAAAAAATGCAAATTAAATGGGTATTTATAAAATGGTAAGCGATATTTTTCTTGAAAAAATGCAAATTAAGTTGGTATCTATAAAATGGTAAGTGAAATTTTCCTTGAAAAAATGCAAACTTTACCCTTTGATAGACTGATAAATATTTTTTCAAGAAATAAATTAAATTCTTTGTTATCTAAAGTCATATCTTAGATATAAATCACAAGAGGTAAATAAATATGTGTTGTGCCATTTTGACCCTAACACAATGCCTCGTCCAAGTATTTCTATGGACATCGACGTTGGGTAGGAAACAATCATGTATGTTTCAGAATAATTCTCTCGTAATAAACACCACGAAACACACAAATATTTTCTTTTAGCTCCTAGAAATAAAAACAATGTAATGCATTAGCTTTATAATGTTTTAGAGTTATAAAAAGATTTATATAATCTTGAAAGTTAAAAGAACCAAACATTGCCAAGACAATGTTATGCAGTTTTTTTCTACTTGAAAATCTTTATATGCCAACGGATCTCGTAGTTCACATATAATTAATTTGTCTCTCTAACTTTTTATCATTGTGTAATATACACTATAGACTTCTCTATTTTACAAGTAAAATATTTCATCTTAACTCAGAGTTGCTAGTAACACCTTATACAACAATGAACATCGTTTTTTTTCTAATCCACACAAGTAGCACAACAGAAAATGCAACGTGACTTTTTTTTCATATCAATATTGATGAGAATAATAATATGTCAAATGTAAGTTAGAGTCTCACATTGATTATAAATGTGGAAAGCTGAGCCTTTATAAGTGGGAGAATCCATACACCTATCACCTTAAGGGTTTGGATAAACATGTGGTGTCTTTCTCACTTGTGTTACTTTCATCCAATGATGATGATCCTTCTCACACCCTCAACAAATGGTATCAAGAGCCTGGTTCGTAAAGGGTTTAAGGTCATCAGGAAGTCCAAGTTGTCTGCAATGTCGAGAAAGACGGTATATCGGAAGGCAGCATTCGAAATAAAAATAAAGGGTTTAAGGTCATCAGGAAGTCCAAGTTGTCTGCAATGTCGAGAAAGACGGTATATCGGAAGGCAGCATTCGAAATAAAAATAAATGATTGAAATAAGGATACTGGCTGCCTTAAGATTCCTCTGACCTGTTACAACAAAATCCATTGTTCGATCTTTCACTCATTTCAAGTTTACGTTCACTAGATTAAACTTATGCTGGTATATGAATACTTGTTTATGACCATGAAGAAAACCATAATTTCTTACCGTATCAAATAAAGAACAAAACATCGTGTATAAATATTGAGAATATAATGATCTACACTTTGTTAACCATCAAGATATACAAATTGAATCACAAAAGCAAACTCGAAAACCTAGAAAATCATTTTATGGCATATTATGTTAAATTGAATTGAAAATAATTCAATAGAATAGAGATCTGATTTTACCATTTAGCATATAGAAATGGAATTTATCTAATAGAGATGAAAGATTTAAGAACGCCACGAGTGGTAGAATAGTTAGGCGAGTGGTAGAATAGATTTAAGAGTTTATTGTTCGGGAACATATGCTACAATAGGTCTACATGGAGGCCAGTAAATTAGGATTTAACGTTGTAATCGAAAGGTCTAACAGTGGTTCTAATAGAAGGCAAGCATTTTTAACAATGAGATGTGAAAGAAGTGGCATGTACCAACCACTGATTTGAACTTTGAAGCGTGATGACACCAGATTAAGAAAATGTGAGTGTTTCTTTAAATTGTACGGGTACCTGTAAATTGAATGATACGTGGAAATTTAATGTGGCCACTGATATACATAATCATGTTTGATGTCACAAGCTAGTTGGTAATCCCATTGTATGTTGCCTTATTCCTGAGGAGAAAATACTTGTTTTGGACAAGACATTAAACATGGTGGCGCCGAAAAAATATACTTGCAACTTTAAAGCGGAAAAGCCATTAAAATGTTTCAATATCAAACATGTATACAATGTGTGTGTCTGAAACAACAGGGAGATAAGTGTAACACTTTAAACCCGACACCCTTAATTTATGAAAATAAAACGATATACTTTTACACAACCTTGATGTTACATATCCCTAACATGCATCTTTCTATTAAATCGTTGCATAAAACATACGACAAATTAAAACATCAAATAACTCATTTATTATTTTCAACATAAATACTCAATAAAATACTCAAAACATATTAGAGATATAAAATGTAAAAGGTGTCACGTCCCCAATGTTACGTATCGGAGCGATGTCAAGACTAAAAGACAAAAAACAATTAGTAAATAAACAAAGAGGCCTCAACGTCACCCTTCAGCTCAATAATAGCTAGTGCTCCTCTACTTGAGTATTTGTACCATGAGAGTACAAAATACCACAAACAAAGTAACTAGAGAGTGAGAATACATTCAATAAAGTTAGAGGTGCATAAACAGTAAAGGGTAGTATAACTAAAGCAATCACCAACACACGGATACCAATCAAACAATGCATCAATTACAATAATGAATCTTTCTCAATGAAGATATGTACACAATGCATCAACTCCTCGACTCCATATGCATGTTGTACGAATTTGGACATCAGAGGTATGTTACTGACTTAGTCCACTCATCGATGGTCCCCTTCGAACTCTAAACGCCATTGATCCCCCCTTCTGAATCAGTGACCCGTCACTGGTCCCCTATTATAAACAAGTGACACACCACCTGAACGAAGTTCGTACATAGTGATGCATGAAATGAAATAACACACAAAGATGCACTCTCAAATAGGGAAAAAGAACACAAATAGAGAGAAAGGTATTTGAAGCAGAAACAAACTAAAGGAAGAAGAAAAACATTTGATCTCCAAATGTATCCCTCTTAAACTATCATCATTAGGGGTGGCAAATAGGCATGTCCGTCCTATTTAGACTCGTCGCACAAAAGTCCGTACAAAAAGCATAGTAAAGTGGGGAGACATTGTATATCGCCCAAGCCTACAAGCTTTGTCGGCCCTATAAAAAATGAGGACAGGCAGAGCAAGCTTGCATGCCTTACATCTTTTTAACCTAAAAAAATGCAATAAAAAACAAAATTATGTTTATGCACGTGTCCTCAAAAGTCTGCAAAAAACAGTGCGAGTAAGGCAGACATATTAGAGGATACAAGCCTAAAATATTGGACCGTCTTGTAAAAAAGTGTGTGCAAAATGAACATTCCCTATGAATCAGGTCCGTTTTTCCATTCCCCACCAGAGTCGCCAGCTGTCGCTAGTGCGAAAAACGAGGCCGACAATGACAAAAGAGTCGCCACCTATCGTTATTTATCCCAAAGGAAGGGAAAGGAAACGATCGGAAAAAACCTAACGAAAAGGGAAAGGAATGGTCATCGCAACCAAGTCCTGGGTTCGGGAGTTGGTTACGCAAGGGGAAGGTATTAGCACCCCTCACGTCCGTCGTACTCGACAGGATCTACGCTTAATTGTTTATCTGACGAGTTGATTAACACTATCTAGCTAAAGGCTTAATGACAAAAGAAAAGAAAAATGACTCGGCAGAACACAACAGTTCTATGCCTACGTATTCCCGTCTGGAACGAGAAATCAGAGTCAACGTAGTTCTCCTGACTACGGGTGAAAGAGGGGAAAGTTGCTCGCCGAGATATCGCATCTCGTGCCTACGTACTTTCACACGGCATGAAAGATCAGAGCAAACATAGTTCGAGCTACGAAGACCACAGATTGGTTCAAATTGTTTTAACCTGAGTAAGGTTAACAAACGGTTCTAGCAGTTGGTGTATGCAACTCAACCTTTGGAGACTTAGGCGTTTACCATTTGCGGTAGAACCGAGAGTTAATAAAACTCTCCTTATGAAAATGGTTTCCAAGGATTAAAGGTCCAAGAGGACAAAAAGAGTTTGAATGTTTGTTTTTGTGTCTTTTAAAGAAGAAGTGTTTTGAGTTTTGGTTTGTAACTCATGTTGCACTAAAGACTTTGACTTAAAAGTGAATGCGTCGCATGTCACCCAAAGGGTACCACACTAAACATTCAAGCTATGGGAGAGAGACCCTCCAAAAACTCTTTCTCAAGTGCTTAAGGCTCGTAACGTACAACACGTGTTATCCTTTATTAAGCATTTTAAGAATGTTTGAAGATGAGAAGAGAAAGAACGCACTAAAGGGGAACTAATCCAATCCTAAAGTTGTCATGCAAAGTTCATCCTATGATTAAAGTTAGGAGGGAACTACCTATTGTCATCATGCATGGTTAGGACCCTAATGTCTATCACATTCTATCTTGAACAAGAAGGAATGGAAATCCTAAGGGAAGGAAGACAGAGAAGAAAAAGAAAGCAGCAAGCATAAGAATGCATACATGAAATGCAAACATAGAAAGCAAAGATGTAATGCAAGTGAGGGAGGAAATATGTGTGGGGCAGGAGCCTCCACAAGCTCATCTCAACCTCAAGCCAAATTATGAATAAATTCAAGAGAAGAGGAGAATAAATGCAACAAAAAGCAAATCACAAAAGCATACCAAAAAGTCCTTAAAGATTCACCACTTTAGGCATGCCTTAGAGACCTCCAAAGGAGGGATCTAAAACTTCCTTAAATGACACACCAAGGTCATTGGATAGAGGATGGCATATTCTAATCATAAAACCTAAGCCACAAGTGAATATCAAAATAAAAATGGCAAGGAACCAAGAGAAAAGTGCAAGAGGTACTCATGTAATGACATTTGAAAGCACAAAGTTTAAGCATTAAAAAATGAGGTCAAATGAGAATTTTGCACACAATACAAAGACCCACCAATTGGTCCACAAGACCTATAACCATCCTATAACATGAAACAATCACCATAATATCCATCACATAAGCATAACAAGGCTTTTGGAGCCAAAATAATACAAGTATACAAGTGAAAGTGCCAAATTATGAGTCAACTTGCAAAATAAGGAAAAAATAGTAAAGTGCATCTAAAAATTCCAAATAAATTCTCCAAGGTCCTACAAAGTATAGGGTACTAGAGGTTCAAAGGGGAATAAAAAAGTCCAAAGGGAAATGCCTCAACAAAGGGCAAACAATCAAGGATACCCCAAAACTAGGGTAAACTAGAGCATGAACAAGATGGTACTCAAAACCTATGAAAATGGTACAATAAAATCCAGAGAAAAATATATCTAAACCCTTCAAGATGCATACAAAAATGCCACAAAAGATTAGGAGTTTATAATTTGTTTTAGTACCTCAACAAAACTCTACAAGAAAATGGTGCAATTATCACATTTTTAATGGAATTAAAAATAGGAAAAATCATAATAAAATGAAAATAAACTTAAAATTATTTTTTTCAATTTCTAAAATTTATTAACATGTCCAAGAACATTGTGTAAAAAGATAAGAAATTAATATGGTGATTTACTATTTTTTATGAATTAAAAGCTAGCAAGCAAAATATAAAGAAAAAGAGAAAAAGAAAGGAAAATAAACAAATACGTGTGCCCAACAGCAAAAAGAAACAGTTAACAATTGGACTAGGCCTGGAAGGGGTGTGTGGATAGAAACACAGGTCAAGCCCACTCTGGTTTATTAATGAAGCGCAGCGTTTTGGGAGAGGGTAAGGTGGCTAGCTCTCGTGCGTGAGATATGCATACGAAGTCAAGGTTTTCAACGAGATCAGACGGCCAGTATGCTTCTTCTTCACTTGAAAGAAAAAAGAGAGGGAAACGCAGGGACAATCACACGCGGTGGCCGGTGTTGCGCCGGTCATCTTCAACCTTGCACCCAAAAACCTAAATCCCTCAAAATTCCACCAAATCCAAAGTTTCTTGAACCAAACATGCTCCAATTTTCATGAGGAATCATAATATGGTGTTGAATTGAACTGTTAACCATTAAAACGCCAAACCCGTGCCCAATCCAAGAAATCCCAAGAACACTAAATCTTCATGAAAGTTCTCCAAATGATACCAGAACCATGATACATCTCAAGGGGATTGTAATGGTACAAAAATGGCTCCATAAAAATGCATACATAATGAGATATCTTGATTTGAAAATACCTCTAAAATTGATGATGGATAGCTTCAAACAGCCAATGATCCTTCAAGAAATCTATGCAGAATCATTCCATGATTGTTGCTGAAGATGTTTGGATGGTTGAAATGCCTTGAATTGGAGTGGAATTGAGAATTCGAATTTTCACTTTGAACTCTCTTTGATCAACTTGCAACAGTCTGTTCTTCACCAAATTTTATCCAAAAAAATCATGGATTCACTCTATAATACTTATAGAAAGTGTTTGTGACAAATTGGGGGCCCAATTGTGGCTTAAACATCAAATTGGATTTTTGAAGTTGGAAGCCCATGGAAGTGCTTCAATTCATGGCCAAAATCCCTTGTTTCTGATTCAATTCCATCCCTTGCAATGTAAGGAAGATCAAGGGCTCACAAATTCCCCTTGTTTGGATCTTAATGGCTATGATCCATTATGTTGCTTAAACATGAAGAAAGCTTGAAATACCCCATAAAACATGTCTCAAATGCAATTGATTTTGTCACCAATGTTCTTATAATGTGTTTTCCATTCAAAATAAGCACAAATATGACCATATTTGATTAAATTTTGGCAAGATCACAAACTTAGGTTTTCACATGCGTTTCACAAAATCTTCTTCACCAATCTTCAACTACAAGCTAGCCCATTGATAACTTGAGGTTTAGTTGACAAAATGACCCTATTTGGAGAAACTTTCATGTTGGAAAAAAAATTCCATTTGAGTTATGCAAAGTGGTGAACTTGACCTGTAATTTTATGACCTATAATCAAAGTTTCCCAAAATACATCTGCCTTGCAAAGCTTGTAACTTGTCTGGCTTATAACTTGAGTTCTACAAATCCAAAGGAGGACTTCTAGTACTCAAATTAAAGGTATGAACATGCTCTACAACATTCATGTTTGGGCCAAAGTCATGTGAGACTTGTATCTTGACTTGTGTGGTCTTGAAGTTAGGCATTAAATAGTGGATTTTACACTGAGAACCCTGACTTAGCAACTCCTCACACTTTGACTTCTTCTTGAATTAATCTTGGAATAACATCTCAAATGCTTCAATATAACATTCCATGACCACCATGACTTAGAAATAGACTTTGATTCTCTTCAATGGCACAATTGACTTAGAATTGACTAGATGAAAACCCTAATTGCAACCCCTTCAACTGTGACTCTTCACATTTGTCATAAACACTTGACTGAGCTCCACAATGACCCTCAAGGCACTCCATGAGCTCTATCCACATACCCTATCCATAATCAAGACTTCACAACCTATTGATGGTCTTCAATTGGCCCTCAAGTTAGGAGATGAACCACATACAAGCATCCAAACTTCTCAAGAACACAAACCACTTCCTGATGACTTTAGTGACCTCTCAAGCTTGAATAAAACCTCTAGATAGGCTCCTCTTGATATAAATCACACTTGATCCCCTGCATAAATGCTAATGCAATGCTTATGATAATGCTATGATGATGACATGCTAATGCAATGAAACATAAACCAAGTAAGAAAAATGTTAGGCAAATTTTGGGGTACAACACCTATGGATCAGGTCCGTTTTTCCATTCGTCGTCATCATGCCACATATTAACTAATATTATTTTTTTATTATTTTTTTTTATCTAATTCATCATTGCCACGTCATTCTCACCACTGCAAATTTGAAGAGGATGAAAAAAAACCTGAAAATGTTAAACAAGGGGACTAAAATGCTATTTTTTAAAATGAAAATAAAATAAAATCAATGAGACCAAAAATACTTAAGTCTAAAAATGATAAGAAAATTACATTAGAAAACTAATAAATTTAATAAAGAAAAAGAAATTTTATATTTGACTTTTTTTTAAATAACTTAAGAATTGTAGAAAGTTGAAGAGATTCTAGGATGTGTCTACAACTTGAAGGAATTGTAGAAAGTTGTACTCACACTAAAGCTCATGTTCAGCTTGCTGGAACTTGGACCAACCATACATTTTGGAACTCTTTGGAGAATTTCAGAATTTTGAAGCTTTTTTATGTTCTAGTCCATCCTCTTAGACCCTTTTTGACCAAAGAAATTTTTTGGGTGCCCTACTTACCAATTGGGTGAAAGTCAACACTGATGGAGTTGTTAACAATATATCATCAGCTTGTGGTGGTATCTTTCGCAGCAACTCAGGTGATTTTATCGTCGGGTTTTCAAAAAATCAAGGCTTCACAATGCTTTTTTTTTTGCTAAAATTTTTGGAGTTCTAAGAGCTATTGAAGTGGCTCAACAACATCAATGACAACATTTGTGGCTAGAAACTAATTCTTATTTTGTCGCCAAGGCTTTTAACAAGTAAGCATCTATCCATTGGTCTCTTAGAAACAAATGGCATAATTGTCCTACTTATACTAGAAAAATACATTTTTTGATAGACTGACTCTTGTGCCGACTTGTTGAAAAATGAAGATTTTGTGTTATCAAGTTACCAGTTCTTCTTTATTATTCCGCACAGGCTTTTGCCTAGCATTATTTCCAAAAAAGTTAGGTCGGCTAACTTTAGAATTACGCGTTTTTGAATGAGGGCTTAGTTTGATCCCCCTCTTTCTTTTGTAGTTTCTCTTTTTTTAAAGAAATTTGCCTTTATAAATAAAAATGACTTAAATGCACTTTTAATTCCTGATAGTTAACAGATTTTTGAGTTTAGTCCCTGTAATTTATTTATTTTTGGTCTGACTCTCTATATCTCACTTTTTGTGTGCGTTTTAGTCTCTAAAGTCAAAATCCACAAGAAATCTGCAAAAAACCTGCAAATTTTAGTTTTAAGGACTAAACCATGTGCAAAAAGTGAAATATAGGGACTTAGACACACACAAAATGACAGAGACGAAATTCAAAAACTCGTTAATTTACAGGAACCAACAGATTATTTAAGCCATAAATAATTAATTTTTAAAAATTCGCTTTTTAAATATAAATAAGTGTGATGTCTCAAATACAAATACACATCAATATAATTAGATGTTGTTGCACATAGGGGTGGCAAAACGGACCGCCCGCCCACTCCGCCTTAAGCTCGCAAAAAAAAAAAAGGCGGGGCGGACAAGCTCGCCAAGTGAAATGGGCCTAAAAATCTAGCTCGCCTCGCCAGGTTGGCGAGTGGCGGGCTTGCCCGCCTTCTTTTTTTTTCTTCACTTTTTAAATTATTAATAAGTTTGTTTTTACATTTCAATTATATTTTTCACTTATTTTTTAGAACAATTTTTATAAAGTATCTTTTTAACAAATTTTATTTCAAAAAAATATTGTATATATTCTCAAATAAATGTATAAAATAAAACGATTAAGAATTAAAATTATTAGAATTAACTAAAAATTGATGAATTTAAGGTAGGACAAACTGAACGAATAGGTGCGGCGAACTTTTGCGGACGACGGATTTTAGCGGGACGGGTTTTGGCAAATCCCAACCAACCTGCTACTTTTTGGCGGGCGCATGGGCTAGCTTGATGGGTCACGACTCGTTTTGTCCTCCCAAATTATACAACTATTAATTGAACTGATTTTAAAAAACAATATTGATATTTAATTCTTTTAATAATTTAAAGATTAAAATTTCCACCAATGTAAAATGTGGCAAATTCAGATTCGTGTCTCCCTTATAAGATGTGTGTGCACAATTACTAACGAAATTGAGGGATAAAATTAGTAATCAACATAAATATACATTGAAAAGAGAATTAAATGAATAAATTTAAAAAAAAAAAGATTTTTATTTTTCAAAAGAAAAATGTATATTCAATTTTAAATGTTAAACTTAACTCCAAATTATAAATCCATTATTAATTTTATTTGGACAAATAGCAATTATACTTAATTTTTAAATTTAAGTTTTATAAATTAATATATATCCTTACCTCCTTTTGATAGAAATTTAAAAAGTATGAGCCAAACAAAGAACTTGTACTTTATTTATTGAAGAGGTTATACATCACATATGACTCAAGGAAATTCATGAAACTATATATGTATATGGCTTTTGCCTTACAAAGAACTTTCATTGAAATTGAATGACCGAAACAAAGAACTTCCATTGAACAAGTTATACCTCACAAAATTCATGAAGCTATATCACCATAGCAATCAAAAGAGAATGCTTTCATTTCCAAGAAAACTCAATAATTTCATTGAAACGGTTCACATTATAAATATATGAATCAACAAATCTAATTTGTTCAACTTCCATTATATTATTGCCATAGTTCTTTGAAACTATTAGAAATGGTGTCTACTTCACAATCATATATCTATGAAGATTTGAATCCAAAAATTGAAACACAGGATACTCCAGAATCACACCTTTTCATAGTTCACATTCCTGATGGTATTGCACAATTTTTTATTTTATGTTTAAATCTTTTTAAATAAATTTTTAAATCAATTACACGATAGAGTCGATTAGGTAGACACCGTTTTGTAAACTAGATGTCTTTAACCTAACTAACTAAAGTTCGACTTTAATTTTTAAAAAAAAATGTTTGTATTTAGTATTTGCAATAGTTAGTATTATTTTAGTTATTTTCATTATTTGAAATACTAAACAACATTTTGCAAATTATTGAATGCATTTTACAGGTTTTGCAAGAGGAGATATTGGTGCTAAAATTGAGTATGATTTCGGAAGCGTGAAAGTTTTTGGTGAAAAATCAATTGGATCAAATAAAATAATGCGTTTCAGTGAAAAGCATATAGTTCCATCACATTGTGATATTGGCAATATTAGAGGCAAGTTTGATGGAAAAACTGTCACTGTTACAATGCCAAATATTACAAATAAATCAACATACTCAATGATCATTGAGAATAAAAGTGATAGAAAGAGCTTTGGTGAATCAACAAGAACAAGAATCAAAGACATGGCTTTATCTACAACTCAAGCTGTAACTAATTGTGCAAAGAGGTTCAATGAAGAAGATAAACAAAAGCTAATTTATACTGGTGCAACAATTCTTGTCGTAGCACTCAGTGTTTACGCTTCTTACGAGTATCGTTCCTCGCGTAGACCATAAACAAATAGCATATCTAAAAGATTTAATTTACTACCATATAGTATCTATCATACTTGACAAAGAAATCAGAATTTATATAGTGGTGGAAACCTGAGTTTATTCTCTCTTAAGCTTGTGTTTTTCTAGATCATTTCCTAAGTTTCTTGTAATAATTATTGTTTCTGGTTTAACTATCATTATGAATATTGTTTCATTGTTGTTAAGTACGCACCCTTGTGTTATGTTTACTGATTCATAATATTTGGCACTCTTATTGAGTTAGCTGAGAGCACGTAATATTGAATGTGATGACAACTTCGGTTTCGTTCAGTAAGAGAGAGGATGACTACCAATATATATGTTGTCATCTTATATAAAAATGAAGACGCATAAGGAATCATACACAAAGCTTTATGAGAATAAAACAAATTACAATGCAATTCTCAATGCTCTAGTTCCTTCTCTTACCGATTCGTCTCCGTTTTAAAAATGGATGTGCTTCTTGAAAATGGGACACTATAACAAATGCTTATAATGTGGTGTTTATTTATTTAAGATGATATGGTTTCTCCGAAACTTTCTTTTCACTTTGGAGTAAGCCACCTCAAAACTCATCCGAATGCATAATGTATATTATTTGGCTATCAAGAAAACAACATGTTGTTTAGGTTTATTTGAAACCGGGATCACTTTCTAGTGTGGATGGAAAAGTTCACCAAATTGAATGACATTGAAAGAGAAAAAAATAAGGAAAAATCGAAAAATTAACCTCCAATAGATTTAGACAGTGACATATAGTTGATGCATTTTAATTGTAATCTAACAATGTAACACATTTTTATATGTAACACATTGCATAATGTTATAAAATTTGATGGTATTTTTTTGACAATTTGTGTTTTAAAATTCTGCTCGGCATGATATATATGTTTTGTTCTGCATAATTTTTGGGTGGATTCGGAGATACATCTTTTGACACACCTTTTAATTATTGAATAAAACAAAATAAGGGATTATACGTATGTACTTTTCCAGATAAACCCTTATTTTTGAAAGAAAAAAGGCGGATCCGAAGATGTATCTCTGAAGTCTTTTTGTCTATATGATAGGTTTTGTAAGATCCTTATTGCTCTACAACTTCTATAAATAATGTCTTTCATTCCATTTTCTTTAGAAAAAACAGAATAAACCCATATTCCCATCTAACATTTATGTATTTCAATTACGCAAATCCTTGACTTCAGTTTAGGGTCTTCGAGAACATACTACACGTCGATCTGAAATTCAAACTGACTACTCTCATGCGATATCCAAACAATCATAGAGTTATCAAACTCGAGTATCGTTCACCCTCGATTGACAACGAAGAAAAGATATGGTTCATCATGCTTGAAGTGAAGACGGATATTGATTTGAAGGTCATGGGGAGTACCTTTTATCATTACTCAGCAAAGGATCTGAATGAAGTGGATGCGAGATTCAAATATCAGCCGAAGATATTATAAGAATGTTGCAACGTCCTGAACCACCCATTTGTAATGACATGTAGTGTTAAATTTCTATTAACGTCAACAATTATTCATGTAATGTTTATTTCGATGTTAATGTATGTTGTTTTTCCATTCTCCCTATGTTCCCGCTTGTTCTAGTTAGAAATAACATAGTAATTTTTTAAGTTACATCTCCGAAAATCTCACAGAATATTGAACTTAGGGGGTTACGGAGACGCATCTCCAAATTAACCTTTTATGTATACAGAGATGCATCTCTGAACTAAAGTTTAACAGAATAAGGGTTTCTCAACAATTTTGTTTAAGGTGTCTGTGGAAAAGGTGTGCTCAGATATGCATCTCTGAATACTATAGAAATTTGAGACTTTTACGGTGGTGGGGGAGATCACATAAATGTGAAAAGAGCAACATCAAAATTATAATGTGAATACTAGGTTACTTTTGTGGTTGTTCAGTTATGGGATTAAAGGATGTTCTTGGACTTTCTTTGGCAAGAGTATGGGATATTAATCTTCATGTAACACAAGTCAAGGAAGATTTGCTTTGATTATATTCCCAAAATCACAATGATGCTTGAAAATTCCTAGTTAGCATGATCAGTAGGCCATTTCCTAGGAACCATGCATCTCTTGTTGAGGATAAACGGAGTTTTGTATTGACCTTTTATGTGTGTTATCTTGGTAGCAACACTATAATCATTAAACAATTGTTGAGTAATCATTTTGATATCAATAGTTTTGTTTCAATTTTGGTTTATCTCAACATTGACACGATTAGTAACTCTAGTAGTGTCAGTCTTAGTGATGCTCATATTTATTGAGAAAAACAATTGTGAGTTGGAAGAGTTGAGAATCAAGTGAAGTAGAAGTCTCATATTGATTAGAAAAATGAATATTGAACACTTTATAAGTGAGAGAACTCATACAACTATCACCTTAAGGTTTTAAATGAATATGTATTGTGTCTCTCAAAAAATGTGTTGTTCATAAAAAAAGACCCTGACATAAATATGTTGACCCCCTTAATTGATGACCCCAATAATATTAACATTAGCAACATGAGAAGTAATATTTCTTATATGTCTTGTATTCGTAAAGTTGATTTTGTGACTTTATCTCAAATAAAAGTTAGAGAGGAAAAGAGAACTTTCACTTCTAGGAGAAAACAAGAGAAAGACAAATTCAAAGGAAACTAGAAAGAACTTGTGAAAAAAATTCTTAATTTAAAGAGAAAATTCAAAATGAAAAGAGTAATAAAAGAAATGAAAATTCATACAACTATTCTCTTAAAATTTTGAGTGAATATGTTGTATGTCTCTAAAAAAAAATTATTATTTATAAGGAAAGATCACAGTGTAAATGCTTCTTCATATTAACCCTCTAAATTGACCACTCAATAATATTAACACTAGTAAAATAAAAATTAATGTTTCTTCCACTTCTTGTATTTGTAAAGTTGATTTTGTGACTTTATCTCATATAGAAGTTAAAGGTAGAAAAGACAAAAGAAGAAAACAAGAGAGACAAATTGAAAGGAAGTTATTGAAAAAAAATCTTAATTTAAAGAGAAAATTCAAAATGAAAAATGTAATAAAAGAAATGCAAAGGTGATGAAAGAGTCATTATTGCAATGAAATCTTATATACATTATTCTACTTAATCATTCTTTAGAGTAAATAAGAATGCATAAACAACTTTGTTTTGAATCGTTCAATTTATTGATTAAATTGAATGGAGAGGAACTTGATTGTGTAGTTTGCTATCTTCATAATCTGCATCTCGCTTAATATTGAGAACCTCATAATGAGTTTCCTCCGTGTCATAGTTATCGATTATCATTTTTTCAAGGTTGTCTGCATTCAGGAGAAACTATCATAAACAAGCAAATAATCAATACTATGTCACCTATAAAGTACTGCAATTCTAATTGCAACTATTCAAATCAAGTTTTTACAAACTCTCTTCTTTAGAACAGATCTTAAAATCCATGGAATCATTTGTTTATTTCCATAGAATCATCGGTCGTAAGTGGAGAAAATCTGAAACAGTAGTAAGGGCAAATGTAGCACCAACACTTCTGAATAAAGACATGTATGTATCCGACACGATCCCAAGACATGTGATTACACTCGATTAAATCATTTTTTATAGTATTACCGAGAGTCATGTCTCGTGTATGCATGGTTGTCAAAATCTAGATTTAAATCGTGAGATCTTAAGATTTTACAAGTTTTCACCATGCTCCGCGGCGGCGCGGTTGGAGTGGGGTGTAAGATCGTAAAAACGTGAAAGCAAAGATCTATTTCGCAATGGAAAATTTGTCCAACCTGTTTCGACCCGACCCGGTCCAATGCCCATTGAAGAAGGTGACTCGTTCAGCTTTTTCTACCTGTCGCTTCACATTAAATTAGCCGTTTTTCATCCTTAAAAGTCAGAATTTGTTGCTATCTACCAGGCTGATTTTTTGGGGAAATTAAAAATCAATCTGAAAAAATATCAATTTGTTAAATGATATCATTTATTCTTCTTCAATTCCATATATAAATCAATCATACGATTTCTATTCAATCATCAACTTCTTTTCTTCTTTAGTTATACGATCTCTACCACACTTTTTTCTAAGGTCTTCATCAATTCCAGTTCATGTATCCTCATCTGCACCACCAAAAGTTCAAAAAAAATACTCCTGGAATGGAAACATGGTGTCTCTGTTGATAAAGGAACAC
Organism: Lathyrus sativus; assembly: GCA_963859935.3. Lineage (NCBI taxonomy): Eukaryota > Viridiplantae > Streptophyta > Magnoliopsida > Fabales > Fabaceae > Lathyrus > Lathyrus sativus. The sequence continues at coordinate 10,825,644 of OZ012739.1, read as the reverse complement.
GAAAAATCAGATACAATTATTGTTCAAAGGAAGTAATCAGAGGAGTGTACAGGCTGAAACATCATTTAGCTTGTACACAGATAAACGTTGGTGTGTGTAAATCTGTACCTGATGATGTTAAAGTCCAAATGTGGGAGATTTTAAAGTCTCTGCAAAACAATTTGCTAAAAGAACAGAGGATGCAAATGAAATAGTAACAGGAAAGAGGCCATTGGAGGATGATGATAATGTTGCGCCTGAAAAAAATTTAAGAAGAAGGGCATGAATACTCAATCCACCATCAACTCCATCTTCAAAAAGAATTTGAGAGAAGAAGCATGTCTTGAAATTGCTTCATTCTTCTACAACAATGCCATAGCTTTTAATGTGGCAAAAAGTGAAGAATTTCAAAAAATGTTGGAGATGGTTTCAAGACATGGTCTTGGATTCAAACCACCTTCATATCATGAATTCAGAACAAAGTACTTGAAGCATAAAATGGAGGAGACAAAGAAATTCATTGAAGAACACAAGCTTATTTGAGAGAATACAGGATGCACTATAATGAGTGATGGGTGGACAGACAAAAGAAGAAGAACAATATTGAATTTCTTAGTGAACAACCCTAAAGGTACCGTCTTTTTAAAGTCCATTGATGCCTCACACATTACAAAAACTGTTGATGCAATTTTTAAGATGATTGATGACATTGTGGAAGAAGTGGGAGAAAAAAATGTTGTGCAAATTGTCCCTGACAATGCTGCAAACTACAAAGCAGCAGGTACAATGTTAATGGAAAAGCGAAAGAAGCTCTTCCGGACCCCTGTGCAGCTGCATTGATCTCATGTTAGAGGATTTCAAAAAAATATAGCAATGAAAAAATTTCAAAAGGTATGAAAATCACTCAATTCATTTATTCAAATTCTTCCCTTATTTTTTTATTACAAATACATATAAAAGAAAAAGATTTGGTGAGACTGGCAGTTACTCGATTTGCGACATCTTATTTAACTTTAGGGTGTCTTAGGGAGAATAAAGGAGGATTGATAAGAATGTTCACATCTTATGAATGGACAATAACCAAGTTTGCAAAAACAAGTGAAGGAAAGCAAATTGAAGAAGTGGTTATGGATAAAAAGTTTTGGAAAAATATTGTTATTTGTTGTAATGGTGCTTATTCTCTGATTAAAGTACTTCATTTAGTGGATTCTGATGATTAAAGTACTTCATCTAGTCCCTGTTTGATGTACTCTTGTCTCTGTTTTGTTCAAATCTGATATGTTTTATGTACTCGTCTCTGTTTTGTTTACTCTTTAAATTTGGTCTTTTTTATTCAACTTTTTTCCTTTTTTATTCAACTTTACTCACTGAATTTTTATTTTATTATTATTTAGTTACAAGTCTTTATGGGATATAATTGATGAAAGGTGGAATAAGTAATTGCACAGACCTTTGCATGCTGCCGGTTACTATCTCAACCCAAAATTGCATTATACCTCTAATTTTAAAGCTGACTATGAAGTTAAACGAGAATTATATGATTGTATGGAAAGGATGATTGGAGATGTAGAAGAAATAAGTAAGATTGATGCTCAATTGGAAGATTTTAAGAGAGAGGCAAAGTTTTTCGGTAGTGCAATAGCATTGGCGGCTCTTAAAACTAAAACTCCGGAACAATGGTGGGAATCATATGGGGACGAGCATCCCGGGCTACAAAAATTTGTAATTCATGTCCTTAGCTTAACTTGTAAGCTCATCGGGATGTGAAAGAAATTGGAGTGCTTTTGAAATGGTCCATACAAAGAAAAGAAATCGCTGAAGCAAAAAAAATGATGTTGTGTTTGTAATGACAAATTCAAAGTTGGCAAAAAAGAAGAAAACAAGAAAGGTGGTAGAATGTAGCATTGACGAAATTGAATCGGATGATGAGTGGATCATGGACAATGATCAAGATTGGTTAGATGATGATATTTTAGATTTCACAATTGAAAGTAGAGATTTAGAAGTTGACAATCAAAATAGAGAGAATTGAATTAGCAATCAAGATGATTTGGAGGTTCACAACCTTGAAGATGAAGATGATTTGGAGGTTGGACTTTGCATTATTTGTTAAATTTTAGTTTAAACGTGTTAATGTTTTGCAATTTTGGATGTTTTTAATTATTTGGAATTTTGGAATTTTAGAATTTGGAAGGTGGTTTTTATTAATTTTAAAGAAATATATGTTAATGTTTTTTTAGTGAAATGTATAATTTTGTATATTTAGTGGGATCTTACGATCCGATTTACGATTTTACTGATTCATGTTTTTTTTAAACCCCCAACGATCTTTAGTGAGATCCCGATTTTTGACAACCATGGTGATTTTTCAACCTCCAACACTTTTTTTACGTTACTCAATGCACTTAGTCCAAAATCAGACACCTTGAGATTTCCCTGGTTGTCAAGGATCAAGTTTTTCGCTTTAAATTGTGATAAAAAAACTCCCTTGTTATGGCAGTAATCGACAACATCAACGAGTTGCTGGAATAGTTTTCTTGCCTCACATTCATTCAACTTAAGACATCTTGTCAAACAGTTGACCTCCCGATACATATTTTGTCTCCGGATACATATTCCATCACAATGTATATTTTGTCTTGTACCAATAACCTCATGAATTCTAACAATCTTAGGATGATGTAGGAGTTTTATTGTTCTAATCTCACTTTGTACCTTATACGTAAGATTGTTTTTCAAGACCATATTCTTAGATATTTTTTTAACATTGAAGTGTATGTCTGTGATACATAAATAAGTGTCCAAAGAAGTGAAAGTAATAAAAATAACAAGTAAACAAAATAAATAAAACGTACCTTCGGAGAAAACAGGGGTTTGACCACTAAGTTGTTCGTGAACCTATGAAAAAGAGAAACCATGCGTTACATAATTGAAAGAAATGAACTCAGAAACGGTACAAACGATAACGAAAAAATACCTTTGCAGCTCTGGTAAGCCGATCTCTACTTTCACCAACGGAGATGTTGAGGACAAGTTTCTGCACTTTGATATTCCGCATTGGATTAGCCAATTCCTTCTCCGAAGCCTGTCATAAACATTTTTCGTCAATTTTATAACCGCATAGTCATATACATAGACTTGCATATTCAACCATCAAAAGTATCTTAAACCAAATTGATAAATGTTAATGAACACAATAGATACCAAATCAGATTAGCTACTTCTTGATATCAGCTTTTTTAAATAAACAACTTATTTAAGTGCTTATAAATAAGCTATTTCTATACCAAAAGATGAAATAAAGTCTAACTATTGTTACATAAATTATAAATTGTTTTAATAAACTATCTCAGTGAAAGACCTTAAGTTTGGTATAGTTTTCAGAAGAGTCAAAAGTAATTCTAAAAGGGCAGAATTGATTTTGCAATGATTATTAAGTGTTTGGCTCTTCTAGCAAAATTGATTCTGCCTCTAAAATTGATTATACTGGAAGATAGAATTTGTAGATTTACACTGAAATTCGTTGTTTCAATGTCATTTTTACATAAATGTCTCCGAATATAACTTTTAAGTGGGTGTTTGGATATCTTTCGCCAACGTAGAACTAAAAATCCACTCAAAGAAACTTACGAAAATAAGCTAAAAATAAACTAAAAACAGTTTATAAAAAAGTTATAAGCTGTTTTTATATGATCTCTTAAGCAGAAGTGTTGATGTAAATTCATAAACTAAGTATATCAAAGTAAGAAAAACCAAAAACTCATTAACAATTCAAAAATTTTAACTTCATATATATTGACATCTAAAACTGTAACACAACCGAGTTCATTTTCAATTTCTCAATCCAAAATCCACACAAATTAAATGGATCATAGAAACCATTTTCCAATCCTAGAATATTATTTTATTGCATATATTCAATTAAATTGAATTGAATACAATTGAAGATAGAGATTTGATTTTATCATTTGGAATATGAAAATTATAATTCTGGATTGAGATGGAAGAATTCGGAACGGCCCGAGTGGTGGAAGAATTCTGTTTAGAGATGGAAGAATTCGGAACGGGGATGGTTGAAACCTTTGTTAAAAAAAAAATTCTTTGTTCAATGCCAAGTTACATGCTGATTCTCACAAAAGTGAATGTAATATGTATTGTTTAGATTGTATGAATGGTCCTATCTGTTCTCTTTGTCTTGCTATCATAAAGATTATTGTTTTATTCAGGTAAATTGTTTAAATCAATTCATCAAAGTCTTCTATTTTTTGCACTAAAACGTAGAATCTGACACATTCTAGACATATTTTGTAGAAGTGTTTTTGATTGGTAAAAGTTTCAGTTTTGTTTTCTGCGCTGAGATCTGAACCATTTCATTGTTTTTTTTATCAGTTTCCTTTGATCATTGTCATTATTTTTTTCAAAAAGAAATTATTTTCAGCTGATTTTAAGCTATTTTGAATCAGTGTTTTAGGTGGAAATGAAATTTTACTATTATGGTATAATGTCTATTTAATGTACTATGGTTTATGTCTATTGAATGTACTAAGTGTTTTTGTTAGAAGATCTTGCTACTAGGATAAATGAGATTCAGAAGGTATTGGACATCACTGGTGTTCAAACCTATGTTATCAACGGTGCAAGAGTTGTGTTTTTCAATGAAAGGCCTCAGCCATGGCCGGGGAAAGGTGTCACAAACACTTGTGAAGTCTGTGAACGTAGTCTTCCGATTCCTTCCGGTTCTGCTCTCTCGGTTGCAAGGTACTTTACTATGCATTCCATTAATCAAATTTCAAAGTACTGTATGCGCCATTGATTGTGTCCGACATTCTTGTTCAGCACTGGTGTCCGAGAGTTCGTGCTTCGTAGATCTGAGATTCAAGTCTTCTCGTCAAAGACTTTAAAGAAGGTTACAACTTTCAAAAATTGGAGTTTGATTTTGATTAGCTTTCTTTTCAAGCTAAAAGAAAACTTTTGTGTGTTAAAATGACTTAAGTTGACTTTTTCATAATGTGTACTCTTTGTGAGTGTTATTTATCGGGAAAGGAAACTAGGTTTTTTTATTTGAAATCACAACTATGCTTTATTTTTTATTTTAATTTTTCACTAAAATTCATATTTTTCTATAAGAAAATTCAAAATGCACATATAAATATTTTATATTGTTATCTAATAACAAAGTTCATCCCATCACATTATATTATATTGCTGATAAATATTTTATATTGTTTTCTAATAACAACATTCAACCCACCCATGATACTGTTGCTTTTTTTTATAAAAAACATTAAATAATTTTTTTCGCTGGTAAAAAACTACTCTAAAGTAAATAAAAGGTAGATTTGTTTAAAAATAAACCGTTATGTTTTAAAAACAAGTATATTTGTTTATTTTTTGGAATAAAATTTATTTTTTATTTTTTTGGAATAAAAATATTTTTTAGTTTTAGAAAAAATAGTTACTTTAAAAAATATATTTTTCATTTTCAGGTTTTTTTCGAAAATTTAAAAAAATAAAATTTTAAGTGTTTAAATTTTAAAACTAATATTAATTTAAAGAAAATAAAATTTAAATTTAATTAAATATTAAGATTAAAATCACAATCCATTTCAATATGATATTTGGTTTATAGTCATGAAAGTTGAGACCTTTGATTCAATATAACCACCACCAAATTGAGTCTTTTATGTTGTTTTCAAAATTATAGAATTTATTGAAGAGAAAACACGAGATTTATAGTTACATCATAAAATTTTTATGATACTCTAAATTTCTAAGTTTTGTGGATTGAAGATAGAACACGAGGGTTAAAGTTAAATTATGAAGTTCTTATGAAGCATAAGATTTAGAATTAAATCATTAAGTTCCTATGATACTCTAAGTTGTGTGTATTGAATAGAAAGCATGAGGCTTAGAGTTAAATCATGAGATTTTTATGATACTCTAAATTGTGTGTATCAAAGAGAAAACATGAGGTTTAGAGTTAAATTATGAGGTTTTTATGGTGCTCTAAATTGTGTTATTCAAGAGAAGCATGAGGCTTAGAGTTAAATCATGAGGTTTTTACGTATTGAAGAGAAAAAAAAACATGAGACTTTGAGTTAAATTATGTGATTTTTATGACACTCTAAGTTGTATGTATTTTGTATGTATTGAGGAGAAAATATGAGAGTTAAAGTTAAATCATGAGGTTCATATGATCCTTTAAATTCAACATATAGTCTCACATGTAGGGGTGTTCATGGGTGCGGGTCGACCCGCAAACCCGTCTACCCAAACCGAACCAACCCACTAATTACCCGAACTCATTCATTTACGGGTATACCCGACCCAACCCGTAACAACTCGTATAGATTTGGTTCGGGTATTGGGTTTTAGTTTCTAAACCCATGAACCCGTTGACCCAACCCGTTGACGTGGCATAATTAATTATTATTATTATTATTATTATATTATTATTTATAAATTTTAAAGTTGCTATAACTTTGTAAATTGTAACGTACACAAAAATCTTTTGCACTTTTCTTCCAGTTTCCAATCACACATTAAATTATTATTATTATTATTATAATTAAACATTATTATTAATATTAATCATGCTTGCTTGACTTATGCTTTCCAATTACACATTAATCACTGCTGGTGCTGGAATCTTTTATAGTTGCTGTTAGATTTTGGTGCTATTAGACCAATATTGGACCAATACATCTATGTCATTTTAAGACTAAGGGATGTTTATTTGCTTTTGAATTATTTAGAATTTATGAATTTTATGGAAATGATATTTTATGGAATTTTATATATTATTAAGTGTTAATATATATGATAGTTTACGGACCTACTTTTAAGCATGTGCTAGAAAATGTAACATTTGAGTATCAAAACAACTAATATATACTGTATATTATTATATATTTGTTTTACATATGTTGATATATATTTGTAATGGATAACATTTGAGTATCAAAATAACTAATAAATTTTTATAAATTAAGGTATATCAATGAAAATATATAAATAATTAATGGTGTATATGTATCTTAATATTTTTTATGACAAAGAAAATACATTTCAAAATTTTAATTGTTATATTTTTAATTATTCTATTTTATATGTAGGATTTGTCTCCACTACGTAAATAATTTAATTGTTTGAAATATGCAAAATTATATTGAATTGTAATATAGATTTTTTAAATTGAAAATAATAATTATTATATACACAACCCGTGAACCCAACCCTACCCAACCCGTAAATATCCGGGTTGATTCGGGTCGGTTTTTAAAGTAGAATTACGGATTTGATGATAAACCCAACCCATTGAAAATTGAACGGGTTGGGTAACGGGTTAAGGCGAACCCGGTCCAACCCAACCCGCGTACACCCCTACTCACATGTGACTTAGTGTATACGTTAATTTAGGATAAATGTGCAGAAAATTAAAAAGTGCAAATTAAATTGATATCTATATATATATCCTTACCTCCTTTTGATAGAAATTTAAAAAGTATGAGCCAAACAAAGAATTTCTACTTTATTTATTGAAGAGGTTATACCTCACATATGACTTGAGGAAATACATAGCAATCAAAAGAGAATGCTTTCATTTCCAAGAAAACTCAATAATTTCATTGAAACGGTTCACATTATAAATATCTAATTTGTTCAACTTCCATTATACCATTGCCATAGTTCTTTGAAACTTTAAGGCAAACAAGAGCCACTATTAGAAATGGCGTCTACTTCGCAACCATATATCTATGAAGATTTGCATCCAAAAATTGAAACACAGAATACTCCAGAATCACACCTTTTCATACTTCACATTCCTGATGGTATTGCACAATTTATTTATTTTATGTTTAAATCTTTTGAAATACTAAATAACATGATTTCATTCCTTAATATTGAATGCATTTTACAGGTTTTGCAAAAGGAGATATTGGCGCTAAAATTGACTATGATTTAGGAAGGGTGAGAGTTTTTGGTAAAACAACAACTGGATCAAAAAGAGTAATGAGTTTCAATGAAAAGTATCAAGTTCCATCACATTGTGATATTGGCAATATTAGAGGCAAGTTTGATGGAAAAACTGTCACTATTATAATGCCAAGTAAAAAGAGCTTTGGTGAATCAACAAGAACAAGAATCAAAGACATGGCTTTATCTACAACTCAAGCTGTAACTAACTATGCAAAGAGGTTCAATGAAGAAGATAAACAAAAGCTAATATATACTGGTGCAACAATTCTTGTCGTAGCACTCGGTGTTTACGCTTCTTATAAGTATTGTTCCTCGTGTAGACCATAAACAAATTGCATACTTGACAAAGAAATCAGAATTTATATAGTGGTGGAAACCTGACTTTATTCTCTCTTAAGTTTGTGTTTTTCTAAATCATTTCCTAAGTTTCCTGAAATAATCATTGTTTCTGGTTTAACTATCATTATGAATATTGAACGGATTGTGTTTTATGTACAAATACATTGAGCGGATTGTAAATGTTGAATGTGATGACAACTAACGTTTTTGAGCTATTTCGGTTTCGCTCGGTAAGGGAGAGGATGACTACCTTATAGTCTTAATTCTCCTCAGAGATTCAAAATTTGCTAATAATATCAATGGTTATCCATACTGAGTACCAGACGAGCTTTTAACGAACAAGATCCACAGGGAAGAATCACTGATCCTGGTAAAGTATCACCATCTCTCGACAAAGAATACCCCATTTTTAGCAATTCCAACGAGTCAACAGAGAAGTAATCACCACACCGGCACCGATAAAACAGTTATAATGCTTCATCGGCGTCTTCAACTTCCATATCATGTAAGCTTAAATCTTCTGCAACTTCAGCAGCCAAGACATCCCGCCTTGAACATTGCAGCTGCTTATCATAAAATAAACGAGAGCTTGAATCGCTTAGAATTTCCCATTCCTTTTGAACTCTGAGAAATTTGTCTGTACTTGTTTGATTACTGTTGGATGTATCGAATGTCTTCAATAGCTTATCAGGATGTAAACTGAGTACAACACTTCTGTAACTCTCATAATGAGTTTCCTCTGTGCCATAGTTATTAATTATCATTTTTTCAAGGTTGTCTGCATTCAGAAGAGAAACTATCATAAACAAGCAAATAATCAATACTATGTCACCTAAAAAGTGCTGCAATTCTAATTACAACTATTCAAACTAAGTTTTCACAAACTCTCTTCTTTAGAACAAATTTTAAAATCCTTGGAATCATTTGTTTATTTCCATAGAATCATCAGTCATAAGTGGAGAAAATCTAAAACAGCAGTAAGGACAAATGTAGCACCAACACTTCTGAATAAAGGCGTGTTTGTATCTGACACGATCCCAAGACATGTGATTACACTCGATTAAATCATTTTCTTATAGTATTATCGAGGGTCATGTCTCGTGTATACATTGTTGTCAAAATCTAGATTTAAATCGTGAGATCTTAAGATCTTACGAGTTTTCACCATGCTCTGCGGCGGAGCGCAGTAAAGATCGCTGGAGAAGGCAGCGCGGTAGGAGCGCAGTGTAAGATCGTAAAAACGTGAAAGCGAATATCTATTTCACAGTAGAAAATTTGTCCAACCCATTTTGACCCGACCCGGTCCAATGTCCATTAAAGGTGACCTGTTCATCTTTTTCTACCCGCCTTTTCACATTAAATTAGCAGTTTTTCATCGTTAAAAGTCAGAATCTATTGCTATCTACAAGGCTGATTTTTTTGGGGAAATTAAAAATCAATCTGATAAATATCAATTAATTAAATGATATCATTTATTCTTCTTCAATTCCATCTATAAATCAATCATACGATTTTTATTCCATCATCAACTTCTTTTCTTCTTTAGTTATACAATCTCTCATCATACCTTCTATTCTACCACACTTTTTTCAAAATGTCTTCATCAATTCCAGTTCATGCATCCTCATCTACACCACCAAAAGTTCAAAAAAATGCTCCGGGAAGCAGAACTGATATTGCTTCGAAGCATGGTGTCTCGGTTGATGGAGGAATACAAAAAATCAGATGCAATTACTGTTCAAAGGAAGTAATCGGAGGAGAGTACGGGCTGAAACATCATTTAGCTTGTACACAGATAAACGTTGGTGTGTGTAAATATGTACCTGATGATGTTAAAGTCCAAATGTGGGAGATTTTAAAGTCTCTGCATAACAATTTGCTAAAAAAAAACAGAGGATGCAAATGAAATAGTAACAGGAAAGAGACCATTGGAGGATGATGATAATGCTGGAGAACAAGCATGTCTTGAAATTGCTTCATCCTTCTACAACAATGCCATAGCTTTTAATGTGGCAAAAAATGAAGAATTTCAAAAAATGTTGGAGATGGTTTCAAGACATGGTCTTGCATTCAAACCACCTTCATATCATGAAATCAGAATAAAGTACTTGAAGCATAAAATGGAGGAAATAGAGAAATTCATTGAAGCACACAAACTTATTTGGGAGAATACAGGATGCATTATAATGAGTGATGGGTGGACAAACAAAAGAAGAAGAATAATATTGAATTTCTTAGTGAACAGCCCTAAAGGTACCGTCTTTTTAAAGTCCATTGATGCCTCACACATTACAAAAATTGTTGATGCAATTTTTAAGATGATTGATGACATTGTGGAAGAAGTGGGAGAAAAAAATGTTGTGCAAATTGTCCCTGACAATGCTGCAAACTACAAAGCAGCAGGTACAATGTTAATGGAAAAGCGAAAGAAGCTCTTTCGGACCCCTGTCAGCCCACTGCATTGATCTCATGTTAGAGGATTTTGAAAAAAATATAAAAGTTCACAATAAAACAATTTCAAAAGTTAAGCAAATCACTCAATTCATTTATTCAAAGTCTTCCCTTATTTTTTTATTACAAATTCATATAAAAGGAAAAAATTTGGTGAGACTTGCAGTTACTCGATTTGCGACATCTTATTTAACTTTAGGGTGTCTCATGGAGAATAAAGGAGGATTGATAAGAATGTTCACATCTTATGAATGGACAATAACCAAGTTTGCAAAAACAAGTGAAGGAAAGCAAATTGAAGAAGTGGTTATGGATAAAGAGTTTTGGAAAAATATTGTTATTTGTTGTAATGGTGCTTATCCTCTAATTAAAGTACTCCGTTTAGTGGATTCTGATGAAATTCCAGCAATGGGATTAATTTATGAGGAAATGGACAAAGCTAAAGAGAAAATTCAAGCTAACTTCAATGGTGTTCAAAGAAGGTATTAACTACAACTCTAATTCTGTTTCATTTTTAGAAAAAATCTAGTCCCTGTTTGATGTACTCTTGTCTCTGCTTTGTTAAAATCTGATATGTTCTATGTACTCGTCTCTGTTTTGTTTACTCTTCAAATTTGTTTTTTTTTTATTCAACTTTCCTCACTGATCTCTTGTTTTATTCAACTTTAGTCACTGAATTCTTATTTATTATTATTTAGTTACAAACCTTTATGGGATATAATGGATGAAAGGTGGGATAAGCAATTGCACAGACCTTTGCATGCTGTCGGTTACTATCTCAACCCAAAATTGCATTATATCTCTAATTTGAAGAAATAAGTAAGATAGATGCCCAATTGGAAGATTTTAAGAGAAAGGCAGAGTTTTTCTGTAGTGCAATAGCATTGGCTGCTCTTAAAACTAAAACTCCGGCACAATGGTGGGAATCATATGGGGATGAGCATTCCGAGCTACAAAAATTTGTAATTTATGTCCTTAGCTTAACTTGTAGCTCATCGGAATGTGAAAGAAATTGGAGTGCTTTTGAAATGGTCCATACAAAGAAAAGAAATCGCTTGAAGCAAAAAAAAAAAATGAATGATGTTTTGTTTGTAATGACAAATTCAAAGTTGGCAAAAAAAGAAGAAAACAAGAAAGGTGATAGAATGTAGCATTGACGAAATTGAATCGGATGATGAATGGATCATGGACAATGATCAAAATTTGTTAGATGATGATATTTTAGATTTCACAATTGAAAGTAGAGATTTAGAAGTTGACAATCAAAATAGACAGAATGGAATTAGCAATCAAGATGATTTGGAGGTTCACAACCTTGATGATGAAGATGATGGAGGAGATGAAGATGATTTGGATGTTGGATTTGCTCAAGATGCATTGCATGATTTGCTAAATTGAAGTTTATGTTTAAGTTAAATTTTAGTTTATGTTTAGTGTTAATGTTTTGGAATTTTGGATGTTTTTAATTATTTGAAATTTTGGAATTTTAGAATTTGAAATGTGGTTTTTATTAATTTAAAAAAAAAATATGTTAATGTTTTTTTAGTAAAATGTTATATTTGGTGGGTTCTTACTATCCGATTTACAATTTTACCATTCACGCGTTTTTCAACCTCCAACAATCTTTAGTGATATCCTGATTTTTCAACCCCAAAGCTTTGTCAAGCAATAAGTTTTTTTCGCTTTAAATTGTGATGAAAAACTCCCTTGTTATGGTAGTAATCGACGTCATCAACGAGTTGCTAGAATAGTTTTCTTGCCTCACATTCATTCAACTTACCAACATAAGACATCTTGTCCAACAGTTGACCTCTTGATACATATTCCATCACAATGTATATTTTGTCTTGTACCAATAACCTCATGAATTCTAACAACCTTAGGATGATGTAGGAGTTTTATTGTTCTAATCTCACTTTGTACCTTATACGTAAGATTGTTTATATTCTAGCAGTTTTGATTTTCTCTTTGAGGAGGAAATAAGCTTGTTTCTTGAATTCAAAGAAAGAGATACTCATTTTTGTTGTTATTTTTGTTTTGACATCGGGCTTATGATTTGGATAAATTTTCTATAGGTATCTAATAGCATGCAAAATGATCACTATCATGTAATCTCCTTGTTAGCAGGATTTCCAACAACAATGGTGTTAGCTTGCTACCAGTACCTAATCCTTGAAAAGGAAGGTAGATATTGTTAAGATTGCGGAGGAGCAGATGATGCATTGTTGTACATGATATGGTACTGCACTAGTTTGGGGTTTATCAATGCTTGAAAGTTGCAGACCTGTCAATTCAGACAACAAAGCTCTATGAACATCACCTATGGCGGTTTTAGCGATCTCAGATCTGATACAATGCAGAGTTTTATCATGTTCAATACATTGATCAACGGTGCCAAAATTGACAAGGTATGTGCTTGGACAAGTTGCTTTAGAGGTGACAGTTTCAAATTGACAAACTGATTAAAACCAAACCACTCTTTCAATGTCATTCTTGATTAAAACACTAGAAATAAATTTAAGAAAACTCAAAAGTATGGCTAGATTTTCATTTTTCACCGGCAAAGACACACTACTAACACAAACACTATAAATAATTAAATAAAATTGTGATGATTGAGTGTAACCACATGAATCAATGTCATACATGTGTCAAACATCGAATTGTCTTAGATACTTTTTAAACATTGAAGTGTATGTCTGTGATACATAAATAAGTGTCCAAAGAAGTGAAAGTAATAATAATAACAAGTAAATGAAATAAATAAAAAGTACCTTTGGAGAAAACAGGGTTTGACCACTAACTGGTTAGATAACCTATGAAAAAGAGAAACCATCTGAATGAACTCAGAAACTGTACAAATGATAACAAGCCGATCTCCACTTTCACCAACGGAGATGTTGAGGACAAGTTTCTGCACTTTGATATCCTGCATTGGATTAGACAGTTTCTTCTTCGAAGTCTATCATAAACATTTTTCGTCAATTTTATAACCGCATAGTCATATACATAGACATGCATATTCAACTATCAAAAGTATCTTGACGAAATTGATAAATGTTAATGAACACAATAGATACCAAATCAGATTAGCTACTTCTTGATATCAGCTTTTTTGAATAAACAACTTATTTAAGTGCTTATAAATAAGCTATTTCTATATTAAAAGATGAAATAAAGTCCAACTATTGTTACATAAATTATAAATTGTTTCAATAAACTATCTCAGTGAAAAACGGTAAGTTTGGTATAGCTTTCAAAAGAGTCAAAAGTAATTCTAAAAGTGTAGAATTGATTTTGCAATGATTACGAAGTGTTTGGCTCTTCTAAAGTAAAATTGAGATTCAAAGTTAAGCCTGATTTTTACACTGAAATTTGTTGTTTCAATCTCATTTTTACATAAATGTATCCAAATATTAAAAAAAGTCTGTTTTTATATGATCTCTTAAACAATATTAGAAGTGTTGATTTAAATTCATAAACTCGTATATCAGTAAGAAAAACCAAAAACTCATTAACAATTCAAAAATTTTAACTTCATATATATTGAGTTCATGATTTAAAACTGTGATACAACATTCTTAATTCTCAATTTCTCAATCTAAACAAAAGAGGAACAAAATCCACACAAACAAAATGGATAGTAGAAACAATTTTCGAATTAATACAGTTCTGACGAAGATAGAGATTTGATTTTACCCTTTTGAAATAAGGAAATTGAAATTTTAAAAGAATTGGGAAAGGCACTGTTGGTGGAAGGGTGAGTTGGTAACACTAGCTCAATATCAAAGGTTTGATTGAGGATGGATAATAGATTTTTTTTGCTTTCAACGTTTGAAATGACAACTATACTCTCTGATTCGTTATTTTTTATTTTAATTTTTCACTAAAATTCACATTTTTTTACAAGAAAAACATATAAATAGTTTATATTGTTATCTAATAACAACATTCATCCCACCACATTATATTTGTTTAAAAATAAACAGTTATGCTATAAAATTTATTTTTTATTTTTAAGAGAAATTATGTTTTTCATTTTTTTGGAAAAAAATATTTTTTAGTTTTAGAAAAAATAGTTACTTTAAAAAATATATTTGTTTTTTTTCAAAAATTTTAAAAAATAACATTTTAAGTGTTTAAATTTTAAAACTAATATTAATTTAAAGAAAATAAAATTTAAATTTAATTAAATATTATGAATTAAAATCAAAAGCTACTTCAAACTTATGACTTTCATATCATTCCGTTAGCTTGGGAAAAAGGGAAATAAGATAGATCTCTTGATTGTTTATTATAATGAAAAGATCCTACAATATTAAATGGGGAAAGAGGAAAAAGATGGTGTGTCTGTTGATTCTTTATTACGATGAAAATATCCTATTAATCTCTAAGTTTCTAAGTTTTGTGGATTGAAGATAGAACACGAGGGTTAGAGTTAAATTATAAAGTTCTTATGGTACTTTAAATTATGTGTATTGAAGAGAAGCATAAGATTTAGAGTTAAATCATGAAGTTCCTATGATACTCTAAGTTGTGTGTATTGAATAGAAAGCATGAGGCTTAGAGTTAAATCATGAGGTTTTTATGGTACTCTAAGGTGTGTATTAAAGAGAAAACATGAGGTTTAGAGTTAAACTATGAGGTTCTTATGGGGCTCTAAATTGTGTTATTAAAGAGAAGTATGAGGCTTAGAGTTAAATCATGAGGTTTCTACGTATTGAAGAGAAAGAAAGCATGAGGTTTTGAGTTAAATTACGAGGTTCCTATGACACTCTAAGTTGTATGTATTGAGGAGAAAGCATGAGAGTTAAAGTTAAATCATGAGGTTCATATGATATTATAAATTCAGTGTATAGTCTCACATGTGACTTAGTGTATACGTTAATTTAGGAAATATGTGCAAAAAATTAAAAAGTGCAAATTAAATTGATATCTATAAAATGATAAGCGAAATTTTAGTTGAAAAAAGGAAAATAAGTTGATATCTATAAAATGGTAAGTGAAATTTTCCTTGAAAAAAATGCAAACCTTACCCTTTGATAGACTGATAAATGTTTTTTCAAGAAATAAATTGAATTCTTTGTTATTTAAAGTCATATATTAGATATCAATCACAAGAGGTAAATAAATATGTGTTTGTGCCATTTTGAGCCTAACCTAATGCCTCGTCCAAGTATTTCTATTGACAAACAATCATGTATGTTTCAAAACATCGTAGGAAACAATCATGTATGCATTAGCTCTATAATGTCTATACCCGCACCCGCACCGACCTTCATGTAACACACCCGCACCCGCCCCCAAATCCAACCGGGGGTAAAAATTTACCGTCCAGACCCACCCCCAGTAGAGAACGGGTGCACCTGCACCCGCCCCGCCCCCACCCGCAAAAAATTTAATTTCTTTTTAATTGCAATAGAAATTAATAATTTAATTAAAAAATTGATTATTTTAATAAATAAATTATTTATTTAATTAAAATTTTAATTAGTAAATGAATATTAATTTGATTAATTTAATTATTTTAATTGCAATAAAGGTATTTATAATTTAATTATATAATTATTAAATGAATATTAAAATAAGAGAATTAAACTAAAATGCATTATTCGAGGGCGGGGAGGGGGCGAGCGGGTCTTAGTGTCTCCCCGCACCCGCACCCGTAATTAAAAGTCGGATTTTCCCTGCACCCGTACCCACTCAAACCGGATTTTCCCCACTAATTTCGGGGCGGGCCCCGACGAGTCCGGATTTTTTTGCCATGCCTACATGTAATTAATTCGTCTCTCTAACTTTTCATCATTGTGTAATATACACTATAGACTTCTCTATTTTACAAGTAAAATACTTCATCTTAACTCAGAGTTGTTAGTAACACCTTATACAACAATGAATATCTTTTTTTTTTCTAATCCACACAAGTAGCACAACAGAAAATGCAACATGACTTGTTTTCATATCAACATTGCTGAGAATAATAATATGTCAAGTGTGAGTTGGAGTCCCGCATTGATTATAAATGTGAAAAGTTGAACTCTTATAAGTGGGAGAATCCATACACCTATCACCTTAAAATTTTGAATGAATGTGTGGTGTATCTCTCACTTGTGTTGCTTTCATCCAATGATGATGCTCCTTCTCATACCCCTAACAAATGGTATCAAGATCCTGGTTCGTAAAGTGATCGGTTTACTTGTATCGAAATGTCCAGGAAAATGTGTGTCGAAATGCCTAGTAATAGGTGCCAACGGTAGTACAAATATATGTGGACAAAAGAGCTTCCACTTGAGGTGGAGCATTGTGAAATGTGGATAATAGTCTCACATTGGATAGGAATATGGTGACTCGAGCATTTAGAGGTGAGAGAATCCACCCATCTATCGCCTTAGGGTTTAAGGTTTTGGGTGAATATGTGGTGTCTCTCTCACTTGTGTTACTCTTGGTCCAATGTTGATGCAACTTCTCATACCCCAACAAATGGTATCATGCGCCTTTGGTTGGGTAAATATGTGATGTCTCTCTCACTTGTGTTGCTCTTGGCCCAATGGCAATGCTCCATAGCGATAAAATCCTTCAACAAACATTTCAATTCCTACAAAAAAAATTATACATTTTGGATACCTTTTAATAAAAGAAGCGAGTTTAAGGTCATCAGGAAGTCCAAGTTGTCTGCAATGTCGAGAAAGACGGTATATCGGAAGGCAGCATTCGAAAAAAAAAATAAATGATTGAAATAAGGATTCTAGCTGCCTTAAGATTCCTCTGACCTGTTACAACAAAATCCATTGTTTGATCTTTCACTCATTTCAAGTTTATGTTCACTAGATTAAACTTCTGCTATGAATACTTGTTTATGACCATGAAGAAAACCATAATTTCTTACCGTATAAAATAAAGAACAAAACATCATGTATAAATATTGAGAATATAAGGATCCACACATTGTTAATATCAAGATATACAAATTGAATCGCAAAAGCAAATTTGAAAACCTAGAAAATTATTTTATAGCATATTATGTTAAATTAAATTGAAAACAATTCAATAGAATAGAGATCTGATTTTACCATTTAGCATATAGAAATGGAATTTTTCTAATAGAGATGAAAGATTTGAGAAATGTCACGAGTGATAGAATAGATTTAAGAGTTTATTGTTCGGGAACATATGATACACTGGGTCTACATGAAGGCTAGTAAATTAGGATTTAACGTTGTAATCGAAAGGTGTTACATTAGCTCTAATAGAAGGCAAGCATTTGTAACAATGAGATGTGAAAGAAGTGGGCATGTACCAACCACTGATTCAAAATTTGAAACATGGTGACACAGATCAAGAAAATGTGAGTGTTTCTTTAAATTGTACGGGTACTTGTAAATTGAATGATACGTGGAAATTTAATGTGGTCACTGGTATACATAATCATGTTTGATGTCACAAGCTAGATGGTCATCCCATTGTATGTTGCCTTATTCCTGAGGAGAAAATACTTGTTTTGGACAAGACATTAAACATGGTGGCGCCGAAAAAATATACTTACAACTTTAAAGCAGAAAAGTCATTAAAATGTTTCAAATATCAAACATGTATACAATGTGCGTGTCCGAAACAACAGGGAGATAAGTGTAACACCCTAAACCTGACACCCTTAACTTATGAAAATAAAACGATACACTTTTACACAACCTCGACGTTACATACCCCTAACATGCATCTTTATATTAAATCATAGCATAAAACATAAGACAAATTAAAACATTAAATAACTCATTTATTGGGGTTTCAACATAAATACTCAATAAAATACTCAAAACATCTCAGAGAAATAAAATGTAAAAGGTGACACGTCTCCAATATTACATATCAAAGCGATGTCAAGACTAAAAGACAAAAAACAATTATTGAATGCATTTTACAGGTTTTGCAAAAGGAGATATTGGTGCTAAAATTGAATATGATTTAGGAAGGGTGGGAGTTTTTGGTGAAAAATCAATTGGATCAAATAAAATGATGCGTTTCAATGAAAAGTATCAAGTTCCATCACATTGTGATATTGGCAATATTAGAGGTAAGTTTGATGGAAAGACTGTCACTATTACAATGCCAAATATTCCATGTAAAGTTCCTCAACAAGAACAAAAAGCAGTTGAAAAAAACACTTGTCATCAAGAAAACATACTCAATGATCATTGAGAAAAAGAGTGATAAACTCGGCTTTGGTGAATCAACAAGAACAAGAATCAAAGACATGATTTTATCTACAACTCAAGCTGTAACTAATTGTACAAAGAGCTTCAATGAAGAAGATAAATAAAAGCTAATATATACTGGTGCAACAATTCATGTCGTAAACACCGCTCGGTGTTTACGCTTCTTATAAGTATCGTTCCTCGCGTAGACCATAAACAAATTGCATATCTAAAAGAATACAAATTGCATATCTAAAAGATTTAATTTACTACCACATAGTATCTATCATACTTGACAAAGAAATCAGACTTTATATACTGTGAGCTTAATTTAATGTTGTTTAGACCGTTGACGGGTTGCCCAATTTTGATAACTAGAAATAATGGTTATAGAATTATAGCGCAACGGAATTTGAACAACGACTATTGATCATTGAGTATGGTTATAGAATTATAGCGCAGCGGAATTTGAACAAACGACTATCGGTCATCGAGTATATTTGATTCTAGTACCATTATTTCTAATTATCAAAATTGTGCAATCCGTCAAAGCAAATGAACTATCGAAATATTACCTTTTCTATGACTACCTGGCTACCTGCCATTTATAACTCATCTATTCTCCAAATATGTATACCAATGAATAAGGACAAATAAGTTACTACAACACCTCCATCCATCCCTAAATTTAGAATAAAAAATTGTTTTAAAATAAATGATTTTAATTTTCAATGCTTAGTAAAAATACAATTCTCTTTTTTTTTTTTCAGTTATTCTTTTTTTAATCTGTAAAAGACGCGACACGTGATCCTTACATTAAGAGGAAGGACATGGAATGAGGGCTAAAACTCTAAAAGCTAAAAGAAAATACATGGAAGATTTCGTTAAATAGCATGAGAATCGACAATAATTAGCATTCCCTTTAATAATCCTTATCATTATGAATACCCGACAAGAAATCGAGGCAGCCCAGACACATTAGAGGGTGAAGGCATACTCAGAAAAAACAGACATGTCCAACAAACCGGATCCATTTTGCCATCACTAATCGTGGCATTCAACATGATGCTCTAGATCTCTATCTCGTTAGATAAAAAGGATATTCAAGTTCACCACATATCTACATGGATATCTATTAGACAAATGCTGAACAGATTTTGGTGTAATCATAAGTGTATATAGACATCCACAAGTATTACATTTATTTAAAAATTACATTTAAATAAAAAAATTATTATCGTTTTAATAATTATATAAAATTTCTTCTTTCTATTTGTGACACCATGCGTACAAATATTTACCATTTCTCTAACCCTAATCCAATTAACATACTTAAATATGAGCACAATACCAATTTAGTACTCCCTTTTAGTGTAATTAAAAGCCTTAATCGTTTTAAACCTCCTTGTTTGTTCCTCTTTCTCCCGGTTCACCTCTCTCACCATAAATGCCATTTCTTTCATTTTTCATCCATAAATGTCATTTCTTTCATTTTTCATTTGAAATAATCGTTTTCACCAACATTCATTCAGAAATACAATAAATTCTTTGAAAAACTATTACTACTGGTGTCAAAATTTGATTATATTTAGAGAAAAAGTAAACAAACAACTTACATAACTGGTAGAAAGTACTATGCTTCATACCTATACCGAAATATAAGCTATCGAATAAAGAAACATGAAACTTCACGCAACAAAATTTAGAACTCATACTCAAGAAATATAAGATATCGATTAAAGAAACATAAAACTTCACACAACAAAATTTAGAACTCATACTCAAGAATGGCCTGATCTGACTAAATTGCCTGGGATTTGTTTAGGATAACACCTTCATATTTAACCTGGAACCACTTCATGGCATCATCCTTTGTAACACGGTGCTGGATTCCAACGCGTGCCTTGCACCGGCGACGACGTCCCACGCGGTAACCAGGGCGCTCCAACACCACAAAGAAATCCATTCCATAAATGCCAGTGGATGGATCATACCTGAAGCATAATTTTAAAATATCAACATGATAGAAAAATATCCTTTGGGACATGAGAAAACTACAAACAAATAAACATATTATCAAATAAGTATAACAAATAAGAACCCCATTTCAACATAAATTTGAAATTTTTTGGCTTACTTGATTCCCAAATCGATGTGTTCCTGGATACCAAAGCCAAAACAACCAGTATCACTGAAGTTTCTCCTCAATAACTCGTATTCCTTGACCTTCAATCCGCTTTCTAAAAGCTGCATTGCCTTGTCACCTCTAACAGTGACATAGCATGCAATCTTTTCATTCCTCCTAATGCCGAAGGATCGAACGGTGTACCTAGCTGTCAATAAGCACAGCAATGGAATAACAA
Organism: Lathyrus sativus; assembly: GCA_963859935.3. NCBI lineage: Eukaryota > Viridiplantae > Streptophyta > Magnoliopsida > Fabales > Fabaceae > Lathyrus > Lathyrus sativus. The sequence continues at coordinate 10,804,340 of OZ012739.1, read as the reverse complement.
CTAATCAGAGCACAAGTCAAACACTAAACTAAATATCCAATGAACATTTAAACTGCGTCGTGTATTGGTGATTGCCATAGTAGTTTAACTAGAATCCTAGTCCTAAATGATGCAAATGGGCTTAGAGTCTTGGAATCGCAAAAGGCTAAAAAGACCGCCATTTTAAGCCAAAAAAAACTGCTATGACACACCAATTTATCAAAAATTGGCCATAACTGTTAAGTGTCTAGAACGTTAAATGAGAGATTCTCAACAAAAAAAATACAGAAATGCAGAACCTAATTTCAGAATACATGAGAACTTTTAGTTTAAAAAAACTCCAAATTATGCTTAGGTTCTCATTTATTTTGTCTTCTAGTACTTGAAGAGATGTAAGAGATACAATGAAAGAATTTCTTTCCCAAATTCAGAGATAAAAAGCTAACTCAAAATATGCTTACATAACTTTTCCATTGTGCAATTGGTTAAAACCTAAAAACTAATCTATAATAATAACTTAAGCAACCCTTGCTTGCAATTGGTTAAAACCTAAAAACTAATCTATAATAATAACTTAAGCAACCCTTGCTTGCAATTGGTTAAAACCTAAAAACTAATCTATAATAATAACTTAAGCAACCCTTGCTTGCAATTGGTTAAAACCTAAATACTAATCTATAATAATAACTTAAGCAACCCTTGCTACAGAATCATTATTTTTTTCACTCTTCAACTACCAATTATTCCACCTTCACTAACAAAACAGATAAGAACATAAAAATTCAACAGCAAAAAAACATATAGTCAACCAATCCTAACAGTTGGATAGTTAAACGCATTTGTCTTTGATGATAACCATTTGATCATTAATCACATTTTCCATTATTGATAACCACTTATTAAGCCACAGAATTAAACTCAAAAAACATACCTTTGAAAAAGGAAATATAAAAATGAAATGTTAGAAAGTACCTTTGGAGAAAACAGGGGTTTGGCCACTAAGTTGTTCAAGAACCTATGAGAAAGAGAGAAAACAAGTTAGGGGATGTTTGGTTTAACTACAGAAACAGATAAAAGCAATTCTAAATGTATAGAACTGATTTTGAGGTACTTGGTTCATCTAAAATAAAATTGATTCTTCATCCATAATTGATTCTACTTGAAGCTAGAATTTGTAGCTTCTGAGTTTAAAAGTGATTTTTACTTTGAAATTTCATGTTCAACTCACTTTTATTTAAGTTTATCCAAACATAAATCACTTTACCTTCAAATCACTTTTAACTGAAATCAATTTTCCAGAATCAATTCATTCAAAATCAATTATTTTCGCTGGAGAACTAGACAGCTTAGGTATAAAATGAGAAATGATATGCTCTACACACAAATTTCACACCAAAATTCAACCTAATTTAGATAGTTAATCATGCTTATTGGCAAAACAGACACAATGCTAAGTCATTAACCATCAAGTAAACGTATTTAAAACTATGTGTTAAACATCAAAATCATAAAAATAAAAATAAAAAATTTGCGAATTTCGATAACAATGAGAAAGTAAATACCTTAGCGGCTCTGGTTAAACGATCCCCACTTTCACCGACGGAGATATTGAGAACGAGTTTCTGTACTTTGATTTCTCTCATTGGATTCGATAGCTTCTTCTCCGAAGCCTAACATTATGAAAACAATTACTAACATGTTTTTGAAATTGAATGCAATGCAATAAAATCGGAAAAGAAGGAAGATATAGTTTGGTATTTTACCATTTGGTAATAGGTATGAAAATCTGCGGGAAGACACGGAAGAGAACGGCGGCGCTGGTGGAAGAGAGAGCGGTAACAATCACTATGGATTGAAGTGGAGGTGGTAACCACTTGCTAGGGTTTTAAGCTCTCACTGAGTCAAATTACTATTATACCCCACTCGGTTTACCCCTTTTTTGTGGTATGTGTCAAGATCAGACCCTCTCCTAAAAAAACTATGCAAATCACACACACACACATATATATATATATATATATATATATATATATATATATATATATATATATATATATATATATATATATATATATATATATATATATATATATATATATATATATATATATATATATATATATATATATATATATATATATATATATATATATATATATATATATATATATATATATATATATATATTGTGGCACCCACCATAGGGTCCGGTAAAACTAATTTGGGTCACACCTCTCTCTAAAACAACATCACCTCCTTGTCGTACCCTAAACTCCCAATTTTGATTATTGTTATACATAGTCAACAGAAAATATTCATTCACTACCTGAGGGTACCAGTGGTACATGCGGTGTCGAGGTCATGACTAGAGGGGCAAAACGGACCAACCGGATTAGCCCGAAAGCCCGTCAAAAAATCTAGGCTTGAATAAAAAAATAAGGCCCGTCTATTATTCAGGTTTTTAAGTCTGAACCGTTAAAACTCCGATGTTTAACCGGGTTAGCCCGACCGGATAGCGGGTGGCCTACTGAGGTTTTTTAATAAAATTTGGACCTTATTGTTAATTTAATTTGTAAAACTTAATGTTCTTATAGACAATTTTACTTTGCTTTGAATCCTTGTTCAAATGAAAAGACAAACAATGTACCAAGGGAAATGTTATAAGTTATATTTTGGTATGTACAACATTATTATCATTTTCTAAATGAAATGAAATGTCATACTGGTGTGTTTTCTATGTGAAATGTCATATTGTTATAATTTGACGTTATGATAAAATTAGAGTATGGTGTGTACAATATACTAATAGTATTATATAATTTTTTAAACAAAACACTCACTTTTTAATTTTAAAAAAACAAAATTATAAATATAAACTGGGTCTGCCCAAAAAACCGTAGTTCGTGAAGGGTCGAGCTTGGTTAATTAAATTGCGGCCCATTTATAATCCGAGATTTTTAGCCCCGCCGACACAAAGTCTGAGTTCGTCATGGGTCAGCCCGTCATGGGCCAGCCCGTCACGGGCGGGGTAGCCCGTTTTTCCAGCTATAGTCATGATGGAGATACGAGTCACCATGGAAGAATTACACCACCACAGTCAGGCATTAGAGGATGGCGTCCAAAATATCAGACATCACCAACAAGAGGTCAATCCTCTAGAAGATACAAAACTATTAGACCCTCAGCCTCTCTCAGACGAAATATGGGGGGGTCTTAGTTCCTTAAGGGTTCAAACCTTCACCCCTAACCAAATTTAATGGGCGCAGCGACCCTTACGAGCATATCGCCTCCATCAACACCCAGATGGCCATCATAGGAGCATCAGACTCTCTAAAGTGTAAGTTGTTATCAAGCACCTTTAGGGAAGTCGTCCTTCGATGGTATATAGGCATCCCCTTGGACACAATTAACAGCTACCAGAAATTGATGAAAAAGCGGGTACACCAATTTGTCATCAATCGTCACAGGAAGATGTCCACCACCATCCTTAACGAAGTCACAATCAGGGTAGTCCCTCAGAACCAAGAGATGTTCGTAGGGGCATTCTAGAACAGACTCAAGGTGAGACACTTCAATTAGTCCCTCACCTAAAATTCAACACTCTCCCTGGACAAAGTAGTCTCTAAGGCGGAATTCTACATCAAAGACAAGGTAAGCAAAGCCGAAAAGAAGGCTCGCGATGCCAAAGTGTGGGTCACCATCATTGAAAGCTCTCATTCCTCAAAGAAGAGTATCCACACCTCACATGTGAATGACAAATCCCTATTCAAAATGGAAGGAAAGGCGACGAAGAGTTTCCCTCCCTTGAACATCCTCCGAGAACACATTTACGAATAAGAGTGTTAGCTTTTGTTTATTTGTTTTCTTCTAGTTATTAAAAGTTTTAAAGAAAAAAGAAAAAGACTAAAAATAAGTTTTTTATTATGGTGTTTGACAAGATTATGAGTCTTACTCCTACGTATTCTCAGGTTCGATGAGGAATTCAAAGCTACTTAGTTCTTAGCAAGAAAAGATATTTTTGGAGTTTTTTACTATAGTGTTTGACGAGACATTAAATCTCTCTCCTATGTATCCTCTAGTGCGATGAGAAATTCATAGCTACGTAGTTCTTGGATAACAAATGAGTGTTTATTAGTTGATTTTAGTGAATGATGTTTAGGTCGCATTCTAACAGTTAAATGTTGCTTTTATGCTCGTGCGTGGGAGACTTAAGCATTTGTTTGTATCGCGGTAGAATGGATAAAACATCATCCATTTGTGAAAAAGTTTGTGGTCGCGCTAGGGCAAAAAATGAGTTTGAGTAGTTGAGTTTATTTTAGGTGGAAGATGAATGCTCGATTAGACCAAAACCGATTATTCGGGATTTCAAAAGGGTGTACACCCAATTTTTCTTTTTAATACAATTATTATAAAAATTATTTGTGGAAGATGAATAATCGGTTGGAACAAGGCGTGCACCTCGGGTCCGATTATTCGGAAATCAAAAGGGTGTGCACCCAATTGTCCTTTTTAATTCTAATTTTATTATGAAAAGATTTTGAAGCGCTTTTGATTGATTTTGAAAAAGAACTTGATGTTGATCAAGTGTTTGATTCGCATTTGGTTTGGAATGATTTGATTGTGAAATGGTAAAGGAATGGTGAAATGTTTTATTGCTTTGAAAGTAACTTGATGTTAATCAAGTGTTTGAGTTTATCTTGAAAACAAACAGATTGATTTTATTTGGCATTATATGTTTTTGAATTAACAATTATCAATTAAACAGTTAACTAATAAAAACAATAAAAAAAACATTAAAATAAATAAATAATAAAAAGAAGGAGGTGCATTATCAAAACAAAGGTGGAAAAGAGAGAATTGGGTTTAGGGCCCACTTTATAAAACACTAAATGGGCTTAAGGCCTAACATTAAATAAAATAATTAAAAAAAAATCAAAGGGGGTGCAAAATAGACCTAGGGAGGTGGCGCCTAAAATGGGTGTCTAAGCTCAGCATGAGAGGCCCAAAAGCCTCTCCTCACACCATCAGGGGGTGTGAGGATGAAAACGGCGCATGGTGAAAAGAAAAATGGGCAAGGCCGAATACTGTAAGGACTGAGACAAATTTGCCAACTGGAATGGAAGTTGACTCGCTCATAGCCTTTTGATTGATCAGATAGATGGCTTACATTGAACCAAGATCAAACCTTGACCCTTAGATTTGACTACTAGGCAGTCAAACAAGATCAAGTGGTTAGGGTTCAAACTTCTAATATGGACACTCATAGGGATCCTGTACAGGATCCCTTAAAAATATCTAAAACAAACAAATTAGGAGACGACGCATGGAATATCTTATTTAAAAAAAGCAAAAACAAATAAAAGGCTAGATCAATCATATTACATCCAACGGTTGAGAATCCACCTAGAATGCCCAAATATTCCTTTCATTCTCTCGTTCTTTCCTCACTCTCACGAACAACAACGTCAAGATCATCATCAAATCACCAAAATTAGAATGAAATTGATTTTAACACAAGCTATTGATCCTTAATCAAGCATAGTAGGAAAGTTATAAGTTCAAATGCATCATGATTTTGGAAGCAATTCGTTATGAACAGGAGGAACAAGCAACCCTAATTCCTAAATTAAATGCCACATAGCAAAAATTGGGTCAAATAAGCATAGGGTAATTACTCAACGCAAGTGCAACAACAAGATCACATCAAGATAATGCTTAAAATAAAGAAATTACTTCATTGAAAATTGGAGAAACTTTGTGATTTCATTTAGGATTTATAATGATCAATTAGGTTAAACTTTGTGAGTGTGTGAGCATGAGAAGTGTGTGAATTGTGAGTGAGAATTGAAAGAAATCGTGTGAGTTTAAGGGTGAGGAATGTGTGAGCTGTTAGTGGAATTTATAGTGTAGTTTTGGATGATGTGTTTGCTGATTTTGCGGGACCCCATGTGCAAAAGAAGGTTTAAAATGTGTGATGTTTATTAAAAAGTTTGTTATTGAATTGTTGTAGTTCACATGGGCAAATATGGATGTGTATGTGTATGTATACATTTGATAGTAATATGTGAAAATTGTAAGGTCAACAAGAGAAGTCCACGTGAACTTTCCCTTTTGATGTAAAAATATGCATGGTTTATGTATATGTGTAATTGTACATGAATGATGATGATGTTAATTTGATTGGATTATGTAAGGTATTCTATTCTATTCTTTCTTTTTTATCTTTTTGTGTATTTTTGGTTTGTGATTTTTGTGGTGACTTAATGAATAATAAAAGGAGGCCAATGTACTGATATGGTATAAAAATGGCATAAAGTCATAAGATGGTCATGTGTGTGATATTATAATAAAGAGATATTTTGAACTTACCTTTAGTGCCAAAATAAAATCTTCGGTGAAAAATAAAATGTAGATAATATTAAGAAGGAAAAAAAGAGATAAAAATGTGAATGACCTATATTAACAACAATGCAAAAAGTCTTTTTATGATTTTCAAATGTGATGTAATGAACATGATGTATGGTGAGGATTAATGTTATAATGATATATGATGAAATATGATGGATAAAAACTTAGGCATGGTAAATGAAAACTTGAATTTTGAATGACAAGTTGAACCTTTTGACTTTTGTTTGTCTTTCTACAAGATTAATTCTAATGCAAGAAAACAAAAATGACCAAAGCGATCTAAATTTACATGGCCAATGCATATTGAAAACAAATAACGAAAGAAAAATGTGATGACTGAGGATTAAACTTTGAGAATTTAAAAGGTTGGATTTTTTGTTGACTTATGATTTAAGGGGATGCAATGCATGTGATGATGCAAATGACTATATAATTTAGACGCAAAATGTAGAGTATGACAGTTGTCCATATTTAATTTTCTCTTGCTTAAAGAATATGAATGACCAAAGCATTCATATCATCTATGTTAAAGGTAATTAAGTAAGAAATACTCAAATTTCACCTATTGGAGTGCTTGAAGAAACATAGAGAAAATAAGAGAACAATTAAAACTGGATAGTAAGACAAGATCATCGTCAACTCGAGAGTTGATGCTTATATCAAAAAGATTCAACAAGATCATCGTCAACTCGAGAGTTTATGCTTAGATTAAAAATATAAGACAAGATTGTCGTCAACCCGAGAGCTGATGCTTAGATAAAAAAAGATAAGACAAGATCGTCGTCAACTAGAGAGTTGATGCTTAGATCTAAAAGATAAGACAAGATCGTCATCAAATTGAGAGTTGATGCTTGGATCAACATAGATTAATTGTTGTCAACCCGAAGGCTGATGCTTATATCAAGACAGTCTAACCTTCATCAACCCAAAGGTTGATGTTTAGATCGAATTGGACAAGATCTTCATCAACTCAAAATTTGATGCTTAGATAAAAAAGATACGACAAGATCATCGTCAACTCGGAAATTGATGCTTAGATTAAAAGATGCGACAAGATCGTCGTCAACTCGAAAGTTAATGCTTAGATAAAAAAATATAAGACAAGATTATCGTCAACTCAAAAGTTGACGCTTAGATAAAAAAAATAAGACAAGATCTCCGTCAACTCAAAAGTTGATGCTTAGATCAAAAGATAAAACAAAGATCGTCGTCAACTCAAGAGTTGATGCTTAGATCAAGGTGAAAAAAGATCATCGTCAACTTAAGAGTTGATGCTTAGATCAAGGTAAACTGATCATCATCAACCTAAAGGTTTATGCTTATATCAAGGATAAAATTGACCATCTTCAACTCAAAGGTTAATGCTTAGATCAAAATATCATCGTCAATTAGAAGGTTGATACTTAGATCAAAACAACATCGATCGTCGTCAATCCAAATGTTGATTCTTAGATCAAGAAACAGATCGTCGTCAAGCCAAAGGTTGATGCTTATATTAAAACAACATTGATCATCGTCAACTACTAAGTTGATACTTAGATCAAGAAACATACAGTCGCCAAACCAAAGATTGATGCTTAGATCAAGACAACACTGGTTGTCATCAACCCAAAGGTTGATGCTTAGATCAAACAAATTGATCGTCCTCAACCCTAAGATCGATTCTTAGATCAAGATAAATTGATCGTCCTCAACCTGAAGGTCGATACTTAGATCGAGACAAGACTGATCATCATCAACTTGAAGGTTGATGCTTAGATCAAGACAAAACTTATTGTCATCAACCCAAAGGTTGATGCTTAGATCAAGACAAAATTGATCGTCGTCAACCCGAATGCCGATGCTTAGATCAAGATAGATAGGAGACTCGTTGGAGAATGCAAAATTCAAGGAGACTCACTAAGGATATGAAAGGTTAGCGTTAACCCAAGAGTTAGTATTTACTTTCAATAGCCAGATCAGATGATCTAATTCAGTCATTTTCACCGGATTACTGACTTTGCATGGGATTAACTGAGACAATCTATTGGGGATACGGAAATCGTATGATCGATGTCTACACTAATAAGGCTTTGGATAAGCTTGAATTAGACAAGATTCGAGCTATGTTGTATGATTGATCATGTTTTGCTTTGCTTGATGCATAAGAGGCTGGTGCAAGACATGCCTTTTGTTACTTAGCGTAATACACCATATTTGTGGGTATGATACACATGAACTCATGGATAAAATATAATGATTGTTCAATGCATGTAATGGTTTAATGGATGTGCGCCAATACAAATTAGACTTCAAGGTAAGTATGTCAAGTAAGACTTGGTTTTCTCTTGTTGAAAAGAGCCAAACAAGGTTAAGCGAAATTGAACTTTGAGAGGTGTTAAACGAGGTTAGACTTTTGAGATGTGTCAAACGAGGTTAGACTTTGAAAGGTGCCAAGCAAGGTTGGACTTTAAAAGATGTCAAACGAGAATAGACTTTTTGAAATGTGTATCAAATGAAACTAAACTTTTGAGATAAATATATCAAACGGAGCTTGATTTTCTTTTATTAAAAAGGGTTAAACGAAATTAATCTTTTGAAAGATACACACAAAACAAAATTGGCATTTAAAAGGTGCAAAACAATTGCAAAATATATGATCTCCTTATTTAATATATTCGGAGGACATTTTAAACCATAATTATTAAAAACAATTTCATTTATTTAAAACGTCTCATAACAATTAATGAATTTTTTTTGTAATATTTCTTGAATCGATACATGACCTATTAGTTCATTAATTCTACTTCTACATGGTCCTTTGTATAATTTATTTACTTCTTCAAAAATACAATATATTTTTATGTATTGTGTTCTAAGTGTTAATTCCAATCATCCATTTTTAATTGAGAACAAGTTATTATAAAAGAAAAACTTATTAATAACTTGCTGGATACACACACCGAATGTTCCTTGTCCCATACTCAACCAAATTGCAAGAAGGTCAACATGGTCATTCCTCAAAAAGCCCAAAATTCCACTCTACCTAGATTTTCTATACTACATGGCAAACACAAGTGGTTAATCTCAAGTGTTGAGACACATAACCTGTTTTAAATTAAACTTGTAACTTGTTGTATGCAGGAAACATAATTGAAACACATGAGCCAATTTTTCTACATCAGAGAGTATGTGATGAACAGATAAATACATAAAGCGTGTGAAACGCAACAAATTATCATGTCTCAAATCCAAACAAGATGCTTAACCTTTCTATCCCCAAAAATATAATTACAAATGTCTTGGATAAATTCTTAACGTGTACACGAAACTGTTACATTCTTAACTTCAATTTCTCAGAAATGTTTATGTGAAACTTGAATACAAGCACACCCTAATTGATACAAAATTTGATCATCCTTATTTTCATTTTTATACTTGTAAAAAAATGTTAAAAGTTAGCACATAATAAGATGTCGCAATTGTCAAATACAAGATACAGATTAGTACAGACACCAAACACTGCATATAAATCAATCATTTTTGTGTTTCTATTGTCATCTAATCTAAGATGTTAATACACATTACATGAAAGGGGTAATGTTACCAACTAATAAACCTATTCTACACTCTATACATATGCAGAAGTTACATCATACTAGTTCTTTGATTGATCAACTTTGTTCTTTGTAAGGTGTCCAGATCAATTTGCAAACATCAACGTCAAGACCTCCTCTGCCAGCAGCTTTAAGATGGCGATCCAAAACTTTTGGATCTGCACAAATGACATGCTGCCCTTTCCTGTATTGAATCAGTTCTAGGCTCTGAAGAGTTGTCAATATATCTTCAGCTTTAATGGCAGTCATATCACTCAGCTCCTGCAAAACAACACCTTCAACATTGACAAGTAGAAAGAGCTAACTACTACATAAACGCAACATAACACTCGTATGATAAGCGCTTAATTAAACTGTTTATCCAAACATGTCATATATCCCAGCAAGCAAAATATTATAAACATAACTTGTAAACACAAACTCCAAATTGCCATTGCCAAACATTAAAGGAGTAAATAGAAGAGGCTTACCTTGATAGAAATGTTTCCCTTGTGCTTTTTCAGAATGTCTAGAAGAACCCTGGTCCAATATCCTCTGTAGCTTAGCAGTCCAAGGTCTGAAAGGGGTCTTTCAGGAGTGCCAACTTTACCTTCCTTCTTCGAAAGTTCATATGCTGTTATATGTTTGAAATCATAAATAATTTTGCTAACATTCACATATAAATATGAAAAGGCATATTTTTCAGGAGGACTTACAGAAAGCAATTAGAAATTTTCCATAGCCTTTCCTTTGGTAAGGTGGAAGGGTGAGGATACATGCCAAATTGTAAGATTCCTCGGAATGTTTTTCCTTTATGATAAAAAAAGCAATCAATATCAATAAGGTTTTCCATAATGTCTAACAAATGATGAATAAACTATTACAGTAACCAGTAGAATTACCGAAGTTAAAGATGTTTAATGTTCGAACAAAGTTCATTTTTCATATAACAACTATCATTAATGACTAAAGAACTCAGCTCATAAAGTAGACAGTCCAAAACAAATAACATTATAGTAATAGAATAAGATAACTGGCCCTGCTAGTTCAAAGGCAGTGTACTAGCATATATATTGTTAGATGCAAATTAATTTTTTTACAAATATCTAACAGCAAACAAAGATAATGAAAAGACATTGTTACCTTGGAAAAATATCCAACCATGTGGCATCCTCTTTCATCACATTCACACAAAACATAGAACAGAAACAGGTCAACATCATAATAAAGGGTCTTGTGATCAAGAAATAACTTGGCCAAATAACAAAGATTCTGCCCATAAACCTTGTTCTTCTTGCCATCAACCTGTTTTCAGACATATTAATAATTAAAAACAATAGCAAATCGTAACTGAAACAGCCCTCATTGTTACAGTTTAATGGTTTGTCTGAGAAGACATTTTATGTGGAATCTATGATACGAAACCAGGTCACCACATTTTCCCCTCCCCGTGTGTGTTCATGTATGTGTTGGTCACTAGGCCAATACCGAAATAAATAAAAAGCTGATAGCTGAACAATGAAAGATATAGTCTGTCCATTACATGCATCAATAAACAAGATATACTAGGTGCATTATTCAAACTGTTTTCAGAGACAGTAATAATTAAAAACAGTAGCAAATTCAAACTGCACACTGACCCTCTTGCAATTTGCGACTGCCTTCCAAATATATCAGTTCTTTCAAAACTCAGTTAACATTGTCATCCAAAACTCATTTCGTTAAGATTTGTTTTTTTTTTTAGATCTCTCAATACAGGATAATAGAAGATTTAACCATTTAAATCTGGAAAATGGGTATTAAGTTTTAAAAAAATATTTTAGGTAACTTTAAATCCTATTGCACCTAGAGAACCATACACATCCAGGTAGAAAGGCTATATATATGGATATTAAAAACGAAAGCAAATATGAAGATAGAGACGATGAGCATTTGGAGAAGAAAACACGTCTCATTTAGTTAACAGCTTTGTGGGTTTGAAACTGAACAATGAAAATATATATAGTATGTCCATTACATGCATCAATAAACAAGGTAAAGAGAAAGATTATTTAATTCACACACACCAGGCATTCATGATAAATGATAATTCATTTCAATCTCCAAATTTAAATATAATGGAAGATAGAACAAGAAAAATAAAATAAAGGAGAAACTTGTATTAATGAAAAACACATTCGTTAAATTTATACCTCAAACATTGACAGTGTATTAATGAAAAACACATTAGTTAAATTTATACCTCAAACATTGACAGTGTACCACTTCTGTATATCTCATCACCAGGGGGATGCTTAAGATCACATTTTTTCTACAAGAATATGAAGATAGTGTTGGTAAAAGGGGGGAGAAATGGTGTATCTGTATTCAATATATAAAACCATGACATTTTTCACACAGACAATTTTTTACCCCTGGGGGGAGGATGGAAGAAAAATCAATAAAGATGAATATAAAAAGCTACAGCGGATAGGACTGCAACAAAATATGAGCATGACAGGAGCATATTATATGATAAATAATAACACAGCCTGAGTCAGTCATATAGGGACCATAAAAGGAGGACTACTGCAGTAAAACTGATAGTGGTAAAAACAAAGAAAAAATAAGTTTTCTCCATATACAAATTTACTGTCATATTGTTTTGAAATGATAATACAAGAAAATAACAACTAAGCTTTATCTCACTAGGTGGAGTCAGCTGCATCGATAAAAATACACTATAATGTCGTATCATAAAATAATCAGATTAAATAAAAACTGCAAGCCTTGTAAGTAATACCAAGGATTGCTGACAAACAATAAGTCATTGAAAAAACTTAAGCATAGGCCTGTGTTAAGATATCTAATGATGGGAGGAATGGATTGGAACACAGTGAAATAATATGAAATCAGATTACCACATAATGTTTTGGATATTTTATGATGGAGAGGTTAAGGTTTCCATTCCTCAAAGTTCTGCAACATCTTTATATAATTTGGGGAGATTTTTCCCATTACTTTGAAACACAATACCAGGTTCTATCAGAGAAATTCAAACAATGATGATCAATAGCATTCCATTCCATTCCATTCCACTCATATTTTATTCCATCCCTTGAAGCAAACATGGCTTAAAGTATGATAATAGAAACGACCCAAGATTATATATGATTTTTGGAAGAATTCAATGTCATCCAAGTCAACTATCCATAAAACCATCCCGCATACTCCCTCCGTCCCATATTATAAGCAAATTTTACTTTTTAGATACATTGAATAATTAATGTATCTGGTCTATAGACCAGCTACATTAATTATTCAATGTATCTAAAAAGTAAAATTTGCTTATAATATAGGACAGAGGGAGTAGTTGAATACAGCTTGGTTGCCATTAATGTATTATATCACACAAGATTATAAGTAGTAACATAAAATAAATTCTAGAATTGCTAGAAAACAGCTTCACAAATCACAAATAAGCATTTAATTAAAATAACCTTATGTTCTAATTAAGAGATATCATAGTAAATACAATTTCAAAGCACAAATTGAAAGAAAAAAAAAACTGCAAAAAATTACTGAAGAAAAAAAAGATAAGGGTGTTGTTGCATACAAAATACTGAAAACATTATACAAATGAAAATCATAAACAAACAAGGATAGAACAACAGAAAATAAACACTTTTCAAAATAAAGGGAAATGAAGCTAAAAAGGGATTATTTCAAGCATCACTCACCATATGCCTCTGAAGCTGCTCTTTGCGCTTCATGAAATTGAGGCAAAACTCACAAAAGAACAGCTTCAAACAGTCATTGTATTCAGATGGGAACGGGGAGAAGTACCACGTCTCGATCTCATATCTTCCAAGTTCAATAGTAGCTATATTTTTCACTTTTGTGAACTCTTCATGTTCTCGCAAACTTGCAGCATCAAGCTCCTCGTGGCCCTAAAAATTTAAAAGTAAGAATGTAAATTAAAAATATAAGGGATACAATGCAGTTTGAGAAAGGAAGATCAGTCCAAAGAGTACACAGGTTTCACATTCAAGAAAGCAATCACAAGCACCAATCTCCAACTAAATAATATCACAATTACTTGTTTCAAGTGACTCCAATTTCATGATTAGTAAAGCTGCTAGTATGAAAACTGGTGTACTGTTTTGGCAGTTACTAAGCATGAGGTGTAGTGATGCATCATTTTAAAATATCACTTAAATACTGACAAATTATGCAGTCAGAGCACTGTGAACAAATATTTGATTACCTCAGGTTCAAATAGAAACTCACACTTGACACACATGTAGAAAGAAAGACTAAAACATTTGAAATCTAGCAAGTATTCTTGCATGTTAATTTCTGTCAAACAGCCTATGTTCTAGTTATAATTGAAAAGCAACCATTCAATACCTCTACATGTGTCTCGTCAATCTTTCTCTTTTGGTGGCGTGTCATCTTCAAACCTGATGCCCCCTGGAAAATTACAAGTCCAGCTTTCAAAATGAGTTTATTCACAAAGAGAACGCACATTTTGAAATAATACAGATATAAAAGAAAGAGCAAACACTGCTCGTGGTATTAAAATGAATGCCAGTGCAAGTGACTAATGACTACTTGTCCATATTTGATTTCAAAGCAATGTAAGAGAAATATTCTAAACCCCCCTACTTCGCCATCACAGCCTCTAACTCAAAAGCTAGAGTATAGAATATCTAAAGTGCGCTTTAGGCTGAATTCTTGTTTCAATTGAAAATGTCACTTGCACAAGTCTTCAAAACAGCCCCTCCTATGGCCAGTGCTTTTGCAAATGAGCAATTTATGAGCATCAGAGAACAAGTCCTTAATTTTATTCTCCAATTTTGCAAACCAAGACACCTACTCTTTCTATGTTTTGTGAACAGAGCAGAATGATACTCTTCTTTCTCACTAAAGAGATACATAATGTCATGGAGCGAAGAATGCTCTCTTTCTAAGGAAACCTCTATATGCATCTTTCAGAAAAATAGCAGAAAAAGTCCAAAAAAAATGCAAGCGATTCATTTGAAGGTATAATCATTACCTTCTCCTCCACTTTCTCATCAACAACTGCCTCTACAGAATCAAGATCAAGCTGGTCAAGCTTCACCCACTCATCAAGCCTCCTATTGACTGGCAAAAATTACATTAAAAAAAAAAACAATTAGCATCCCTCCCTGCAAACAGCAAAGAAATAAACATAACAAATGGCAACTAGAAATACATTGGAAGGAGTTACGAATATTCAAATACATAAACAAAGCCTCAAACACAATCCATACATTCTGTCCAAAAACATATTATCCATAAATTGATACTGCAACAATGTTCACAAATAATAAGTCACAAGTTCTAATAACAGAACAAACATCATGCTCGTTCTAGTGGAATTGAACTCAGATCCCTTAAATAAGGTCTCTTGTTAGAACTTGGCTTAGGGGAGACCCAGCTGAGGTGTTCAGTCATGTTTACCAACATATATTTGGCATTAACAAAGCTGATGGATACTTCGCACAAATAGCACGATTACCCCAAAACAAACAAAAAATCTAATAAAAGGCTCACACTATTTGTGATAGTATACTACACTTTATTCAAATAAACAGAAACAGACTTTGCAACATAACATTTTGCATCCTCACTTATGGGAACTATCGAGAAAGGTGTTTTCAAAGGCAGTGATAGGGTCGGATTTCCTTCAAGCAACTGGTCTTGTTCAGCAGGGGTGTTAGCCCATGATTCTTGTTAAAAAAAACTTCTGTATCTTCTTGAAACTAACCAACAAAAAATAACAACAAATCATTTTACACAAATCAATTCAATTGGCATCCTAATAAATACTAACAATTTCAATTCTCAAAATCACAAAACTCAAAATCAAACATACACTTCACAGCTCAAAACCCTAACAATTGAAATTTCAGAAATCGAACCAAAAAAAAATTAAAATTAAGTTCATACACTCAGTGTAGTGAACGTAATACTCATAATCGTTAGGTCCACAGCCATGAACTCTGCGGCGTTCTATGACTTTGACAGGATGGTACTTCCCGTCCCTCCAACGGCACATCACCCGCGTCCCAACCTCCAACGGAAGCATCGACGATCTCCGCCGCTTCGACGGTTCGAACTCCGGCACCGAATCTGCCGGGGCGGCACGTGCACCAACATCAGTCAACGGAGATTTGCCGTGGCCGGTGGCGTGAGCGGAACCGTTTTCCGCGCTGATTGGTGTATCGAGAGAACCCATGAACAATTTTTTTTTGATATTTCGTTGAGCCGGTTTTTTTTTATTAGGTTTGGGATTGATTTTAGATTTTTAATAGAATTTGAAAATGAAAAGAATCTATAAATGTTTAATTTATTTTAAAATTATTCAAACTATATGCATTTTGTCAAACAATTTAGAGATACTATATTATATGTGCATAATGTGTTTTAATCCTTTTATAGTGTTTAATATCATCAAATGATCATGTGTGTTTTAAGGTGGATTATATGGTGTAATAGCGAACTTAACTGAATTTTTAATCGATAACTTTTATAGTTTAGACTATTATTTTTTTTAAAAACGCACTTTATTTTTCATTTTGATTTAATATATAACGGAATATTGTTTAAAAAACTGCGCGTGAAAATGAAAAAATAAAATAAAATTAATTGAAATTTTTATTCAAAACATGTTTTTAATGAAACTCTTGTGACTCGAAGAGAAATCAAAATTAGGAATTAAATAAAAAAAATATTATTGTGCCGATTATTATTATCATTATCACTCGACGATAGGACGAACCTTTTCATATTTCTTATCTTTTTACACCTCTTTTTCAGAGGTCAAGTAATTCCTGCTACTTAGTCGGCAGTTTGACCAACTGCTTAAAGGTCGAAATAAATGCAATTGGCCTTGGCTATATGCTTAACACTTAGCAATCATACAGTGCATACTCTCTACATCAGAAGGAGAAGTCGGTAATCGATAACTTAAGCCACTACTCTCGCCCTTAATGTACTACTCCTCGCTCACTCGATGACCCAGCCAGCTCTGTCAGACTTGCTTCCAGTCGTATGTGACAGGTTAAGGGTGCTAATACCTCAACCAAACAATAAACTAACAAAGACTATGAAATTATGGCTATACAGCATTAATTTATCTTATGTTCTATTTTTTAATTTTAATTCTAATTAATGACATTTTAATATTGTTATTGTTGACATTGGAACAATCACATGAAAATTAATAAAGAGAAAGAATAATTGAAAGAAAATAAGTTTTTTAGTCAAAAAGTAAATAATATATTGATAAGTATTGAACGAAAGATGTGATAGATTCGCATAAAGGAAAATGATGGAATCAATGAATGGTATTAATTAATGAAAAAACATTACATGCATAGAGAAGAAGATTATTATGTAATAACTCAGTAACAATCTTAACAATCTTAACAAACTTAATCGATTTTCTAACTAACAAAAAAAAATGTAACAAACTTAACCTAAGTAATTCTTAGCCCTTGGTTTTTGAACTCCAAGAATTTGGAGTTTTGCTTATCATAAATAAATATTGAACTGTATTTAACTATAATATTTTATATTCTTTTAAATGTTTAATTGGATGTTATTTGAGATCAACTGAATTCTTATGTACTCTATTTTTTGTTGGTTAGAACAATTAGAACTTCTATGTGCTCTAAATGTTATCAATTATGACCAATAGAGTAACTAGTAAACTCTGAAGAGAGATAAATTATCATTAAAAGATACATATCAATATTAATAGGTGCAAGAGAGGACATTTTAATAACATCAATAATTAGTCAATTGGTGTTAGATGGCAAGATATCAAATGGATATATTTTATATCATTACATAATATGTTTATGAGTGGATGAGAAAGAATAAGAAAAAAGTTAGTAAGAAATGAAAAGAAGAAAAAGAGAGAAAGAAATAAAGATAGAAAGAGGAAAAAGGAGGAAGAGAAGAGAATAAGAACGCATGGGAGAGAAATAGGAGATTCATGGATTCATCATCCCCATCATCAATTCATCATCTTCTTCAACAAAGTGAGTCTCATTAGATAGTGTAGCCTTGGGGAGGGAAAGCATGAGAACATTTGTGGGTTAGGATTTTATG
This sequence comes from Lathyrus sativus, assembly GCA_963859935.3. Lineage (NCBI taxonomy): Eukaryota > Viridiplantae > Streptophyta > Magnoliopsida > Fabales > Fabaceae > Lathyrus > Lathyrus sativus. Next base: position 10,786,254 of record OZ012739.1, on the reverse strand, counting down.
TTGAAATTGAATTGATGTTGTTTCCATGTTGTAGTTGTTGAATTACATGTTTAATGATGATATAACATGTTTAATTAAGTGTTTGGATGCTATATGATCATGTGGGTTAAGGATTTTAGCCTTGGTTGCCTTCAATTCGTGTTCTGCAAATTCTGAGTTTCGCTTGAGTCACCGGGCGAGCTCGAGGTGAACTATTTTCTACTAGCATCGTTGGATGAGGTTTGGCGAACAAAAAGCGAGCTACCTTGCTACCTGCTTGTCGGGCGACCACGATGCAAATTTGATACCTAGTTATAAGTCTATCATGATTTAGGCTTATAACTAGGTAAATTGATTAAAAAGATAACTAGGTTACAAGTATGATTTATATAACACTAGAAGGTGACATTCATGCAATATGATACATGGGTGAGTATCATTGATGAATAGTTATCATAGTTATAAGTGAGATGCATTGTATGGAACATGTGATGTTTTGTATGATTAAGGTGAATATGATCACCTTGTGATTGTTGAATATGATTACGTTATGTTGTATTTTATCACGTAGTCGGAAATAACCCCCTATTGTGTCGTCCCAAGAGTGATGCTTATATATAGCTCCTTTAGGATGTATGCACCATTACTTTGATAGGTTTGAGTCCACATAAGCGATTGGAGCCGACAGGTAAAAGGCTTGAAATGGGTTGGAAGTCCCGTAGAAAGCAACGATTCGTAAGGTTGATGTTATCCCTTAGAATCTAAAATTTATTCGTATGTCAAAGTATGATACAAAGATCGGTGACCCGTGTTGATAACTCTAGACGTAGGGTTGGCCGGGGAAATACGTCTTGGTACGATTTCTGAACTAGTGATTGTTTGAGTTGGTGAACTCAAGAGATATGTTTCCACACATTGAGAGTTTTGTAAACACAAGTTTTATCCCTTTTCCCCTTTGACTTGAGTTAGGATTTGATTAGAATCCTGTAGAGCCGAGTGAACCCATAGGATACAGGAACTCACTGAGATTATTATCTCACCTCAATATTGTTGCTATTTTTTTAGGTATTATTTGTAGGTTTAATTTACAAGAAAAGTTATGCATGGATGTTTAAAGGGAAGCTCATATTGTGATCATTTTCCGATGTGTATTGTGTATCATGAAGGATATTGTACTTAGATCTTAGATTTTTATTTTGGCACTTTCCATATCTTGTACCATATGTTGTTTCTTTTATGTTTTGTAAATGGTAAAGTATGTAAATGATATCAATGGGCACTTTTGAAAATCCATTTACAATTGACTAACCTGGCTTCAGTAGGTTTCTTGATCAGTTCTCAGGTGTCGTTATCATGAAGAGATTTCATTTCATCATCCATGGCCTTCAGCCATTCAGTCTTCTTTCGACTCCTCATAACTTCCTTATAGTCTTTAGGTTCTTCGTCTAGAACCTCACTTGCAGAGATTAAGGCATAAGCTATAAGATCTGCATACCCAATTCTCTGAGGTGGCTTGATGACTCTCCTCGACCTGTCTCTTGCTAGCAGGTAGTAATTATCAATCTCCTTATCTTCGGCAACATATACTGCGTCTTGTTTGACTTCATCTGGGGTACGCAATCCAACATTAACATGCTCCACCTCAACAAGAATCTCTCCCTATTCCAGCTCTTTGTCAGCATCATCAGTTTTCTTGAAATCCATATTTGCTTCATTGAAAACTACATCTCGACTAGTGACACACCTCTTATGACCTAGCTCTAGGCACCATAGCCTATAAGCTTTGGCTCATTTAGGGTATCCCATGAACATGCATTTCAGAGCTTTAGGTTCGATCTTGTCTTGCCTAATATGAGCATAGGCCACACAACCAAATACTCTCTGTCTGTCGAGACTAGGTGGATGTTCCAACCAAACTTCTTCAGGTGTCTTCATTCCCAAGGCAGTCGAGGGACATCTATTTATCAGGTAAGTTGCTGTCAAAACAGCTTTCGCCCAAAACACCTTCTTCAATCTAGCACTAACCAACATGCATCTAACTCTTTCAAGGATTGTTCGATTGAATCTCTCAGCTAAGCCATTTTGTTAAGGAGTACCTGCTACAGTCTTATGCCTTGCAATCCCAGACTCAACACAGTAACTGTCGAACGCTTCATTGCAGAATTCAAGGCCGCTGTCAGTTCTTAACCTCTTAACCTTTCTTCCAGTTTGAGTTTTGACCAGAATCTTCAAACTTTTGAAACTCTCAAAAGTTTCATCCTTCGTCTTCTAAATGAATACCCATAGCTTTCTGGAATAGTCATCAACGTTGGATATAAAATATCTTGCACATGAGTGTGAAAGATTCCTTGCAGACCCCCAAAGATCAGCATGAATGTAATCCAAGGATCCATATGTTCTTTACTTGCCTTTGTTAAACTTCACCCTACAGGATTTACCAAATACACAAGATTCACAAAACTCCAACTTTTCGACTTTGTCACCTCTTAGCAGATTCTGCTTCCCCAATTCGACCAGACCTCTTTCGCTGACATGGCCCAATCTCATGTGCCATAATTTTGTCTTCGACACAGGTTTCATAGATGCAACATTTGTCGAACCACTTATAACCACAACCTCAAGGGTATACAAGCCTTGTTTCTTCACGCCTCTCAAGACTTCTTTCGACCCCTTCATGACTCTTAGGATACTTTTCTCTCCTTGAAAAACATATCCCTTTCTGTCGAATCTACCAAGAGAAATTAAATTTCTCTTAAAGTCAAGTTCATACCTGACTTCAGTCAATAACCTTATTGACTCATCATGGAGCTTGAATCTCACAGATCCATCACCTACAATTTTGCAAGATTTGTTGTTTCCCAGCAGCACAGATCCACCACCTTGATTACATAGCTCCTCGAACAATTCTCTGTTTGGAGTCATGTGCCAAGTGCAACCTAAATCCATAATTCACTCTTTTCTTGAGTCGTCACTTAAAACCACAAGAACATCAGATGAGTCAAAGTCATCTTGAACAATGGCTGCGTTGCCATTACCTCCATGATCTTTCAGGCATTTAGGACACACCTTTCTTGTGTAACCCTCATTCTTACAGCTATAACCTCGAATACCAGATGTTTCGCCACTATAAGATTTCTGTTGACTTTTACCTTTCTTCTTGTCAAACTTACCATCCTTTCGCAAGAATTTTCCCTTAACGTCCAAACTTTCACCCACCGTCGAAGGTTTATGCTCCTTTCGTTCGTTCAAGTCCTTAGAATACAAGGTTGATTGAACTTCTTCAAAGGCCAGAGACTTCCTTCCATACAAGAGAGTTTCTTTGAAGTGAACATGTTTTATGGGCAAAGCACACAGCAGCAACAGTGCTTGATCTTCATCATCGATCTTCACATCAATATTTTCAAGATCAAGAATCAGCTTGTTGAACATATCCGACTGTTCAGCCAATATTTTGTCTTCACTCATCTTGAATGAATACAAAACTTGCTTCAGGTAGAGTTTATTCACCAGAGATTTGATCATGTATAAACTTTAAAGTTTCATCCATAATCCTGATGTTGTAGTCTCCTTTGATACTTGTCGAAGAACCTTATCACCAAGACTCAACAATATTGCGTTGTGGGCTTTCTCAATCATGTCCGTCTTTTCTTTTGTTGTTAACGGAACGTCCATGGTTGCCTCTCCCTTCAACGCTTCCAAACAACCCTGCTGAACCAGTAGGACTTTCATCTTCAAGTACCACAGACCGAAGTCGTTCACTCCAGTGAACTTTTCAATCTCATACTTTGTTGAAAGCATCTTCTCCACGCTCACGACACCAATTTGTCATGAATCAGATGTCTTTAAACAAAGTATAAAGGTTTCTTTATGATCAAGAAACACACAAGGGTTAAGGTTAACAAAGAAAACTAGGTAAAACAATGATTGGTTATAAATTGCTATTCTTTCCTTACTCTTAGAACAAGATTACAAGTATACAAGGATAACAAAATAACCTCTCTCTCTTGAAATTAGGATTTTATCTTCCTATTTTTCCATATATCAAGATTGAGAAACTAACATCCTATTTATAAGAAAAATAACACATTAACCTAATGAACTTTTTAACAATTACTCATTACAAGCTAACTTAGGGTACAAACTAACTTAAACAATTGGGCTTACAAACAAGACTCAATTCAACATGCTAACAACCTAGCAAGATTGACTTATGCATGCAAGAAAGCATGTATGAATCTACTTCTCTATCCTTAAGTTTTTAATCCAAACATTTTATTTGATTACTTCTACTATATTTTTTATTTATTTATTTTACATCGTTGAACAACTATGTATTTTTCATATTGAAATTCTTATCTAATTTTTTTTACATTCAAACCTCAAATACTCAATCGCAAATATATTTTCACAAATCTTTTATACATATCGTCATACAGATCTTTTTTAATTCAATCTCTTAAATAAATAAAAACTTATAATTTAATTTGTTAAAAATACCATCAATCGACAAACAACTACACAACTACAAAATTTGATAACCATTCCCAATAATCAACTCATATAATATATTCCACTTGTAAATAACAATGGTATCTCAACATTATTTGTACATATAAGTTTATAATGTTTATAATGGTCTAAGAATTTTCTAAAAAAAACATTTCCCCTTTCTATCATGAAAGGTTGAAATGTAAATTAAAAAAATAAAATATTTTAATAATTAGAAACTTTCCTATATTACCCCTTTACTAAGTGTACTAAAGGGACAAACAAAATACATTTAAGTTTGTCAAAGGGACAAATACAAAACATTGAATTACATAAATTCTAAACATATTTAAATATTTTTAAAATTGCATGAGTTTTCACATTATAAAATGATCAAATCATATTCTTTTTTATTACATGCAAAAATAGAAAAATATGGCCATGAGTCTCAAATTTGTTTATATTATGATTTTATTTATTTCTCTAGTTCTTTTTTCAATGGAGGTAGAAGGTAAATCATCTTTTTCCCTTTTAGATTTACTTCCTTATTTTATTCTATAGTTAATTTATAATATTTTTTTCTCGTTTTAATATTATTTTTTTATTTTTGTAGATTAATTTTTATCTACTATCAATGTATATTATAATTATTATACAGTCAGTGTATCATAATTAATTATATATTTATAAATAAATAAAATTAAAATTAAAATTTAATAAAAATTTAATAGTATTATTTAAGCGACATTGTAAAATTTCATTACACTGTTAATATATATCAATTAATTTTTTTTTATTACAGAACCACGAATTAAATGTGTAACTGATGCTGATTGCCCAGAAATTCGTCACTTGTATCCTACAGTTTATAAGTGTATTAAAAACTTATGTGAAGCTGTTAAAGTGGATCCATTTCTTGAAGAATAGCACACCCAAAAGAACCATGCAAGAAAGAATAATGCTATAATATTTAATATTATATGATTTATCATTTAAGTTTCATGTTGCCACCCAATAACTATATTTTTTAATGTATTTTTATTATTCATGGTTTTTTATAAATCTGAAAAATAACAATTTTTAATAAGTGTATTTTCTTTTATTTGAATTGTTGAGGTTGAAATAAAAAAAATTCGAAAATAAGGAGATTAGCAAGGATGTATGAGAAGTTGGATATCCACGTGAACCTTTTTTTAGAATAAAATTGGTTTTTATTAATGATTGGTAATACTTTTATTGGGCTTATTTATCCAAATTCTATTCTTATAGGTAATGGCTTTTGGAAGAATTTTTTCTTGTCACTCCCAATACTTTAACCTGACATTTCACATGAGCTAATATTTTTATTTTTATGATCTTACTTGGATTTTTCGATATAGAATCGGATTATTTGTATTTATACGAAGAAATATCGGATATTGCAAAAATATACTGAAAATTTTTGAGATTATTCAAAGAAATATTGGAAAATTCTAAAAATTTTAGTAAAAATCTAATGTTTTCTGATAATTGTATGAAGAATATCTGTTTTTTTTTTTTAATATATTTGGTGTATGAATACCAGATGTTTTAATTAATTCGGTAACTATACTCCATATCAGATATATTAAAAAATCTGATACATATCAAATTTTTTGAATATTTGAAAAATCTGATAGGTAATGGGGATTTTTGAAAAATGCTTAAAATTTTTTGACATTTTTTTTTAACAAAACAGTTAGACGATACAACAATTAACCCGTTAAAATATATACAAATAATGCATAATGTACTACAATATCAATACAAAATAAATTATGTTGACTTCCTAACTTCTTCTTTCCAGTGACTTATACGTCTCACATATGTTGTTTTCCATGCTCTTGCACCTTCACTACAATTTTGTCTCCATCGGCTAGTGATATGAGGTAATGGACAATTGAGTTTCAACTTCACCTGAACCCAATGACTGTTGTAAACAAAACCAACTGTAATAAGCTTATGTCTACTCGAAGTTATGGATGAAGATACCACTAATGAGAAGAACGTGATGTTAAGATTCCTGGACAACGAAACCATTTGTCACGATCCTCCACACCTAAGCTAGCTATTCACAATGAACTCATAACTTCAGAGACCATGTCATATAACCCATCGAAATATATTTGATGGTGTTGAGAAACTTCAGCATCTAATCGCGTCCAAACCAAAGGTCATGACTCTTCCCCCATCCAAGTAAATTTGCAATAGCATGAAAATCAAAATTTCCATCTTGACCCACATCAACAATGTCATCAATGTACTAATGTAAAAAATAAGAAACTGAGACAAGTAAAGAAGTCTTGAAGACTAACTATCTGGTTGACTTTTAATTGGTTTTGTACACGATCTCTTTGTAGTATGATTTCTTTGCAACCCCTCAACATACTCCCACTGCGAAGGATCACAATACACATCACTCACTTGATCTTTTTTACTCTTCTTAATTTCCTTATTTGGCTTGTACTCCACTGGTTGTGGACACATGGAAGTTATGGATGGGTGTGTTAGTTCTCAAACTTTTTTCTTCATCACCCTCTGGCCTACAATATCTAGTGTACTGAAATATCTCTTCAACTCTTCACACTCTTATTCTAAATCCAATTGGGTCCCACTATATTCTTAAGTGACCTCATGTTCTTCAATGTTTAGTTTCTTTCAAAATACATGAATCGATTCTAACGGAAATACCTCACCTTGTATTTGAGGACCGACAAATTGACATGCACAAGGTAACCCATGTTCTAATGAAGCAACCACATGCTTTCATACACTAATTTGTTCCACCAATTTTCTCCATTCATTTTCATTACATACATTGCATTTTTTTCAAAACTTGTTCCATTAAGGTCAAAATTTTAAGATTGATCATTTTTTTTCCATTTGCATTGAATTTTGTAATTTGGTCATTTTAAAGTCATGCTTTTAAATTAAAAAGAAAACAAAAAAGTCCATTTGTTTATTTCATTCATTACTTCATACTGTATCATTTTTCATGGCATTTTTTTCATCATAAAATACAAAGCTATTAGCCTTATCATCGCCACTATCATTCAAACGTAAACCAAAGTCCATGTCTATACTACAATACCATCACTACCATTCACATTCAATAATCTATATAATTCCATTTCCATTATCTATCACAAAAAAAAAATTAAACTCAAGCTTCTATGACATCATCATTCAATTTAACCACTATGCCATGTTCCTTATCATTACCCCATCATCAAATAAAGCAAGAAATTAATTTGAATTAGAAATAAACCAAATGGTCAGCATCATATACACCCCTTCATCAACCAAAAGAAAAATTTTGAATTTAAAATAAGCATCAAAGCAAAATAAGTATTGTTGCATCATGACTATATCATCTCATCCTAAACCACATCCAAACTACATTCATAACATCCATGGCATCAACATTAATTACATACCAACACCATCTATGGCACACATACATAATGCACAAGCCATGAGCAAAATTAAATTTAGAATGAAATGAAATAAACATTGGTTTAAAATGAACATTGTTTTCTAAAATCAAAATGTAAATACATGAATTATGTTACATTGAATCGTAAATTTACATCAAGCTGCTCACAACATACACAATTACATTTCACCTCATACATGGTCATCCCATTTTGCATACATCACCCAACTCTTTTCTTTTTCCTTTCAAACTTTTAATAATTATAAGAAAGCAAACAACAAAAGCTAATAATTAGAGAATTATCCTAAACTGTTGTTTGAGGGCTTTATAAAAGTCCTATCCAAGAGGTTTAACACCTTGCCTAAGGGACTTATACTCTCGTTGGCTAGAAGTAATATAACTTCCTCTAAGAAACAATTTCCCAAAAGCTTGTGTGCTTGAGGGATTGTGTAGTGTTATATTTGTAAAGGTCCTAATAAGGAAGGGAGCATTGCAGCCCCAAAGAGGTGAAAAAAACCACATGTCTCCCTTCAGGAGGTATCACCTCGCCCTAAGTACTTACCCCTCGCCCAACTAGGGGAAACGTGGGACAAGACGTTCCTTGATTAGAGAGAAGTGAGGGTTAATAGTTGATCTAAAACTCCCTAGGAAATATGTATTCAATGATCCATCATTGACTGAGTGGGTGTTGGTCTTTTCCAAGAAAATCCTAGGCTCAAAGACATTTGTAAATACCTTTCCAAGGAAATGTGAAGATTTACCCTATAAGCAAGAAAACAAACATTCCTTTTAAGAATTTGTAGGTTTGTACCCTAATCCATTTATATTCTCCTTTTTAGGAAAATCCAACAGTTGCCCCCCACTTTTCAGAGTTTCCACCTTCCACCATAGCTTTCATACTTTTTAATGATGTGATAGATAAGTTTGGCCTTTTTGCAAAATCCTCTTCACCTGCAGAGACTGCATTTGCAATTTCTAGTGTCTCAACGAAGTCTCCGAGGCCTATTTTGCTTCTTCAATATATCAAAAGGATTAAAAATGACTCACTATCATATCTTCTTTACTAGAAACAATTATCCATTTGTTATCAATTACAAACTTTAATTTGTGGTACAAAGTTAATTTTACAACTTTTGCCACATAGATCCATGGCCTCCTCAAAAGGCAAGTGTATGCCAGTGTGACATCCATCACTTGGAAATTTATTTCAAAGGTGTGAGGCCCAATTAGGATTATTAAGTCAATTTCTATGATAACTACTCTCCTTGAACCATTAAAAGCCTTTACCACCATAACACCATATTTCATGTAAGATATGCCAACTTATAGTTTGGTAAGGTCAATATGGACATGACATTAAGTGAAGAACCAATATCGACTAACATCCTTGCCCGAATATTATTTTGAAAATTCACGGATATATGGAACGCTTTATTGTGAGACCTCCCTTCAACTGGTAATTTTTCATTACTAAAGATGAAACAATTACTAATAATAATACCAACAACACCTCCATCAAATTGGTCAATCATAACGTCTTGAGTGACATGGGATGCTTTCTAAAATTTCATAGCGCCTCTATGTGTGCTTCAGAGTTTAAGAGTAAGGAAATGGTGAATATCTTAGAAGGGGTCTGATTGAACTAATCTTCCACTTTATACTCACTTTTCTTAATAAACTCCATAAATTCATTGGCCTCCTCATTAGATATTTTGTAAAGGTATTACCCTTTGTTATGTCTCAATACCTCTTTTCGTTTGCCTTTTATGTTGGGTTATCATGAGGAGCATCCACATTGGGTCTATAGTAGCACTCAAGTGAGAGAGACACCACATATTCACCAAAAACCTTAATATTTTGGGTGAATATGTGGTGTCTCTCTCACTTGTGTGTTGCTCTAGACCTAATGTGGATGCTCTTCATGATAAACCAACAATGGTATCAAGGTCAATAGTTTAATTAAGGGTCTGATTCCTTGTATCAAAAGTCTTCTTAACAGTGTAGTTGTCGGGCGACGTGTTCCGTTGTAGTGCCCGCAACGACGATACAAGTGCATATGGATGAACGAGCTTCTACTTGAGGAGGTGCACAGTGGATGGACTCAGAATTAAGGGGGAAATTAGTGTGTACAAGTGTGAGTTGGAAGTCCCACATTACTTATGAAAGTGGAGGTTGAGCACTTTATAAGTGAGAGGACCCATACACCCATCACCTTAAGCTTTTAGGTGAATATGCGACGTCTCTCTCACTTGTGTGTTTCTCTTGACCCATTTGTCTTACTTATTTAAATGGAGAGTATCAATTTAGGTTAGAGAGGGAGATAGAGAGAAAATAAGGATTCAAAAGAGAGAAAAGAGGAGAGAAACCTATTCTCGTTTTTCTGCAATCAGTCTCACTAAATCGAAGATCTCAAATTCGTTAACCGTCAAATCAAGCTCAAATTTCGAGGGTAGGTTTGCAACACTTGGATCTAACGTTTTACCGTTCAGAATTTCAAAGCAAGGTCTGAGTAACTTTTTTTAGCTTTTTTATTCTTATTTGTAAGCTAGTTTGGTTTATGATTTACGGTTGTTAGCATTAGTTTGTGAATCATTTTAAGGATCTCTTGTACCCTTAATTGATTATAGTGGACTTATTTATTCGATAAGAATGACTCGCAATTTTTACTCTCATATTGAGGAGTTTTCCACGTTAAAATATCAATGTTCTTTTTTTGTCTTGAGGTGTTTACCATGAAAATTGATAAACAACCGTCGGTCTTCTAAAAATGGTTTACTTGCAAGATCAACTAGTGAATCATAGGACATATCTATTGTTTAATTTCTTTTTGAAAATTCCAAGAATACTTCGACAACGTTCATATTTGTGAAAAGTTGTTTAAGGTTTTATGAAAGATAATACTTTGCAAAAATTGATAAGGGAAATTACAAATGAAGAAAATTTCAAAGTAAAAGTGCAATAAAAGAAGAAATTGATAGCTAGAAATAAATTTCTATTAAAATGAAATAATGTGATGTTTCAGACATACATTCACAATGATAACTCTTTTCTCACTTGACTTAGATACTTAGATTAATTTTATGACTATTGTACAACAATTGACCACACAGAAATCCTAAACACTAAGACTCATATTTATAATATGTCGAAAATAACTGTCTTCAACGGATATTCCTCCAAAATTTGATATGTTTCACTTTATATGTATCCATTTTGTCACAACTCTCCACACGTCTTTTTTGAGAAACAGATAAGGATAAAAGACAGTTATTATCCTTGTTTTGAAATTTAAAACTCATGTCGAAGGAAAGCTTTTATTCACCATTCGTCAAAGTTATCACTCAAACTTAGAAAACATTTCTAAGTATTTCTCCAGCATGTCCTTCTCATGAGGACCTCTTTGACCAAGATTCCAACATGTGCTCATGTCGAATTGTACAACAACTTAAGAAACACTTGAGATTCACTTAGTATTCTTAAACAAAAACCTGGCGTCGAAATTCCCAACCAACATAAGAAAAAGGCATTGGAACTTGTAATAATCTATGTTATCCAAGATACACTTTTCATATCATTTTAACCTTTTTTGTCAAGTGGTTATAATTTAAAATTTTAACTTTTATACCTTTTACTATTTATTATTTGAGATCTCAACAAAATCATATTGTTCGGTTTATGATTTTTCATTCTTAGACTTAAAAGAAATTTTAGTTGAGAGATAAAATATTCTTATGTCCAACTAGAGATACTTAAACAAACCCACTTTATTCTTTCAAATGAATAAGTTCTAAATCATTTTATTTGTACTTTCAATCATTGTTCTTAAGAGTTAAATATTTCCCTTTAATTTTGGTGGATCTTATAGATAGATCTTAGATTTTTTTTTTAAACTTTTGCAACATTGGTGTAATTTTGTGTTCTATGTCAATGGATAGAATTTTATGGTTGATAGTGTGAATGTCCTTTATCGAATATTCCTACAAGGTTTTTTAAAGTTGATAGTGTGGAATTATATATAAAATATAATAACAAAGATAATTCATCATTCTACCATCCTCTTAGAACTAATTTAAATTTATCTGGTTAAGGATTGAGACATCTTCTCTCACCATATTTTTAGATAAGGAAAATCTTGCGTAGATTTTCAAAGGATTCATATAGATAGAGAGAAGACAATGTTTCATTAGGAATGACACAAGTATCATAATGCAAGTAATAGAAAGGTATAAATAATAAATATCAAAAGACTAAACTATCCTTAATATAATATATTAACTAACGTTTACCTTTAAACTCACGATGTATTAACAAAAAGCATAAAGAATTTATCAATCAAGAAACAAAAATATTCAATGGAATGTATTTTTGGGAAGAAGTCGACAATCTCAAAGATGAAGAAACAAATGATAAATTAATAGCTCTATGATGAAGACGATGAAAGGTGAGTTAAAAATCAATCCCAATATATTTGGTGCTTTCACGAAAGATCGAGTTATGATAAATTTTAATGACACACTTTTTATCACAACACATAGGAGCGGGCTTAGAGATAAAGGCATTCATATCAGAAAGAAGCCAATGTAACCACACTATTTCTGAAGTGGTAGTTGTCATAGCACGACACTTTGCTTCTATCGATGAGTGAGATATTATATATTTCTTCTTGCTCTTTCAAGAAATAAGAGAATCTTCAAGAAAGATACAAAAGCCTTTAGTGAACTTGTGATTAGTGGAGTTACGAGCCCAGTCTGCATCAGAGTAAACATGTAACTCCAAAGAAGAAGATGATGGAAAAAGATGACTATGAAATTGAGTGACTCGAAGATACCAAAGTATGTGAAGAAAAGTTGTCCAATTCATTGTAGTAGAAGAGACACAAACTAACTGACAACATGCGTTGCATAAGCAATATCTGGTCTAATAATAGTAAGATACACCAAGATGCCAACTAAAGTGTGAAGCACAGTGGGATCTGATAGAGAAACACCATTAGAGTGAGAATATTTCACATTGAGCTCAATAGGGCCATTTGTTGATCTAATATAAAAAATGTGAATCTGCTCAAGAATGTTGACAATATATTTATATTGAGAAAAAAGATAACATCTATGGAAGTATGCAACCTCAATCCCTACAAAATAGCATAAAGTGTCTAAAACTTTCATCTCAAATTATTTAACTAATTGTAATTTTAAATCATCAATCCCATCAACATCATCATCTGTAATAATCATATCATCAACTTATAGAGATAGTAGAATAAGACCACGAGAATTAGTCTTGAGAAATAAAGTTGAATTATGATCATCGTAGAATCATCTTTATCACCAGCCATTGCAGAAAACTATGAGAGAACCAAAGAAAATCAAAATCAAAGTGTTGTAAAAAAAAATTCACTAAAATTCCACAAACACGTTCAAATATAACTAGGCATGGCAAAATAACTCGTACCCATGGGTACCCACCCGAACCCGCCCCAAATTTGACGGGGAAACCCGCTTTGACTAGGTTTGGGTTCAGGTTTGGAGTTTCCTCGACTACAAAATATGGGGACAAGTCGGGTAATGAGGACACTAGAACTCATCCCGAACCCAATCCCGGACCCGCTTCGTTTATTTTATTATGTACTTTATTATCTTGTTTTGATAATTTTTATTATTAAATACGTAATCAACGTTTGATATTTTGATTTATATTTATTATTTAAAATATTTGAATGTATGATGGAATTTTCTTAGATTGTTTTATTTTATTATTTGTAATATAATTTGATTTTAGAAAAAACAAATATTTCTATTAAAAGAAGTTGATTTCAATAAATGAATGGTGGTGGGGCAGGGTTACTCGAACCCTTTTTGGGACGAGTTTTAGTTTTAGTTTTCCATCCCTGTTGGAGTTATAGGTGGGGAATATGGATTGTTCGAAAATTTGGTTTTGGGTTTGGGGGAGACAAAAACTATCCACGAGTTGCCCTATTGCCATGACTAAATACAAAACTATGAGGGAACTAAAGGGAATCAAAATCAAGGTGTTTCTGAAAACAAATGCACTCAAATTTCACAAACATATTCCAGTGTAACAAATTGCATTCAAGATTTGAGAATCACCGAATCAAAAATTGAGGGTGAGAACAAATTGAACATTATTGTAAAAATTGAGTAAGAGTTGTCATCAAACATCCAATACTCTAATAGAATCGGTCAATCTCTTTGATGTCATGTTAACATTAGGGATTCATATAGACAGGGAGAAGACAAAATGACTATAATTTCATTAAGAATGACAAAAGTATCATAATATAAAACAATATAAAAACATAAATACTAAATATCAAAATATAGTATATTATCTAACATAGATATACTTGACAAGTTAGGTGCTAATCATAGGAGATTTCTTATAATGATGAATAAGCATTTGTCTTATCTCTCTTCAACACTATTAGAAGATGACGTAGGAGTATCATTTATTAGGTCATAATTTATTAATTTTTTGCTTTTTTCTTTTCTTTTCTCTTTCATGTAAACAAAAATGATATACTAAATTTATATATTAGATATATTCTAATCATAACTCAAATTACTTTTCACATGGAAAACTTATATTATATATTAAATACATCCAACATTAAGAGAAAATGAAAAACTAAATTATTACAATTTTATTGTCGTTTTTATTTCATTATTGAAATTTTAGAGAACAAAGTCATAATTTCAATTTACATGAAATTACAAAACAATATAAATTATTGGTTGAAAGCATAAATCATGGAAGCTCATCTTGCAACTATGGTGATTGTTGAACCTCTCTAAACATTACACATTTTTTGTCAAAGCACTTATAAACAACACTCAACGTTTCTGGGATAGTTAGTTCAATTGGACAATCTGCATCAGTTTCACATTGCAAACCCTCTGCAGTGAAAAGTAGAATTAAATTGTTAGTAAAACATGAAAAATAATTCTGTAAGAATTGTAAAATAAAAAATAAAAAATTTAAAAGGAGAAAAAGATAATACTATTAGCCTCTGCTAAAAGAAGAAATAGGGAGAGAAATAAAACTATGGTATAAACAAACTTGAGAATTTTAGCCATATTATTTTCTTTTTTATTTTATAAAAATTCAATGAGATTTGATCAATATTTATAGCATGTAAGTTCAATAAAGGGGTAGCATAAAGATACTTCATAATCTTTATATTTAATTTTTAAATAACTTTTCATCCTTTGGTAATAGAAAGGGGACATGTTTTTTTTTATAGATAATTGTTCAACTATATTCAAACTATCTATATGAAAAATGTACATTGAGGAGACAATATTGTTTTATATAAAAAGGATATTAAATCTATATTTAATTATTAAATATAGAAAATATATTAGAATTTCTACAACCACATACTATATAGAAAATGTCTTTTCAAAAAAAGTTTTGCAAATTTTTAATTTGTTTCTTTTAAAGAAAGTAAAAATAAAGATTTCAAAACCCCTTAACAAAGTTATTTTTTTATAAACAAAATGGTATAAACAGAGTACCTTTACACGTAGAATAAACCTTAAGAAGACTAGTTACAAAATTTGAATTCCAAGAGTCTAAATTACAACTAATAAATTCTTTGAACTTAAAAATCAACCATTCTCAAGTTAAAAGTTTAAATTCGACATTAAACTGTAAAATCGACATTAAATCTTCGAATTGAACTCTGTCTATATCCAAAAGGTTTGCAACATTAAACTGTAAACCCCACACCCATATTTGATTGGACCAATACCCCTTCTCTGCAATCTTCACTGATATCAGAGAAGGCTAGAATGTTAGCAATGATTGCTTTTGGAAGTTTTCCATATGTATGAATTCATTCTAAAAGTAACAAAGTCATCTTTAATAGTATTTCAACAAGTTATAAAAAATCAGTTGTTAAATCCTTATGGCCCTAGACTTTTATCTCCTTAACTCAATCAAATAACATCTTTAATCTCTTTTAAGCAAAAAGGGGTCTTCCAATCTAACACATTCATCCCTACTTAGGACTTTAAACTTCACTCCTAGTAACTTAGGTCTTCTCCCCCAAGGTTCTTTAAGCATATCACGAAAATGATCTTTAATTTCTCCCTTGATGTCGTCCACTTGAGTAGGCCTACCTCTTGAAGAATTTAAAACACAATGCCATTTCTCATGAACTCGTGCTTCATAAAAGAATGAAAGAACCTAGAATTTTCATATCCATATCTAATCCATTTAAATATTCATTTTTTCCTCAACATACTTGTCTTACGTTGCAAATTAATCTAAACCTTTTTAGTAGCTTCCACTCTCTTATATGCTAAGATACCCCTTATATATTCCTTGTGAAGATCTGTTGCCTCCCAATCCAGAATATTAAGGTCTCTTATAGCCTCTTCCACTTCTATATTGACTTTGCCGAACACTTCCACATTCCACCTTCTTAATTTTTCTTTCACCAATTTAAGATTCTCCTTCGTCACAAACAGACAATTACCCTACACATGACTAGATCTTCAGACACCTTAGGGATCAAAGTCATAAAGTAAGAAGTAAAATTTGAGGTAGAGATGAAAAATGATGGAATTGATCAAACATGATCCTCAGGTAAACTCTAAGAAGGTTCCATAATCTTTTAAAAAATGAGAAGTTAAAACCACATAGACCTGGAGTTTTATTACCTTCACATTGGGACACTGTCACATCAACCTCCTAGAGACTAAAGGAGGCTGATAAGGAAAGATTATCATCATCCAAAAGAGAGACTAAGACTACACCATCTAGATGAGAACTATCAATGTTAGGTTCTTTAAAAATCTCAGTGAAATGGTTCACTTTCTTTCATCTAATATCAAACACCCCTTCATTCTAGACCTCCCCAACTTTCAGCGTTAGTATAACATTCCTTAAGCTTCCACCCTTAATAGAAGCACGAAAGAAACCATAATTAGTATCACCATCCTCTAGCCATTTATATCCTGATCTCAGAAACAATTAGGAGTCTTTAATCCTATGAAAGGGTCAAAAATCCGCAATCGCTTTGGATCTAGTCTCAAACTCTTCCTTGGATAAGTCTCTAAGATCAGCCAGCAAATCAACCTTACTATTTTCCACTTTCAACCTGGAATAAATATTTTCTAACCATTTTGTAGGCCTTAAGATTCTCCAAAAGAATAAATGTTTTCCAACCATGAAACTCATTAGTATTATATAAATAAGCCATTAACTTAGGTTGATTGTTATGAGTTAGCCAGTGATTATTAAATCTAAAAGGTTTGGAACCCCACAATTGATTATCATACTCCAGGATAATAAGGACAATGATTAGAAACATCCCTCGGATAAGCCTATTGAGATAACTCATCCTAATTGTACCTTCACTTACTAGAAATCAAAATATGATCAATTTTACTAGTCGCCCCTCCATTAGGTTAGAACCAAGTGAACTTTCTGCCATTGGTAAATTTATAACCTCCATTTGAGACATAAAATTTGAAAAAAAATTAAACAATCCATTATCCTAGAAGAACTAGAAGAAACACCCATACCTACCATCTTAGTAGAAGATCAAATGGAGTTAAAATCCTCCATAACACACCAAATATCACCTTCAAATCTAGCTTTCCTAGAAGACAAGTCTGCCCATATAGCTCTTTTATTAGCTAAAGAACACTTGGAGTATATATTTATAAAAAAAAACACAGAGTTGGACGACCACACTCTAAAAAAGTACCAAGAAACCCAGAAACAGAGAAAGAAAACAAAGATATTCTTTTTTAACTACACTAGACTAAGAGGACACCATAAATCCTCTGCAAATAGATAAAAACTCCACTCGTATAACTAATTATCCATTAGGGAGTAGACTAGAGAATGGGGAATCTTAGTAAGATTAGTCACCTAGATAGGTATAAAACATAAGTAATATTCCTTGATAAGATCATGCACTTTACTCTTCTTGATCCCTCTCCCCCCAAACTCTTTAAATTAAAAGGATATACTAACATTGACGAGAACCCCTAGTCGACCGAGCTCTCTTTTGAGACTCAACGCTATTTTCCAGGCCCACTAACTTTAATATTTCACTATCGTCATTCTTTACCAAAGATTACCTTATCTATTTGGTATACTTAAGGATCTTAGTTTCCATTATTTTCTAAAAAGCATCAGAACCCCTACTAAAGAAGGAACCTGAGTCATAAAAATAGGAGACAACATAAAAGAAGTGCCTTGAAGACAAATAGATAAAGAAAAACCTTATGAAAACAAGCCTCATTTTGGTAAAGACATAAGAACTCTATCTTGGAAACAAAAACATATATAGATACAAGGTTTATTAATAGCTGTTTCAAGAGAAGGAAAGAAGAAAACCAATGACACTTGATCCGAAGTAGGAGTTGAGCTCAAGTCTCATGCCCGAACTTCACAAGGAGAAACTAAAGCCGCATATCTAACTCCTAAAGATCTATTGAAGATTGAGAAGCAAAACCAACAAGCATAAGATCCATATGATTAGGTTCTAATACAACATAAATAAAAGAGTTGGTGATAATCCCCAAATGTCGTGGTAGGGGCTAAACTGCTTCTAATAACCAAGAAAAGATGAGAGGGGATGTACACCATCTTTTAAAATTCATTTTTGAAAACCAGAGATATCAACCAAGTAATCTGGAGAACTAAGAGAATTTCCAAAAATTGGAGAAAAAGACTTATGGTCCAAAGGGGTGCCAACATATAATTAGAGGGTGCAATAATTAATTATTATCAAAGGGATAAGGTAAATCATCTCAGCCCAAAGAATTTGAAAGATGATTATCTAAAAAGATGAAAAATAGCCCGACCCAATGATTTTACCAATTCAAAACTAGAACTCGTGATTTCACCCTCCAACCTCTTACTAAGCCTATAGACATAACCTAGATCAAAAATTAAAAATAGGCCTGAATCCCATATTCTCTTTTGTCCCAGGAGAGAACAAATGGTCAAGGTGGGAACACGTAAGAAGTTGTTCCTGAGCGGTTGGAAATAACTGAAAATTGAAATCAACTATTGTAGAAAATAAAACCATACGTGGGCCCTAACACACAGAGAAATTCTTACAACCAAGTTCACTTTTCAAAAAAGTTGCATGAAAGAGGTTGTTTTCCAATTTTCTTCCATCACATCTATATGAAACTATCACCAAAGTGGATTTGACTTGCAAAGATGTTGCAACATCTTTCTCCTTTTGCCTTTCCAAAGCATATTGTCATGGAGTTGTTAATTGTACTTTCTCACCTATGTTGAATGACTATACACAAAAGAAGAGATGTGTGAATTGTGGGGGTTTGAAAAACATGGGTCTAAAATTGTTATGAATAGGATGCCTTGAAACAAAATATAAACGGTTTCTTTATATTCAAGAAACACATAAGGGTTAGAGTTAACAAAGAAAATAAACAAGAAGAACAAGAAGAAACAACAAGGATTGATTATAAACTACTATTCTTTCCTTTATCTATCAAACAAGATTGCAAGTATACAAGAATAACAAATAATCTCTCTCTTGAATTAGGATTTTATCTTCCTATTTTTCCTTAAGCAAGATGAGAGACTAGCATGCTATTTATAAGAAAAATAACACACTAACCTAATGAGCTTTTTAACAATTACCCATTACAAGCTAACTTAGGGTACAAGCTAACTTAAACAATTGGGCTTACAAACAAGACCCAATTCAACATGCTAACAAACCTAGCAATATTGACTAATACATGTTAGAACAAGCTTCGACTACAACATACATTACCCCGACAACATACTAGAGTTCGATCCAATATCTCACAAATCTTCACCTTGGATCTAACTCTATAACATTAAGAAACTAGATTTCTTCTTGCAGCTTTATCAACTACATAGAATGGAAAAACTTGCAACTGGGCAACATCTTGGTGATCATATTAGCAGTATTATGATCTTTCAAAACCTTCAACACTTGGACTTCTCCATGCTTGATTACCCCTTTGACAAAATGAAGCCTCACATCAATGTGCTTGGTTCGCTCATGATAAGCTGAATTCTTCGACATGTGTGTTTCACTTTGACTATCACATTTAACAGTGATAACCCGACCTTGGAGTTTCAGCTCCTTTGCAAAACCTTCAAGCCACAATGCTTCCTTCACAACTTTAGTTAGGGCGATATATTCCGCTTCAGTAGTTGATAAGGCAATGACCTTCTGAAGTGTAACTTTCCAACTAATTGTTGTCCCAACCATATGGAACACATATCCAGAAATAGATTTTCTAGAATCCATACAACCTGCATAATTAGAGTCGACATATCCTTCAATTTCTGCTTTACTATCTTCACCCAAGGCTCTACCATAAATTAGGACTCTATTCAGAGACCCATTTTTGTACCTTAGAATCCACTTCAATGCATGCCAATGAGCCTTTCTAAGATTCGCCATGTACCTGCTTACAAGACTTACTACATATGTTATGTCGAGTCTAGTATAGACCATAACATACATCAAAGAACCCACTATATTAACATATAGAATGATATTCATATAAGCTCTTTCGACATCGGTACTAGGATGCTGATCTATACTCAGCTTAAATTTAGGGTTTGTCAGAGTCACAACATGCTTTGAATTCGACATACCATACTTTTTGAGAATCTTCCGTAGGTATGCCTATTGAGATAAGCATAATTTTGACTACTTTCTATCTCTTCGGATGTTAATCCCAAGAATCCTAGATGCATCTCCTAGATCCTTCATGTCAAACTCTTTATTGAGCTCAACCTTCACCCTCATTACATCTTTGACATTGTTGCTTGCTGTTAGAATATCATCCACATAGAGCAACAGAGTAAAAAATGAATTACCAGGTCGAAATCTGAAGTAAACATAGTGGTCGAACTGACTTCTAATGAAACTTATGCCTGCCATGAACTTGTAGAATCTCCTATTCCACTGCCGAGGAGATTGTTTCAGTCCATATAAAAATCTATTCAATTTGCACACATAATCTTCCTTCCCTTTTTTACATACCCTTCAGGTTGCCTCATAAGGATTATTTCATCTAGATCACCATACAAGAATGCAGTCTTCACATCCATCTGTTCCAGTTCAAGGTTGAATTGTGCCACTATGGCAAGAAACATTCAAATGGATCGGTGCTTCACAATAGGAGAGAACACATTATTGAATTCGACACCTTCTTTCTGAGTGAACCCTCTGTTAGAACACAAATTGGTTCTTAATATATCTTAATGTTTTGAAGATAACAATAATGAAATTTTGTATGGAGAAAATATATACTCTAATTTAGTTCAAGTGTTTTTGTTTCAGATAACATAATAAATATTCCTATGAACGTTAAGCTACAACTACAGAAGACTCTGAGCGTTTGGAAAAAAGCAAAGCTACAGAAGACTCTGAGCGTTTGGTAAAAAGCGAAACTACAGAAGACTCTGAGCATAGAGTATAAAGAGAAGATTCAGATGACTCTGAGTGTACTAAACTCAACGCTGCAACTGCAGAGGCTCTGAGAATGAAAATACGTAAGGCTCTGAAACGTCAGTAACAAAGTGATACATTTGGATAACATGTAAGAGCGAAGATCTGCTCTGATCTAAAGCGCTCCTCTGGATGAACAATTTGTTAAAACAATCACGCTAGCACTAAGCTGCAGAACTCTGGAAGAGAGTTACTCTGATAAGAAGAAAATGGGACATCATCAGAACTCTGGAAGATAGTTGCTCTGATAAGAAGAAAATGGAACATCATCAGAGGATCTGATGCAGGAAATATTTCCATATTCGTTCAATTAAAATGATGTTGATCAAGATAGCTCCATTGCCAAACTCAGTGTCTACATCCAACGACATTATTCCTCTTTTGTGTATGGCACAGGATTTCAGAATAAAAAGGATATCTCTGAACATTCCTCTTTTGTGTATGTGCATGCTATTTGAGAAATGGGTGTGAAGTATTTAAACAAGTCTTCGACAACAACTCAAAGTGGGCAACAATAAGTGAAAGCATCATTCTACAACGTAAATACAACTTTTGCTGAAAAGACAATAGAAAGTTTCATTGGTCTTCATTTTGTGTAAAATCACTGTTGTGAAAAAAGATTTTCTAAGAAGCACTTAAACACATTTTATTGTATTACTTTGTAATAGATCCTTGAGAGACCAAGTTGTGGTCAGTATTCTTGAGAAGACTAAGACAAGTTTGTCTTAGTGAAAAGAGTGTAATTAGTTTTTGATTATTGGATTAAGTCCTCTCTTGAAAGAGGCGAAATCACCTTGGCTGGGTGAACTGAAGTAGTTTGAGTTTAAACGAACCAGTATAAAAGTACCTGTTATATTTATTGCCTTATTTGTTTTTAAAACCCTTATTCAACCCCCCCCCCCCTTCTAAGTGTTTTCCTACCTTCAGTTGGCACCAGAGCACGGTTTTGAGTGCTATCAGTTAACAGTGACAGAAAAAAGACTCGGTTGGAAAACTCTTGATTTAATATGGCTGAATCTTCAAACAACGCTAATGCTGGGTTGAACAACAAATATGAAGAGAAAGACAGAATCAACACAAAGCCTCCTATGTTTAATGGAGAAAAATTCAATTACTGGAAGGACATAATCGAAAGCTTCTTTCTTGGCTATGATGCTGATCTCTAGGATATAGTCATTGATGGATACACTCATCCCACTAATGGTGAAGGTAAAAAGATTGATAGAAAATCAATGACTAATCAACAAAAGAAAGACTTCAGAAATCACCACAAGGAAAGGACAATTCTGCTGAACGCTATATCTCATACTGAATATGAGAAAATCACCAATAGAGATACATCGCATGACATGTTTAAGTCCTTGAAGATGACGCATGAGGGAAACACGCAGGTGAAAGAAAAGAAGGCTCTAGCACTGATTCAAAAGTATGAAACCTTCAAGATGGAGGAAGATGAATCTGTGGAAACCATGTTTTCTAGATTTCAGATTCTGACTGCTGGATTGAAGGTTCTTGACAAAGGCTACTCCACTTTTGATCATGTAAAGAAGATAGCCAGAAGTTTACCAAAGAGATGGAGACATATGGTCACAACGTTAAAGCTCTCAAAAGATCTGAACAAAATCACTCTGGAGGAACTCATCAGTTCTTTAAGAAGACATGATATAAAGCTTGAAGAAGATGAGCCTCAGAAGAAAGGTAAGTCCATAGCTTTAAAATCTAACAAAAAATTTGAAACTAAAGCTTTTCAGGTACTAGAAGAAAGCTCTAGAGACTCTTCATCAGATGAAGACGAACTATCCTTACTATCCAGAAGAATAAATCAACTCTGGACAAGCAAAAGAAGTTCAAAAAATTTAAAAGACCAGAACACCATGGAGAATCCTCTGGTCACAGAAGATCTAGCAAAAAGGAAGTAGTGTGCTATGAATGCAAAGAGCCAGGACACTACAAGAATGATTGTCCCAAACTTCAGAAGGATAAACCCAAGAAGAAGTTTGAGAAGAAAAAGAAAGTCCTGATGGCTTCTTGGGATGACTCAGATTCTTCTGAAGCCTCGTCAGAGTCTGAAGACGAATGTGCAAACGTTGCACTAATGGCTGACATAGAGGAGCATGAAGAATCATCTGAATCTGGATCAGAATCAAATTCAGAAGAGGTATTTGCTGATCTCACCAGAGTTGAGTTAATTGAAAGCTTATCTAAAATGTGTGAAAACTATAGTAAGATCAGACTCAAATACAAGAAGCTGCAAAGCAGTCTTGCATCTGAGACTGGTCAGCTGAAATCAGAAATTGTTGAGCTGAAAGAAAATAATTTTCAAATTAAAATTGAATTGGAAAAAGCTCAACAAAAATCTGAAATAGATACTACGTCTAGCTCTAAAAATATTTTAGAAGAGTATGACCATAGTTTTCAAAGGTTCCTGTCCAGAAGCATAAACATAAGCAAAATGACTTCTATGATCTATCGTGTGAGCAGGAACAACAGAAAAGGGATTGGATATGAATCATCTTCTGGGAAGGAATCAAATCCAAAATCTGTTGATGAGTTAAGTATCAATTATACTCCTCTGTATTCTCATTTTAAATTTAGTCACTCACATGACTTAAAGTACACACGTTCAAATCAGAACACCACAATTTTTAATAAATCTAAGCTGCGTCAGAACACAACTGCTTTTAATGGACAGAAGTTCAGGCAGAACTTCAGAACAACTAACCCCAGAGGACCCAAAAAGATATGGGTACCTAAGGATAAAATAATTTATGTTGCAGATGTCCTTAGCAGCAAGGTTGAGACACCAATCCTGGTATCTGGACTCTGGATGCTCACGACACATGACAGGAAGAAGGTCTATGTTCCAAAGTCTGGAACTTAGATCTGGTGGAGACGTGAAGTTTGGAGGAAACCAAAAGGGCAAGATCATTAGCTCTGGAACAGTTGGTAATGGTAACCTCCCTTCTATCTCAAATGTTCTGCTTGTAGAAGGATTAACTCATAACTTGTTGTCCATAAGTCAATTAAGTGACAATGGTTATGATATTATCTTTAATAAAAAATGTTGCAAAGCTGTTAGTCAAAAAGATGGATCAATCCTCTTTAATGGTAAAAGAAAGAACAACATTTATAAAATAAAACTTTCAGAATTGAAAAGTCAAAATGTTAAATGTCTTATGTCTGTTAATGATGAGCAATGGGTCTGGCATAGAAGATTGGGACATGTTAGCATGAGACGTATATCTCAGATTAACAAGCTCAATATGGTCAGAGGACTTCCTAAGTTGAAGTTCAACTCAGATGCTCTTTGTGAAGCATGTCAGAAAGGCAAATTTTCTAAATCCACTTTCAAACCAAAGAATGTTGTTTCTACTTCTAGACCATTAGAGCTTCTGTACATTGATCTGTTTGGACCAGTGAAAACTGCATCCATCAGAGGCAAGAAGTATGGGCTAGTCATCGTTGATGACTACAGCAGATGGACATGGATAAAATTCCTAAAACACAAGGATGAGTCTCACTCTGTATTTTTTGATTTCTACAATCAAGTTCAAAATGAAAAGAAATTTAATATTGTCAAAGTCAGAAGTGATCATGGTGGTGAATTTGAAAATAAATCTTTTGAAAAATATTTTTAAAAAAATGACATTGCACATGATTTCTCTTGTCTTAGAACTCCTCAACAGAATGGAGTTGTAGAAAGAAAGAAAATAATATTGCAAGAAATGGCCAGAACCATGATAAATGAGATAAATATGGCTAAACATTTTTGGGCAGAAGCAATAAATACATCATGCTATATTCAGAACAAAGTCTCTGTAAGACCTCTTCTAGAAAAGACTCCTTATGAATTGTAGAGGAATAGAAAGCCCAACATTTCATATTTCCATCCTTTTGGATGTATTTGTTTTATTCTGAACACTAGAGATAATCTGAACAAATTTGACTTTAAAGCACAAAAGTGTTTTATGCTTGGATATTCTGAACGCTCAAAAGGCTACAGAGTATACAATACTGAACCACAGATTGTGGAAGAATCAATTCATGTCAGATTTGATGATAAGCTTGGCAATCAAAAGCCAAAGCAGTCTGAAATTTCTGCAGATTGAGAAGTTCTTCTCACAGACTCTGAAGAACCAGAGGTAAACAAAGTTCCAGCTAAAGAATCAAAAGCAATTCCAGATGCCACTCCATTATCTGCTCATCTGGACAACTTAACTATTTCTGAAGAACCAACTCTGAAAGGATCCTCCAGAATTAAATCTTCTCATCCAGAGGAGATGATTATTGGAAAGAAGGATGATCCCATAAGAACAAGATCCTTCCTCAAATCCTCTGGGACATCATTGTTTAGTCTGATGTCAATTATTGAACCTACCTCTGTGGGTGAAGCTCTGCAAGACAACGATTGGATACTTGCTATGCAAGAGGAGCTGAATCAATTCACAAGAAATGATGTCTGGGATCTGGTTCCAAGACCAAGAGGATTCAACATTATTGGAACAAAATGGGTCTACAGAAATAAGTTGAATGAGCAAGGAGAAGTCATCAGAAATAAAGCTAGACTTGTTGCTCAAGGCTATAGTCAGCAAGAAGGTATTGACTACATAAAGACGTATGCTCATGTGGCAAGGTTAGAATCCGTACGCTTGCTAATTTCTTTTGCTGCACAGAATAACATCACTCTGTATCAGATGGATGTTAAAAGTGCTTTCTTAAATGGTTTAATAGAAGAAGGAGTATATGTTCATCAACCTCCTGGATTTGAAAATGAAAGATTTCCAGAGCACGTTTTTAAATTAAAGAAATCACTCTATGGCCTAAAACAAGCTCCCAGAGCTCAGTATGAAAGGCTGAGTAATTTTCTTCTGGAAAATAATTTTATTAGAGGAAAGGTTGATACCACTCTGTTTCATAAATCAGTTAAGAAAGATATTTTAATCTGTCAGATTTATGTTGATGATATTATTTTTGGAACCCCAAATATTTCACTTGGAAAGGAGTTTGCTAAGTCTATGCAGGCAGAGTTTGAAATGAGCATGATGGAAGAGCTAAGATTCTTTCTGGGCATTCAAGTTAATCAGACTCCAGAAGGCACCTACATACATCAGACGAAGTATGTGAAGGAGCTTCTGAAGAAGTTTAACCTGACAGAGAGTAAGCCAGCTAAGACTCCCATGCATCTAACTTGTACTATGGGAAGAGAAGAGGTAATTAAAAAGGTAGATCAGAGGCTGTACAGAGGTATGATTGGCTCTCTTTTGTATTTGGCTGCTTCTAGGCCTGGCATTCTCTTCAGTGTATGTTTATGTGCTAGATTCCAATCAGATCCTAGAGAATCTCACTTAACTGTTGTTAAGAGAATCCTGAGGTATCTGAAAGGTACAACTAACGTGGATCTGTGTTACAGAAGATCTGATGAATATAGATTAGTAGGCTTCTGTGACGCTGATTTTGATGGAGATAGAGTTGAACGCAGAAGCACCTATGGAAGCTGTCAATTTTTGGAAGGAAATCTGACCTCGTGGTACAGTAAGAAGCAACCCACTATAGCACTCTCAACTACAGAGGTAGAATATATTGCTGCTGCTGGTTGTAGTACCCAGATGCTCTGGATGAAGAGTCAGATGAAGGACTACCAAATACATGAGAGTAATATTCCTATCTTCTGTGACAATACTTCTGCAATTTGTCTTTCTAAAAGTCCAATTTTACATTCAAAGGCAAAACATATAGAGATTAAACACCACTTCATCAGAGACTATATTCAGAAAGGGATATTAAGTTTAAACTTTGTTGATACAGACCATCAATGGGCTGATATTTTTACAAAACCCCTCTCTGAAGATAGATTTAAATTTATTCTGAAAAATATTAGTATGAACTTTTGTCCAGAATAAAATCTTTATTCAGATTAAAAGTGTTTAAAGTCTATACTCTGAAGTATTGCATCTGAAATTTTTTTAAGTTACTTTACTTTTGTGAAAATCCGTGTTAACAAGCTTCAGAGGATCTGAGCGATTAGTTAACGATTCATTTCCTAAAAGAGCTTCATAGGAACACCATATCAAGCACGTGTCACTCCTAATATGAATTTTGCAAACGTTTGAGTGTACATAAAGCTGAGGCGCCGTTTCAGGTACTGTTTGAATCATTGAAATTCTCTTCCCCCCTCCCACTTTGTCTAATCACATTTAATGCGTTAAATCGTTATGTTTTTGATGTGATCTATGTTTATCTTTGTTCCCTAATACATATTCCATACTATAACATATTTCACACTTTCATTATCTCACACACCTTATGCATTTTGCCCTTCTTCATTGCTTAATTTTCAAATCAAAAATTAAAAGAATCCCCAGTCATCTCAAACGTTCTTCTTCAATGGCTACCTCATCTTCATCACACCAACGCTTGGTTTCTACAATGGTTGGGGTCATCTTCATCACAAATGGGTAATGAAGCGTACAAAGAACTAGAATGCACACTTCTCACACCAGTGAACAAACTAGAGGTACTCTGTAAGTTTATGGTTGATTTTGACTGTATGGCGAAAAATGGGTTTGATCTTTGTTCAACAGTTAACTTTCAAGGATGGGTAAAATACTTTGATCGGTTGGTTGGTCCAGTTTTTCCCCAACTGGTAAAGGAATTCTGGATTCATGCCCAAGTTTACCCTAAATTTATTTCTTCATCTGTTTTGGGTAAAACTATCATCATCATTGAGAAATTGATTCGCAAACTTATTGGTTATGAAGAAGAAGGTATTATGAATACCTCAGTGAGAAGCGTGAATATGAATGAAGTGTACAACGAGGTGTTTACCTCTGGGCTTCTATCCAACAAAATCAAGGATCTGAAGACCCATTACAAGATTTGGGCCAAGATATTTCTGGGCTGTATTCATGATCGCAAGGCTTCAAATTCTCCAGATTACATTAATACAGATCAACTGTATAGTTTGTATTGTCTAGGGAAGAATATTAAGGTGGATCTTCCACATCTGTTGTTTGTTCATTTGTGGAATCATGTCAAGATGTCCAGAGAAATCATTCGCACCAAACACCAGAAAATCAGAGATTGGATTCGCATGGGAAGGTTAATTTCAGATATCCTCACTGAAAATGGTTTGGTATCTTATCTGAAAGATAATGGTCAAACAGATGAACTAGTTCTTATTCTTGGGAAGCCTCTGGATGGCAAGAGTCTTCAAAGAATGAAGTTGGTAGAAAAACTTCAATCTGATCCAGTTCAGATTGACTATGATGTTGTACGCAAAAGGAGGGTACCAGTAGAAGATTTTCCACTCTTCACTGCAGAGGAGCCAAAGGAAGCTCTCCTAGCTTATACTGCTTCCTGTATGGCAGATGGCACTCCTATGCCAGCTGATCTGCTGCTACGTGCTTCTTAACCTGCTCCAAAACTGATTATGAGGAAGAAACGCAAGAAGAGCAAGGTCTCTGAAGAATATCCCTCAGAGAAACATTCTAAGAGTTCTAAGAGGAAGGCTTCTGAAGAAGGCTCTTCCAAGAAGTCATCAAAATGTTCTAAGCAATCAGGTAATCACTCTGCTGTTTTATCTCCTGTTTTGGAAACTGTAACAGAAGAACCAACATCTCAATCCCCTCTCTCTTCTGAACATCTCAACATCTCACCATCTCAACCCCCTCTCACATCTGAACCCATTATTTCATCTGAACCTATTATTTCTTCTGAACATATCATCACCTATGAGCACCATTCACATTCCTCTAAGCATGTTCATGTCTCTGTTGCCTCTCTTTTATCCCAACCACAAACTTCCAACCCTCACACCATCTCTCAACATAACCAAGAAGTTACCTCTGAACACACCACCTCTATACCATCAACACCCTCATTCAATATCCCTCAGAAAACCAATTCTACTGAAGTCCCCTCTATAAACCAACCAGTTGTTACCAACCCCTATGAACCTGAAATCTTTCATGCCACACCTCTCCTAACCATTCACCCAATTCCATCTGACTCATCTGACTCTTCTGACTCCTCCTCTGATCAATCAGATGCTACATCCCTCCACATAACTCCCCAAACCATCCTCTTGAATTTTCTTCTCCCACTTCCATTCCCTCTCATTCTCCAGATAAACCTTCATCATCTATTAAACCTTCACTCCTTGATGCCTTTAAGCAATCCTTCTTTGAGTCCTACCTTAAGCTAAAACCTAGACCAAATGTTGGTAATCTATTATCTAATTTTGAAATGGAGATGCATACGTGGTTTTCTGCTGTAAGGGAGAAGTGCCTCACTAGCATGAATCCTCGTGACTCTGAAGAGATCTGGACTGCCTTCAGAAAGAGATTCACCTCTGTAACTATGAATCTTTAGGATGCTTGCTCTGCAGATGCGCAAGAGAGAGTTTCTGAAGCTCTGAAACTTGCTCAACTCAGTGTCAGCAGAACTCCTATTCTGTTTCTAGAAAACACACCTGCAGAGGTTGTGTGTTCCTCATTTGAGAAATCTGCTGCACCTCAGATTGGTGAAGGTAATCCTGCTGAAGAAGTTACCTCAGAGGCTCTTGTTATTGAAGAGATTCCTGACTCTGGTCATCCCTCTGCTCTGGAATTAGGATATGCACCTTCTTCATTGATTGTTTAGAATTCAACAGATTTGAGGAAAGAAAATGAAGATGTGCAAAACAAGTTTGCTCAGCAAGAGGCTACTAATAGTGAGATAAAATCTTGGATGATCAAGCAAGAGAAAACTACGACAGAGATTCAGGAGTGGATGGTCAAACAGGAAGAATCCACTACTAAAATCAAGACATGGATGGCCAAACAAGAAGCTTCAACTTCTGAGATGACAGAGCTTCTTAAACTTTTAGAAAATCGTTTATCTTAATTGTTTGTTTGTTTGTGCTCATCTGTGAATTTGCCTGTTTTTCTTTTCTGGGTTTCTAAATACATCTGTGACTATTTTCTTTACATCTGATTCTATCTTACATTTTTTTTTCTATTTTTCTTGCTCTGAATTTTTTTTGTCTTAAATGATTTTCTAAAATAAAAATAAGGAGAAAATGGAAATCACTTTTTGATATGACAAAAAGGGGGAGAAAATGGAAATTTTGATTCGTTCACATAAACAGATACTGAATGGAAACTCACACATATTAAAAACTAACTAATCATGAATTCAGTGTTTCAGAGCTAAAGTTACTCATCTGACAATATTTATAGAATTAACTCTGAACAAGGTCTAGGATAGTCCACAAGTTTGTTCTGACTCTGGAAAGAATACAAGTGCTGAAAGGGAAGTTTTAAATTTTCTAGCAGTATTCATTTCAAGGGGAGAATCATATTCTCAGGGGGAGATATATATTTTAATTTGAATAAAATTTAGTATAGTTTTTGTCAGCATCAAAAAGGGGAAGATTGTTAGAACACAGATTGGTTCTTAATATATCTCAATGTTTTGATGATAACAATAATGAAATTTTGTATGGAGAAAATATATACTCTAATTTTGTTCAAGTGTTTTTGTTTTAGATAACATAATAAATATTCCTCTGAATGGAATATTCCTCTGAACGTTAAGCTACAGCTACATAAGACTCTGAACATTTGGTAAAAAGCAAAGCTACAGAAGACTCTGAGCGTTTGGTAAAAAGCGAAACTACAGAAGACTTTGAGCGTAGAGTATAAAGCGAAGATTCAGATGACTCTGAGCGTACTAAACTCAATGCTGTAACTGCAGAGGCTCTGAGAATCAAAATACGTAAGGCTCTGAAACGTCAGTAACAAAGTGATACATTTAGATAACGCATAAGAGCGAAGATATGCTCTGATCTAAAGCGCTCCTCTGGATGAACAGTTTGTTAAAACAATCACGCTAGCACTAAGCTGCAAAACTCTGGAAGAGAGTTACTTTGATAAGAAGAAAATGGAACATCATAAGAACTCTGAAAGAGAGTTACTCTGATAAGAAGAAAATGGAATATCATCAGAACTCTAGAAGATAGTTGCTCTGATAAGAAGAAAATAGAACATCCTCAGAGGATCTGATGTAGGAAATATTTCCAGATTTGTTCAATTAAAATGATGCTGATCAAGATAGCTCCATTGCCAAACTCAGTGTTTACATCCAACGACACTATTCCTCTTTTGTGTATGACACATGATTTCAGAACAAAAAGGATATCTCTGAACATTCCTCTTTTGTGTATGTGCACACTATTTGAGAAATGGGTGTGAAGTATTTAAACAAGTCTTCAACAGCAATTCAAAGTGGACAACAATAAGTGAGAGCATCATTCTACAACGTAAATACAACTTTTGCTGAAAAGACAATAGAAAGTTTCATTGATCTTCATTTTGTGTAAAATCACTGTTGTGAAAAAAGCTTTTCTAAGAAGCACTTAAACACATTTTATTGTATTACTTTGTAATAGATCCTTGAGAGACCAAGTTGTGGTCAGTATTCTTGAGAAGACTAAGACAAGTTTGTCTTAGTGAAAAGAGTGTAATCAGTTTTTGATTATTGGATTAAGTCCTCTCTTGAAAGAGGCGAAATCACCTTGGCTGGGTGGACTGGAGTAGTTTAAGTTCAAACGAACCAGTATAAAAATACCTGTTATTTTTATTGCCTTATTTGTTTTTAAAACCCTTATTCAACACCCCTTCTAAGTGTTTATCTACCTTCACCCTCTAATGACCAATCTTGCCTTGCATCTCTTCGATGTCATTCCTTCGATCCCTTCCTTAACTTTGAAAATCCATTTACAGCTGACTAACCTAGCTCCAACAGGTTTCTTGATCAGTTCCCAGGTGTTTTTATCATGAAGAGATTTCATCTCATCATCCATGGCCTTCAACCATTCAGTCTTCTTTCGACTCCTCATAACTTCCTTATAGTCTTTAGGTTCTTCATCTAGAACCTCACTTGCAGAGATTACGGCATAAGCTATAAGATCTACATACCCAAGTCTCTGAGGTGGCTTGAAGACTCTCATCGACCTGTCTCTTGCTAGTAGATAGTCATTATCAGTCTCCTCATCTTCGACAACATCTTCTACGTCTTCTTCGACTTCATCTGGGATACGCAATTCAGCATCAACATGCTCCACCTCAACATGAATCTCTCCATACTGCAACTCTTCATCAACATCATCAATTTTTATGCGACCTGGCTCTAGGCACCATAGCCTATAAGCTTTGACTCCTTCAGGGTATCCCATGAACATGCATTTCAGAGCTCTAGGTTTGACATTGTCATGCCTAATATGAGCATAGGCCACGCAGCCAAATACTTTCAATTTATCGATAATAGGTGGATGTCCCGACCAAACTTCTTCAGGTGTCTTCATTCCCAAGGAAGTCGAGGGACGTCTATTTATTAGCTAAGCTGCTGTCAAAACAGCCTCCTCTCAAACACCTTCTTCAATCTAGCACTAACCAACATGCATCTAACCCTTTCAAGGATTGTTCGATTGAATCTCTCAGCTAAGCCATTTTTTTGAGGAGTACCTGCTACAGTCTTATGCCTAGCAATCCCAAACTCAACATAATAACCGTCGAACGCTTCATTGCAGAATTTAAGGCCATTGCCAGTTCTTAACCTCTTAACCTTTATGCCAGTTTGAGTTTCGACCAGAATCTTCCAACTTTTGAAATTCTCAAAAGTTTCATCCTTC
The DNA here is from genome assembly GCA_963859935.3 of Lathyrus sativus. Taxonomy (NCBI): domain Eukaryota; kingdom Viridiplantae; phylum Streptophyta; class Magnoliopsida; order Fabales; family Fabaceae; genus Lathyrus; species Lathyrus sativus. Next base: position 10,753,152 of record OZ012739.1, on the reverse strand, counting down.
GTCTTCTGGATGAACACCCATAGCTTTCTAGAATAGTCATCAACGATGGATAGAAAATACCTTGCACATGAGTGTGAAAGATTCCTTGTAGGCCCCCAAAGATCAGCATGAATGTAATCCAAGGATCCATATGTTCTTTACTTGACTTTGTTAAACTTCACCCTACATGATTTACCAAATACACAAGATTCACAAAACTCCAACTTTTCGACTTTGTCACCTCCTAGCAGGTTCCGTTTCCCCAATTTGATCAGGTCTCTTTTGCTGACATGACCTAATCTCATGTGCCATAATTCTATTTTCAACATAGGTTTCGTGGATGCAACATTTGTCGAACCACTTACAACCTCAGCCTCAAGGGTATACAAGCCTTGTTTCTTCACGCCACTTAAGACTTTCTTCGACCCCTTCATGACTCTTAGGATAATTTTCTCTCCTTGAAAAACATATCCCTTCTTGTCAACTTCACCAAGAGAAATCAAATTCCTCTTCAAATCAGGTACATACCTGACTTCAGTCAATAACCTTATTGACTCATCATGGAGCTTGAATCTTATAAATCTAATACCTACAATTTTGCAATAATTGTTGTTTCCCAGCAGCACCGATCCACCATCTGATCACATAGCTCCTCGAACAATTCTCTGTTTGGAGTCATGTGCCAAGTGCAACCTGAATCCATAATCCACTCTTTTCTTGAGTCGCCACTTGAAACCACAAGAATATCATATGAGTCAAAATCATCTTGAGCAATGGCTGCGTTGCCATTATCCTTACCTCCATGATTGTTCAGGCGTTCAGAGCACACCTTTCTTGTGTGACCCTTCTTCTTAAAGTGATAACATCGAATACCAGATGTTTCACCGTTATAAGACTTCTGTTGACTTTTACCTTTCTTCTTATCGAACTTACCATCCTTTCACAAGAATTTTACCTTAACGGCCAAACCTAGAAATATTAACTAATGCATGTTAAAATAAACTTCGACTACAACACGCATTACTCTGACAACATACTAGAGTTCGATCCAATATCTCACAAAAATAAAATTATTTTTAAAATTAGAGTTTAAAAAAATCACAAAAAAATTTAAATATGCAACAGAAAGAAAATAAGCGGGAAGTAAAAAGTTAAGGGAGAAAGATATTACCAGAGATTTATAGAAGTTTGGTCTTAAAGAAGTGATCTACTCCTCTCCCAAGAACTAATCTTGAAAGTATTCCATAATACTAGAGAGATTTTAAAAGGTTAAGTTCACAAAATCCCTTATACAAAGAAAATGAGGTTTTCTGCTAAACAAGAACATAGCTTCAAGCATTTAGTCTATAAGCCAAAATGAGATTTTGTATGGAATTATTTCGAACCATGTTCAAATTTTTAATTGGTTATCCTTTGAACGGAACCTAGGTTTTACATAGGCATACCACAAACTGAACCAAGATTTTACACCGGGATGATCTCGAACCAACTTAGCTTTTATACCAGGCTAAGCTCAAGAACCAATATGAATATTTTTGACTAGTTATCTACACGAACCCAAAAGGAGAGCTTTTTCTTCAAGTGACGTAGCTCACGAACCAAACAGAGACGTAGACTAATCCCACAAAAGAGATTTTAACAAATTTAGCTCCAAACTTAAACAAACACTTCCTAAGGAAGAATAATTCACTTCAGAGGAAAAATAACTCTAGGTGAATTTACAATAATAACCTCCAGAAACAACTTCTTCACTAAACACAAGAACCTTTCTCAAAGCGTTATGGCTAAGATTAAGTGACAAGAAAAAAATTAGAGAGATATTGAGGAGAAATCCTGTTTTCTGGATGTTAAGAAATGAAAGAGAAGGCCTATATTTATAAGCCAAAGGATGGCTGGAAAAGGGAAACAATCCAAGGGAAAAATTAATTCACCTCATCGATTAGGTCCTTAGTATAATCGATTAGTACCACAAATAATCGATTGCCTGAGCTCAATTTGGAAGTTTTTGATAGAGAGTCATTACCATTTATCAAGATATTATCACAATTAATTATATACTTATTTTCCCTGATCTAATCAGTTAGCAACATGGTCTAATCAATTAGATAGTTATAAAACTTCCGCTAATCAATCTGACAACTCCTAATTCATATGGCTAGGCTCCAAAATATTTTAGATGTTTTTATTTGAAAAGTAAAGGCTTCAAAAACAGTTTTAACAAGTGTATGGATTAGCCATGTTAATTTACAAAAACCCCATTGTATTTTTACAAAACACTGATCACCCAGACACGACCAGGAAAGCTTTCACACACACTCCCTCTCTCTCTCTCTCTCTCTCACCCTAAAACTTTAAGTCTTTTAGTGAATATATCAATCACGTAAGCATTTCACTTAAATATTCTTGAGGATGAGGTTTGAGATCTTCAAGTCAAGCGCCATCATCAAAATCATCAGAGGATATACCAGTGATCATGAAATTCTATTTCTTTAGATTGATTAAGAGGCATAAATTGATCAACCATCTTGTGCATATTTGACAACTTGAAGCAACATTAGCACTTGCTTATCTTCATGCATTATTGTCATCAAGGTATCTTTAAAGGATGTTACATCTTTTGGTGTTGTCATCGTCAAAACCATGATTTTATCACATATAGGCATATCTTGATTAGATTTGATCACATTATGATTAATCTTGCAAGCACATAGTTCTACATTCTCTCCATTTTTTATGATGACAATGTATCTCTCAATGAGGTGGTAAAATAAAATACATGTAGATAAATTTGGAGTGTTCAAACTCCTATTCACTTCATTAGAGAGTATACTCTACTTCTCCCTGAGAGTATACTTATCCCCCTCTATCCTAGTCAAAATGATGGGTAAAGATGCAAGACATAAATTTAAATGTACAAGCACATAGTCAAACATTTAATAAAGGGAACACATTTCATTCAACTAGCTTACGTAGACACTGAAAACTAGTTATCTCCTGAGAAAGTTTTCTCAGTTACGATGGAGAAGTAATCAGGTATCTTCTCATTGTTTTTCAGTTTGAGATTCTTATACTGCTTACGTAGACACAAAAGCTTTACCTTCTTCACTAATGCATCACCACTGTAGGATCATACTAGTGTGTCCCACGCAGCTTTTTCGTTGTTGAATAAGCGATCTTCTCAAACACATTTGTATCCACACAATGATGGATATAGAACAACGCCTTTTGATCCTTCATCCATATTTCTCTTTGCGCGGTTCTTTGTGCTTTAGTTGCATCTGCTACAACCGGTGCATAACTGTCATTGACGATATCAAGAACATTTTGAGCGTCAAACAACACTTGTATCTAAATCATCCACCGATTTCAATTATTTCCATCAAAGACTGGAAGTTTTGTGTTTGAGCTATTGTTTCCACCGTTCATCTTTGATTTTGTGAACATTCACTCAAAACTCACCAACACTCGTGTTGCCCAATTCCTCAAAATCAAGAAATGTGATTTTGTTTCAATTTCGAACTTCAATTCACTATGAATGTTAAAAATAAAATCAATCTCACACACCTCACGTACATTCGTGTTTTTCGATCTGAATCAGAACTAAAGCTCTAGATATCAATTGTTGGCGCACAATATTAAAGATGAAGAAGATGATGAAAAAAAATAGAGAAAAATTGTAACTAAATTTGTAACTAACTTTCAAAGAGAAATAGATTATTCTACAATTTTATTACAACTAAAACACCCAAACTAAACTCAATTCAAATGCAAACCAAATTAATTCTAAATTCAACTTAAATGAATCTGAATTACTCCTATCAATTCTTTGTGGACTCAGGGATTTGTGAAAACTTTAATGAGAAGACAAATTCCATAATCTATTTTGTATTGCAATGTTAATCAAATACTATAGAAGAAATTACACTATATAACACAAAATATGTTTAACTTATACATAACAATATTGTCTCCTAGATAACTATTATATAACATAAAATATGTAACATATACATAACAATATTGTCTCCTTAACTCTGTATTATTCATATAGATAACTTTTAACATAGTTGATCAATTTTTTATAAATAAAAAAATAAAATAAAAAGACATGCCCCTTTTCTATCACCAAAAAATGTATAATTACTTTTAAAAAATCTAAAGATTATAAAGTATTTGTATCATACACCCTTTACTCGATATGCTTAAGAGACACTTATTAATTTTTTGAAGCATTACATTATATTTACACACTATAAATTGATCAAATCTCATTCTACTTATAAACGAGAAAAAGAAAATAATATGGCCAAAATTCTCAAACTTGTTTTTGCTATAATTTTGTTTCTTTCCCTAATCCTTCTTTCAGAAGAGGATATCAGTAAATTATTTTTGCCCTCTAATTATTCTTCTTTTTATTTTGTAGTTCTTATTTTACTAATATTTTTTACTCTATTTTTCTTGCAGCGGGTCGTCCATGTGAAACTGATGAAGATTGTCCATTTTCAATGATTGGCCCTAACATGCTGAGAATCATTTTTAAGTGTGTTAAAAAAGTTTGTACAAAGTTTCAAGAGGTTCCACAAACACCATAGTTACAAGGAATAAATTTTTTTTTTAAATATCAAAAAATATAAATAATATATCTTATGATGAATAATTGTAATTTTATATATTTATATCGTTTTGTAATTTCATGTACTTGAAATTATGGCTTTGCTCTCTAAAATTTTGATAATAAAATAAAAATGGCGGTAAAATTATTATAATTTTTTTTTCTCTTGATGTATATCATGGCTCCAAGTTTCTCATATCATAATGAATTTGTGTTATAATTAGAATATATTTAATATATAAATTTAAATTATCATTTTATTTTGAATCCTATTATTTTAAAATATCATTTTATTTTGAGTTACCTTTTATTTTAGTCTTTTATGCAAATTACTATAATTGTGTTAAGATTTGGTTGAGTATTGAATTAAATAGTGTCACTTCTTATGATATTCATACATGAGAGAAATAAAGAGAAAATAAAATAAAATAAAACAAATATGATTATGCTCTAATAAATGACACTCGTACGCCATCTTCTAATTAGCACCTAATTTGTCAAGATATGTGTTTTGGACTAGGCTCAGACCTGCCCATCTGTCGGGCAGGTCCAACCCAATACTATTAAGGGAAGACCTAATAAAGCCCAAAATCCCCAGTGTCGGGCACAACTCTAGACACGTCGGGCAGACAACCTCTCTCTGTCGGGCAGAACAACACGTCTTCCGCACGTTATCCACGTACCCCCCTTCTCCGCGGGGACACGTCATCAACCAACTACCCACCTCCGAAAGAACTGGTCAGCCCACCTTCCGGAGATCACGGGACGGTTGAACTAGGGCAAAGACCACATGCTGGTCTTCACTACGCCACGTAAGCCCTAATAGTCACCTGGGTTGGGTCTGACAATCCAGCCCAACACAAGTGACCGCTGGCCCTGTGCTGGGGTCTCTCTATAAATACCCTATTTCACTAGAAGGTCAGATATTCAATTCTCTATCTCCCTTCTGTATTTGCTCCTACTCTTGTCCATAACTTACTTTGGCATCAGAGTGTCTTACAGGTACAACCCCCTCCTCCGCCTTACTTTCGGTGAACAACCTTCAGATCAACGACGTGTGACAGATCACTGATTCCCTTCTGATCAGGTAAGATCAATATGTATGAAAGAAAAAAAGAAGAAAAGAAAAGTACTTTTTTATCATATTAGAAGTTTAAACACCTATAATAATTAAAGTAGTTTTATAATTTATAAAAACCTAAAAAATATGGTGCCACTTCAATGTTTTTATAAATTTTTATATAATATAATATTTCTTCTCCTTTTTTATTATTATAAAATTATTTTTACTCAAATATAATTAGGTTTCCCCTTTGAATTAATCTTAAAATGATTTTATTAAACAAATACAAAAAAAATATATAAAAACATAAATATTTTGATACATTTGTACGATTAAATTTTTTATAAACGACCATTTTTATCATTTGCCTCGGGCTTCAATGTGTGTTGGGTCTCGGCTTGCTTTTCTCATGTTCATCAATGCACTATCATTAACATTTATTTTGGCCAAGTAGCATAGTGGCTAGAATTCACCTTTTAAAGGTGAACAAGTGGGATGTCGCAGGTTCGAACCAGCACCCCAACAACGGATGTCCCTGTTATTTGCAAGTGTTTTTAGCGAACAATCACGAGTTTGAAAGTATTTTAGATTAGCTCGAAAAATCTCGGGATCGATTTTGTGTAAAAAATGTGATTGTGACGTACATGTAAGACATAACTAAATTTTTTTGATTGCAGACAGCGCGTGAATATTCTTCAAAGAAAATAACGTTTGAAATGAAGTAAAAAGTACTTGAAATAAACAACCTTAAAAGAGAATTCAGTTAGAGGTATGCTCTTTCCAGCATTGAGTACCTCGACTCACAATCAGTAAACTTTTTACTTAGGTAGTAGGTGGCATGCTCTTTCCTACATGTCTTGTCATGTTGACCGAGCACACACCCCATCGAGTTCTCAAGAACCATAAGATACATAATCAAAGGTCTTCCTGCTACCGGAGGCATAAAAATTAGAGGTTCCTGCAAATACTCTTTTATCTTTTCAAATGCCTTTTCACAATTTTCATTCCACCTGACTGCTTGATCTTTTCTCAACAATTTGAATATCTACTCGCATGTGGCTGTAAGGTAAGAGATGAAACTGACTATGTAATTCAACCTCCCCAAGAAACCACAAACCTCTTTTTTTGTTCTCGGCTCAAGAATCTCTTGTATGACTTTTATCTTGGTAGGATCTACCTCGATACCTTTTTCACAAACAATGAAACCCAACAGCTTACCAGACCTCACCACGAAGGTGAACTTGTTCAGATTCAACCTCAGTTTGAATTTATTTAACCTTTCAAACAATTTCTGAAGATTCACTAGATGCTCCTCTTCTGTTTGGAACTTCGAAATCATGTCATCAACATAGACCTCGATCTCTTTGTGAATCATATCATGAAAGAAAGTCACCATTGCTCGCTGATAAGTTTCCCCAACATTTTTCAATCCAAAGGGCATTACCTTATAACAGAAAGTCCCCCACGGTGTTATGAACATTGTCTTCTCCATGTCTTTTGGGGCTATTTTGATTTAGTTTTACCCAGAGAAACCATTCATGGAGGAAAATACAGAGTATTGAGCAGTGTTGTCAACTAACACATCAATATGGGGGAGCGGGATGTCGTCTTTCGGGCTTGCTCTATTTAAATCACGATAATCAACACACATCCTGACCTTTCCATCCTTCTTAGATACAGGAACAATATTAGCAACCCACGGAGGATAATTAGTTACAAGAAGAAATCTAACATCTAACTGTTTCTGAACCTCTTCCTTGATTTTGACATCCATGTCCGATCTCGTTCTTCTCAGCTTTTGCCTGACCGGGGGACAACCCTCTTCAAGAGGCAAACGATGTACGACGATGTCCGTATCAAGCCCAGACATGTCTTAGTAAGACCGGCGAAGATGTACACATTCTCTCGAACCATTTCAACCAATCTTCCCTTGGCATTGTCTTCTAAAGCGGCCCCAATTCTGATTTCCTTTTTAATCTCCTCGGTGCCCAAATTGACAAGTTCAATATCCTCATAATGAGGTCAAATGGTCATTTCCTCCTATTTCAGAAGTCTGGCTAATTCCTCAGGCAATTCACAGTCTTCGTCAGTCTCTTCTTCGGTTTGACAAATGGGATTATCAAAGTCATACCGAGTCATAGCTGAACCATTATCGGTGGAATCTGAGACGGTAAATCTGAATGGATGATGTTTTAATAAGAATGCAACAATGAAAAAAAAAGCAAAAAAAAAAAACAAATTTCCATTTTTCTTTTAGTATATGTAAAAGAAAACAAAATGAAAAACAGGGATCGAAACATTTGAATGCAAAATATCCTTTATTCATGATGACATTGAAAGTGAAAGCAATGTGGCCCTACAGAATGAGTCAGTACGTCTTGGGCATAATGTGAGACTTAACATATGCAAAGACAATAAGAATTACTCTTCATATGTGACCCGAATGACTTCTTCGGCATACCAGTTGCACAATTCCTGACCTGGAATATAGGGGCGGATCCAATCATCCGTGTCACAGTCACTATCAACTTCATTATCCCATATTGTGTTGATTATGTCAAAGATCACCCCAGCACTTATAAACCTGATTTAACCTCTGTATCTTGGGGGCTCCTGTGATGACTTTGATGGCTTGTACCCCAACCCATATTTATCTTGCTTCATCGAAACTTCAAGAACTTGGCCCCACCTTTGAGAACCGCCAGCCTCGACCACGACACGTGCCTATTTCCGTGAAGACATCGAAACCTCAAGCCCTTTCTCCTCCACATGAGGCTCCTTCTGAATTTGGGTCGCTTCAAAAGTATTACACAAGGTTTCATGGATATCCCCATCAACTTCAACGTACTTAAATGTTGACAAATGGCTAACCATGATGTCTTCTTCCCCATATACCGTAACCATTTTTTCCTCAACCATGTATTTCAGCTTTTGATGCAAGGTAGATGTCACCGCTCCGGCATAATGTATCTAAGGACGGCCTAATAAACAACTGTAGGCCGGTTGGATGTCCATGATGTAGAAAGTTGTATACAAAATTTATGGTCGAACTTTGATAGGCATCACCACCTTACCAAACACTGACTTTTTCAACCCATCAAATGCCCACACAACCAAGTCACTTAGCCTTCAAATCAAGCCCTACGTGTCAATTTTCATAAGGGCCTTCTTCGGCAGAACATTCAGCGAAGACCCTATATCCACTAAGACATGAGACATCAAGAAGCCTATGCATTCCATGGAGATGTGCAAGGCTTTATTATGATTCCTTCCAGCAAGGGTCAGATCTAAATTGGTAAATTCTAAGCCATTTCCGGCGTCCACATGCACTACCACTTCTTCAAGTTGATTTATAAAAATCTCCTGTGGCACATAAGCAACATTTAACACCTTTAATAAATCATCTATGTACGCTTCAGAACATAACAACAATGATAAGATGGAAATTTTAGACGGCGTTTGATTCAGTTGATCGACAATCTTGTAATCGCTCTTTTGAATCAACCTCATAAGCTCTTATACATCTTTTAAAAATGAAGTATCATTAGTATGCTTCTGTGTGGAATCATCTACCACCTGCTTGCCCTTGTCTTTTTCAGAACCCCCAACATTATCATTCAATGGTGAAAGTACCCTACCATTGCGGGTAATTCCACCAACCCCAACAACATTCTCAACACTTGAACCTGTATCAGAAGAACCTACCAACTCTTGCTTTTGTCCGTTATAGAATACCTCCTCTCCGTAGTTCCACGGAATAGCTTTGGTACTTTCATATGGAATTGGTTTGGGCGTAGTAATGACAAAAGATGCTTGTCGCACCGATGCTGAAATATGGATGGTTTTATATGGGATGGAAAATGTGGCAACATCATTATCACTGTCGTCAACCTTTTTCTCAACATTTGTCCTGTCAAACTGTAACTGGCTGTCGCAACTGCAAAAAAGGGAGCTAACGGAAACAAATGGAAGAGTCGCCACCGAATGTTATTTATCCCAAAGAGAGGGAAAGGAAACGATTGAAGAAAACCTAAGAGAATGGGAAAGACAAGGTCATCGCAACCAAATCTTGGGTTCGGGAGTCGGTTACACAAGGGGAAGGTATGAGCACCCCTCATGTTCGTTTTACTCAATGGGATCCATGCTTGTTATCTAATCTATGGATGAAAGTTATCTAAAAGCTACTGCTAAACGGGGGTGAATGGAAAGAATATACTCGATAGGACATTGTCACCCTATGCCTACGTATTCCCTCGTACAATGGGAAAGTCAGAGTCAACGTAGTTCGGGAAACTATGGGTGATGGGGGGAAGGTTTCTCGCCAAGACATCGCCGTCTTGTGCCTACATATCCTCATCTGGTATGAGAAATCAGAGCAAACATAGTTCGGGCAACTACGGAACAAGATTGGTTAAGTATTATTGCGAGTGACGTTAAATCTCCATTCCAGCAGTTAGGGACGATCCCTGTTTGAGTTAGAACGGAAAATTAACGTACTTTTTTTTGGGTAAAGGTGGAAAAGAAAGAAGGTGCTCGCTAGGATTATCGTAATCCTATGCCTACGTATTCTCATCTGGCATGAGAAATCAGAGCAGCCGTAGTTCGGCTAACTACGGAAAAACGAGATCTCGTTCGCACAAGTGCGAGAGAAAAGGTCCTAGGCCTGGAACGCCTTAACAGAAAAGGTCCTAGGCCTGGAACGCCTTAATAAAGGTGAATGACTTGGTTTGGGATGCGCACTGCGCTAAATCCTAAGACATAGGAGCGAATGCGTCACATATCGCCCAAAGGGCATACGCTAAACACTCTAGACAAGTGAAGAGAGACCTCCTCACTCATCATTTCCTATGCACCTAACGCTTGTGGCTCACAACACTCATCGCGGTTATCAAGTGTCTTGAATTAATGTTCAACGGTGTTAGTGAATTGAATCGGGATAAAATGTGACGCTAAACTGTCGTAGCTCGACTTATGAGGGAAGCCGAACTATAGGAGGCCGCGTACATTGATATTTGTGCTATGGAAAAGATGGAGAAATGATATTGAGGATCACTCTCTGATTGAATCGCGTCGCACAGAGCAAAAAGTGGGATCTCGTCTTAATCGCAAACATTATGTCGATTAATCGAAGGTAGCCTATCGCGATCCCAAAGTAAAGAAAATGACCCAAATGGTCATTTTCCATAGATTTCAAATCGGGAAGGTTATCGACTTCGATAAACCGATGCTTACGAATAAAAGACTTCATAGATCGAGAAAGTCTGAATAAAATCGAAAAGAAAAAGAAATGAGGAGAGAAAGAAGGTGGTCTCGGACAAACCTCCATCTATCAATAATTTGACTGATGATGGTTTTGTGGTCTCGTCATCGATCAAAAACGAAGTAATTATGCAAATAAAACTCAAAGATAAATAAAAATACCAAGATCTAACTTCTAAGAAAAATTGTTAAAATTCTAAAAAGAACCAATATATATATATATATATATATATATATATATATATATATATATATATATATATATATATATATATATATATATATATATATATATATATATATATATATATATATATATATATATATATATATATATATATATATATAAAACTCTAAAATAAATTTAATCTAAAACCAATTTAAAGAAAACTATTAAAACTCTAAGGAAAACTAATTTAGAAAACTAATTTATGTAAAATATAGATAAAATATAAAAAAACTATTTTATGTAAATATATTAACAAATCTAAAGAAAACTTATTATTATTTTTTTTTAAAAAAAAAGCTATAATAACTTCTAAAAAAAAACTTGGTTTATATATAAAAAAGGGCTCACAGGCTTTAAGCCCACTTATCCAAAAAACAGTAAGAAAAAAATCAATAAAATAAAATATAAAAAAAAACAAGCAGAGGCGTAGATCTCTTCTTCTTCCTCACGGTACAGAGTCTGAGACGAGAAAAGGGGAGCCTAAACACAACCAAACACAGTCATCTAAACAAATCCAAACTTTTTCTAACGCGTACAAATCTTCCGCCTCCCTCCACCTAAATTTCGTTCAGAATCAAATCCACGGCTCTCTCTCTGTTTTCGTCCTTCCCAATTTGTTTTTCTTCTCATCTCACTTGTGAAATCAAGATTCTCAAGGATCAACTTATGTTTTGATGAAGATAAACCACTTGAGAAGAAGGTAAAGATGTTCAACCATTTCTCAAGACATCATTATCAGAACAAAGACTTAACATGAAGAATGTTTTCATCAGAAGGTATAATGAAAATCTCCATCAAGTATTTAAGACCTAGTTGCTCAAACCATGCAAAACTATTTGCATTACTTTTTCGCACTAACACAAGCTTTTTAAAACAGAATTTTTCTAAGTTTTTGTAAGTGCAATCGATTGTACTCTTAGAGCAATCGATTCCATGGTCAAAATTTTACTTTTTTTTTGCTTCTATTTCTTAGTGCAATCGATTGGTGCTTTGGTGCAATCGATTGCATACTTAAAAATATTTGTATTTTTGCTTATGTTTCTTAGTGCAATTGATTGGTGCTTTGGTGCAATCGATTGCTCTGTTCAAATTTAAATTTCAAGTGTTTTTTGTGAAGGTGAAATCGATTGGTCTATATGTGCAGTCGATTGCTCCTTGAATGTTTTTGAAAAATCATTCTGAAAAATTGCATCTCTTCAACCAATCTTCTGTGAAATGTTTCCATTGAAACATGACAATTATTCATCAATTTTTCTGAGAATTTGCATATTATTTCAAGAGGTGTTTGTGTAATATAAATACCTAATCTTTCAAATTTTCAAAAACACATCTCTTTCAATCCTCTTTCAAAATCTCTAATATTTTTCATCTTTCCACATCTAAGTTAAAACCACATTTCATAAAGAATTTTCTGCATATTTTTATATCCATAGAATGAAAATTATTGAGCAACAAGTCTTAGATATTTGTGGAAATTCTCATTGAAAGAGAAGATCAATCATAACATTGATGCAATATTGTATACACTGTTACAAACTCATTGTAAAAATCAGATTGAATTTATTTCCCCTTGCTGTTCAAGATTGTTGAAAGCAAGTGTGTGCATTGAAGAGGATTGTTCTTCTTGCACTTAGTATTTAGATCTTAAAGGTGTTTAAGAGCCTTTGATCTACCTATAGGTTAGAAAGTATTGTACACTGATCCTAACTATAGTGAAATCTCTTTCGTGTGAAAGGGGACTGGAGTACCTTCGGAGTATGAAGGGAACCAGGATACGTCTCTGTGTTATTTACTTTCTGCACTTTACTGTTTTCATAACCTCGTCATATCTCAAGAAAGTAATAACTCAGTCGATAAAACCAGAAAATTTCAAAGAACCTAATTTATCCCCCCTCTTAGGTGCAACTCAGACTATCATCATTCTCTGCTATTGGTTTAGGATTTGGTGGGTTTGTATGGATTTGGGTTGATGTTGGAGGGTTTGGGGTTGTTCTAGTGGATTACCGGCGGCGAAAGGGTTTGAAGTGGAATCTGGGTTTTGATGCGAGGTTCTGGCTGGAGATTGGAGTCTTGAAAATGGTGATGGATTGAAATGGGAGTTCTGTATTGGTTTGTGTTGGAACGTGTTTGGATAATGGGTGGTTGTTGAAAGGTTGGTGTTTAATGGAGGTGAAGAGGTTTTACGGGTTTGAGAATAAAGGTTGTGGTGGTTTTCGTTTGATAACAGATGGAGAATGGGTTCGTGGCCGGAATAAAGTGGTTGATGGTGAGGGATGATGTATAGTAGTGAGGGCGGCTGGCCTAGGGTTTGTTCAAAAAGGAAGAAGAGAATGAATAATGAAAATGGAGGCTGCTAGGGTTTTCTCGGTCTTCCCCCCCCCCCCCCGGAAGAAGAAAATCTACAGTGACTTTATACCCAAAAGCCAACACGTGGCCAGCTTTGCTGTGATGTTTTTATCCTTTTTTTTAATATTTCTGACTAATAAATCCTAAAATCTAATCTAACTAATCAATATTCTAATTAATGAAATAATCCTAACTATTTCTAATCCAATGTAATCTAAACTAATTAACTAATCTAAATTAAAATTCTATTTAATTTCTAAGTCTAATGTTAAAGTTCTAATCTAATTGACTAATAATCTAACTCTATCTTAAACTAATTAAATTTTAAACCAATTAAAAATCTAATCTAAATTCTAAATTAAAAATTCTAATTCTATTCTAATTATCTAATTCTATTTTAAAGACTAATTTTTAATTCTTATTAAAGTTCTATTTCTACAAATCAAATTCTATTTCTAAACTAATTAAAATTCTAATTAAAACTAATCTAAATTAATTCTAATAAAAACCTAATTTCTAACAAAATTCTAATTCTATTAAAATTCTATATTAAATAAAATTCTAAGTAAATTCGAAACAAATAAAATAAACCTAAATAAATATTAACTATTAAATGAAATGAAGTCACAAAAAAAACCACAAAATAAAAACGGAAAAAAAAGGGCAAACACCGAAACACACCAAAATTATCAGCACAGACTAAACCACCAGGAAGAGAACAACTTTCGCTCGATTTCGACATGGAATTTATTATTTGAACTGGTTTAAATTCTCTAAAATGCGAACAAAACGGCTGTAGTCCCGATAAATTCATTCCGACTGATAACATGGACAATATGCGAAAAATGATCGACCTAAATGATATGCAGATGAATGCGAAGCAAAAGCCAGTCAAAGTTAAAAAAAAAATGAGGGCAAATTTTGGGGTGCAACACTGACCCTCATCAATCATTCTCTGTATACCCTATTTTAGCAAATTACAACCCTCTGACCGTGATATACAATCCTGACAATCATTTGTGCATCCTAAAATTACTCCCTTTCAACAACTGCTCTTTAACAAACAACACTAGAGTCTTTAATTCATTAACATCATATATCAAATTTATATTTTCCCCATCTTTGATTGCATTGACCCTCGCTACCCCATCTAGTGGCATTGGGTTTGGAATGACATTTGGCCCACTGTTATTGAAATCAATTGCTTTAGAATCAAGAAAATCTTGTACCTTATGCTTGAAGGCTTTGCAGTTGTCAATATCGCACCCGGGTGCTCCCGAATGAAATTCATAATGAGCATTGGCATCGTATCCTAGCGGAGGAGTGCCAGTAAGTAGAGCTGAAGTTCTTTTTTGTACTAACTATAGTTGTAAAAGATATTGTAGTAGCTGAGAATATGGTATTGGTGGAGTTTCAAACTGCCTATTCACCTTCGGTCTATCCTGATATCGGCGAGGGGCATTGTTCTGTTGCTGAGGCATAGTCAAGATGGCTATGGTAGCCACCTGTTGAGTATAATTTTGACGGGCCCTGCCTTTACCATGATAGGAAGAAATAAAATTAGTGTCACCTTCTCTCATCTTAGAGTTACCTGCATACAGTTTTTTACCTTCTCCGAACGAAGAGCCATTTCCACTTGGTATCTTTCCAGTCTTGATTCCACTTTCAACCCTCTTTCCTGCCAACACGAGATCTAAAAGCCCAACCGATATACACCCAACCAACTTCTCATAATAAGGACCCTGCAACATAGCCATGAACATATCAAGGAGTTCTCGCTCTATCATTGGAGGTTGAACTCTTGCTTCCAGTTCACACCTACTCTCGTTGCATCCTATTAGGTGCCATGTCGTTGTTGTATTGATAATACTTGAGGAAAGCTTCCACCATCTATTTACAGCTTCTAATATAGGTCCTCTCTAACCCCATATACCACTCCAATGAAGCCCCAGCCTGACTATCTTGGAAAAAAAAATGCATCAAGAGCTTTTTATCATCTGAATAAGCTAACATTTTCCTGTAGTAAGCTCGAATATGAGTTTCGGAATAATTCGTCCCCTTGTACTTATTAAAATACAACACTTTGAACTTGTGAGGTATCTTCACTCTAGGAACCAACCCCAAGTCTGTCATATCGAGCCCAAAAGAATTCTGGCTTTTATAGGCTCTCATCCTTTCTTCAATCAGTTTAAACTTTTTGTCAGCCTCGGACAGGAGACCAATGTCCAGGTCGCGCATGGAGAATGCGTCTTCCTGACGATCTTCTTCCCAATGATGGCCACCAGCGCCATGTACAACATATACACTTCCCCTCCACCAACTACTCCAGAAACTCCACCAGCAATGTCTCCGCCCGAAGGAATGACAACATCAGCAGCACCTCTGGCCGGAGGATCAACACCAGGACCGCCGTGAATAACACCATTTTCATCAACACGAGCAATCAAAGGTTGGCCCAAGGTTCTCAATTGTTCCTTCCCCTGGGCCATATTCTGCATTAACTCCATGAATTGAGTCATGCAAGTTCGGACCTCCAGAAGTTCGACTTGGACTTGTTTTATTACTCTTTGTTTATTTCTTCTTGTGCTGTATCTATAAATATTTGGGTCTACAATCCTGCTGAAGAAAACTAGACAGAGATAAGAATAAGCTAATCAAGAACACCAGCTATGCAAATAAATATGCGATGCAAATGCAAATGTCATGCTCGAATATTTCCAAGGTGATCTACCCCTTGATTCCAGTCTTATAATAATAATAAACACCGACAATGGACGGAGCACCAATAAAAGCTGATCATAGATTACTGAATGAGAGAATAACCACCAGTCATTACATACAACCCATACTGAAAAAGATACAGTCAAATACAAGAATCACTGATCCCAACCAACAAACCTGGTGGTGATCAAATACAAAAGAAAAAAAGCCACTAATACATATCGTCAATATCTACCATAGATAACTCTTCCTAACCATCACGCTTTTTGCACCAAGCTTGAATCTCCTTGAATAGTTTCTTCATGTCTGGATGCTTCGGTCTTTGGATCAACTCCTGAATGAGTACACCATGTTTATGCATGTTTTCCTCCAAGTAATGACACCGTGACTCCCAAGAATCTTCACCAAAATCGTCTTCAAGTTTAGGACCCTCAAGTTTAGGCTTCTTTATCTCTGCTCGAATCTTAAGCTCCTCAAGGGCTGACAATGTCTCTTTAAGTCGTTCCTCACTTCTGTACCTGCGAGATGATTCTTCTATGACTTCTATTTCCTTATCTCTGAGTTGTAAATTCAACTTCTCAATCTGATCTTGAAGGTCACCTTTTTTCATCTTGTGAGCAGTCACCATGGCGTTCCATTAACTATCGAACTTTGAAATCTTGACACGAGCCTTTTCTAAATCCTTCTTCCTCATTTGAAGAATGTTGTTGGCGCTTTTTAGATCTTGAACTACTCGCTCTCTGTTCTAGACCTCTTCTGCTAACTCTTTTTCTCGTTCGGCCAACAACTATGTCTTCACTTTTGCCACATATGTTACTTCATTCTTGTCATGCCCTAGCTGATAGACCTCCCTTTTCAGCTCTTCGTTCTCTTTGTGCAGTTCTTCATTTTTGACCCAAATTTTATTGTACTTTTTAACCTCCACTATAGTAGGTTGTTCAATCATTAGCAGGTACAGAGGTGCTTCGACAGAGAAAGGTGACAACGCTTCTTTGACCCTCTTCTAAATCGACGCCTCATAAGAAGCATAAGCTCTGCAATCACTTTTGCCCAAAGATGTCTTTCCCTTCCTACAGATAGTTCCCCATGCATCCACAACCCTTTTCAATAATTTTGGATCTTTTGCATCAGTAAAGAACAAATATTCCTGAACATCCTCATCTTTTGGTGGCTCCCTCAAGGCGTATCCAAATTTTCTAATAGCAAGAGAAAGATTATAATTATTACCCCCTTTTCTCCCTACTAGAGGTACATTTGGGAAATCTCCACAGCTAAATATAATCTACTTACTAAGCAAACCATGATTGGACTAGACAATATCTTTCTCCTTAGACCCATCAACCTTTTAGACCACTCTGAAGATTTCCTAGAATCAACAAAAGCTCCAGAGCGAGGAAGATGATCCATAAACCATTTATGCAAGAGTGGTGCACAACAAGAAACTGGCCCTCCTCTTCTCTTTTCATTATTATAGTGCACAAAATGATACAAGTCACCTAAGAGAGTCGACACCAGCTTCTTCATGATTAAGATGTCAATGATGTTTATATCTATAAATTTAGTCACATTCAGGAATAAGACGATGCCATAGACACACAAAGCCCGAATGGAATTGAAGACTACCCAACTACCAGCTTCAGCGTACTTCTGAGCTTCACTCACCAAGAAATCCAAATGAAACCCATAAAATCCTCCCTTGCTAGCAATATTGTCCGCCAATACAGATTTTCTCAAATAAAGAGTAGCAGAAACATCTTCAAGTTCAGGATTAGACTTGGAATAGTAGAAAAGTTTCCTATCCCTGATAGGAAATCCTAAGATGAATGCAAACTCCTATGGCGTCGGAACCAACAAATAATCCGGGAAAGTGAAACATCACAATGGAGGATCATAGAATTGTAGAAGAGTGTGGATAGCCTTGTACTCATACCTAGTAATAGTGTACACAAAATCTAGAATCCTCCCATAATCCTTCCTGAAGTCTTCGAGAACACTAGAATCTGCCAAAGCAATCAAACCATGAAGAAAACCCAATTCAGGAGCTGGAAACTTGTACGCGATAATCTTCTTCTAGCTAGTGTCCATCTCTATAGATCTCTGATGACAAGAATCAAGGCTAAGAAGCAAACCTTGGAAATACACAAACTTGAATGTTAGGATGCAATAATGATGCTATGCAGATGCAAACATTGGATCAAGGTTTCCATATTCTCTGAGTAACTGTTGTGTTGTTGACTGAATAGGTTCAAAATTCTACTCTGACCAAAAAACTAGAATACCAGAATACCAAGTTCATAAGTCCACACTGATAAGAAAACCAGAAAACCGGGTAGGTTGAAAGTTAAGGTTTCTTGTAAAACCTATCCCCTCACACATGTGGGTTCTAGTCTTGGACAAGGGAATCCTTGTAGGTCCTCAGTATCACAGACTCTCAGGTCAAAAAATGATGATACATTCACCATTTCTAGTTTGGAATCATCATCAATCAAGAAGGCCTCAACTGATTTCCCATGAATGGTCTCCAGATTCATAAGCTCTCTAAGTCAACACCCTATCATCTGCACCAGACGCACATGATAGAATATATCCAAATAAAACCTCGTCTGGATGTGGATTTCATGTCAATTAAATGTGGCCAGGCACCATGCAAAACACAGTACTCTCCACTCTAATCCTAAGTGTACACTCAAGCCTGGGTAGTGGGCTTATCTCTCATAGAACCATCCTACCCAACAACACAACAACAGTAAAGCAATATGATAACAGTAATCAAATGCAAATAATACAAGTAAATACGGTAATATACAACAAATACAACAAATAAAGCATATAGATAAACACCCAACAACAAGAAACACACAAGCGCTAGGATTGACTCACATAGGGAACCTAGTCTCCAATAGAGTCGCCAGCTGTCGCAACTGCGAAAAATAACCGGCGAAAAAAAACAAAAGAGTCGCCACCGAACGTTATTTATCCCAAAGGGGGAAAGGAAACAATCAAAGAAACCTCAAAAAGGGAAAGAAACATGGTCTCGCAACCAAATCCTGGGTTCGGGAGTCGATTACGCGAGAGAAGGTATTAGCACCCCCTTGCGTTCGTTGTACTCAACGGGGTCCACGCTTGTTATTCTAATCAAAGGGTGTGTTATCTAAAGCCTACTGCTAAATAGAAACAGAAAAGGAAAAAGAAAAAAAGGAGACAGGAGACTCGATAGGACTTCACCATCCTAAGTCTACGTATTCCCTCGTGCAATAGAAAAGTCAGAGTCAACGTAGTTCGAAGAACTACGGATGATGGGGGAAGGCTTCTCGACAAGACATCACCGTCTTATGCCTACATATCCTCAATCAGACAAGAATGAGGAAGTCAGAGTTTCCGTAGTTCATGGTTATGACCACAGATTGGTTAAGTTTTTTTTATGAGCAATGTTAAGTTCGCATTCTAGCAGTTAGGGTCAATGCCTATTTGCGGTAGAACGAAAATAACGTGCTCTTTTTGAAAATGATTTGACAAACGATCCCGAAGGATACAAGATTTGTAGTTAGTTTATAAGTTTTAGACAAAAGTGAATTGAATTGGTTTGAGATTCGTATTGCACTAAAGTTTATGACATAAGAGTGAATGCGTCGCATGGTCACCCTCAGACGAGAGGTATACTAAACACTCTAGAAAAGTAAGGGGAAACCTCTCACTTGTCATTTCCCTTATACTTAAGGCTTGTGGCGTATAATACTCCTCGTATTTATCAAGTGTTTTGATTTTTGTTTTAAGATGGGAAGAAAGAGGACTCAAGGTTGAAAAGAAAACGACTAAGGGAAACTGACTCCTAATGTTATCATGCAAAATGACCCTATAGTTGAGGATAAAAAGGGAAGTCCACCTAATGTTATCATGCAAAGAGATGCACCTAAGGTTAAAGTTTAAAAGGGATTATCCTAATTGTTATCATGCAAAGGATTAGCACCTAATGTCTCTCCTACTCTAAGCTTTATAAAAAAATAAGTTGGACTGGGAATCCTAAGGGAACATGCAACGACAAACCAAAACCAAGAGAATAAACCAAAAAACAGCAGCTACAACAACGCTCCAACACAAAGAAACAGTAAAATCCCGCATACAAGCAAAACAACTTTTTACAACGTATGTTTTCAAGTAGAAATAGGTGTAAAAGGCAGTAATTCAAGCAAGACAGCATATAACAACTACTATTCAGCACAACAATAATGTATTCACCAAGGCATGATGAAATGCAACAAAACAAATGCTCATGAATAACCATCAAGCAAGGGTGATCATGTGACAACAAAACATTAAATTGAACATGCACCAAAGATTAATCGATTCATATTTCAAACCTTCGAGCATAATCATGCATCACAATCGATTAAAACAAGAACATGCTTTCACATTTAAACAAATACTCATGAATTGCAAACACGAATAATCATCAAACAAGAAAAATTTCTACGCATGCATACACCATTAATCATAAAGCAATTAAGCATGAACAAATTCCAATGACATTGCATACATAAACATTCATCAAAAGCATCACGGATAATTCATCGAATCAACAATTAAACACTTGAAACGAACACGCAATCATGAAATCAAGAGCAAACATGAACACAAATCATATAACCAGCAATATAAACATTGAGAACAAACAATCATAGTGGCACAAAGGATTATACAACATGATCATCACATCAAGAATGCAAAACAAAAGAATCGTGTACATGCTTTACAGAAACCAAAAGTCGTGCGTCGAAGAATTGCATTCGAACTGTCATGTGAGGTAAAACAACTCAAGAACAGTCCAGAAATATGCATTGTATCAATCCGTAAATATTAAATGTGGAAAGGAATCAAAACACATTTGAAAATGCATAAAAATCACATCTTACTCAGTGTTAATCGATTAACCATTTATAGTTCAAAATTGGTTAATTGGTTAACAGCTCAAAATCAACAAAACTTACACTGGTTAATTGATTAACCAGTTTTGAACTGTAATTGGTTAATCGATTAACCCTGTACCAGTAGCAGAAAATCAAGTTTCAAAAGCACTTTTTAGCAGAAAAACACTTTTTCAAGCATTCAAATGATTAAGCAATCAATTGTGCACGAAAATTACATTGAATTACAACAATCAAACATCAATTAGATCCAACAAACATCAACATCAACAATCAACTTCAAGAAAATGTATCAAAAACTATGGATCTACATTGCATAAGTTGAAATTAAGCTAGATCAAGTGTGGATCTGAAATTTACCAACCTACAAAGCGGATGATTGCTTTGGTGAGTGTTGCAAATGAAAATGGACAGATCTAACACGAGATATCCAAGATCTTAGCAAGAAACCTCAATATCCAAGCAATGTGATGAACTTGCTTCAAAGCTTTTTCAAGAATGGCTTCTAAAACTTGACTCTAGATCCAAACAAGCTTCAAATGTAGAATTGAAACAAGAATGATGATGTAGTAGAGGTTTAGCTCAAGAATTCACAAATTTTAATGCATAATTTGTGAATCTATGAATATAGAGCTTTGGTGAAAGGTTGAAGGTGAAGATGGAGAAAGAAAAAGTGAGAGAAAATTGAGAGAAAATTCTGAAAATGAGGATGAAAATGAGAGTGAATGAATGAGGTTTGAAGCAAATTTGGTTAAACAACCCCTAGGTTAGAGATTAAATTTGGTTTGGAGTGTGGGTTAGTGAGAGGAATGGATATGAGGAATGAGATTATGAATGGAAATTTGAATTTTGGGTGGAATTAGATTGTGAAAATGAATTAAAATGAACCCATTCTAGATCCTTCCAATGATGCACACATGTGAAATCAAGTGGAAATTTGGTTTAAATTCTGTAGTGCTTAATATTGAAGCATTTTTTGCAAAATTTGCCTTGGTTAATCGATTAACCATTTGACAGTTCAAAAGTGTTAGTCGATTAACACAAGAAAAATTTGAATTTTGGCGCCTTTTGAAGGGAATCTTGGAGAATCGCTTGTTTCCACCTGTTCTGAGACACATTAGGCCTCTGAAACTTATAATTTGATATTGCCACTGAATCATACCTGAAATATGCTGTGAATTTTCCTCCGCGCTTACAATAACCCGCTAGAAAAATAACTATCTGGTGCTGAATCACTGAACAAAAGAAAATATTGAAACCTCTGATAATAAAATCATCTATTGAGCAAAATAAATGCTCAAAAAGACTTCGACGACTATCCGTTTAGCTTTGTAACCCTGAACTGTGAGAAAATACCTTGATACCATGTCTCATAAAACCCATGCAATCCACAAATGAAGATGCAAATGAAATGAAGCATAAGCCAAAAAGATCAAAGAATGAGAGGGAAAATTTTGGGGTGCTACAATGGGCAATAAAATGACTTTCACCGGGTGAGACAGGAAATTTCTAGTTTTGTATAAATTGAATCTCATACTGATTTTTGAAGGGGCTATAAATATTATTAGGTTTTGGATCCAACCATTTTTATTTAGGAGATGTAGATACTTGGAAAACAACAAGTGAGGATGCTTCTTGAAGATCCGAAGTTGGATTCGCTTTTATTGTTGGGAAATCATGATGGATGTTTGTTCATCTTCACTCTTCTCTTAAATCCCTTTCTTATTGGGATTATATGTAAGCTTACTGTAAAAGTATGTATATTTATTAATCATGGCATTATATACGATCTATTTATAAATCCATATCAATGTTATCTTTGTTTCAATGTTTACATATCGATTTGAACTATTATTAAGAAATACTCTTTGAATCTCGATCTAGGATAATCATTTGTTTGACTCTAAACTCTATACATAGATTTAGATTTAACATTCACATGAGTATTGAATCTTAATGTTCCGTGTTGTTTGATAGGCTGAGAGATCGTCGATTAAACAATACGATTAAAATCTCGACAGAAGTTTAGACATGAAACCTGTTGTGAGCGATGCATGATGATATTTATAAATATTTAGATTGTGCAATACTAATTGGTAAATTACATGTTTGATTGATGGATGAAATTGAATCTTGGCAAGTTCTCACTTCTTGAAAGCTTTATTTTTCATTCATTCGTTTTACATAGTGTATCTTTAAAACAAATCTTACAAACATACTTAAAATCATAGTGATTGTTGAACAACATTGATATCGCACCAATCCCTGTGGATACGACAAAAATAAATACTCACCGAATATGCTTTCAACAAAATAGCACCGTTGTTGAGGATTGGTGTTTAGATATTAAAAGCATAACAATAGTTTCTATCTTTTTAAGCTTTGTACATTTGTCCATATTTTTTATAGCATTGTACATTTGTCTATATTTTTGAGCGTTTTACATTTGTCTATATTTTTAAGCTTTGTACATTTGTATAGATATTTGTTTAATTTAAAGTTGTTGGAGAATTATTTTGTGTTTGTCCACGAAGCTTATCTTTGGTTGGATTTAAGAAGCATGAAGTGATTGTTTCAAGTTTGAATATTCAACATGCAAATGTGTGGTAATGATAGTGTTTGGAGTTGGTACATTGTCAAGGTACATGTTTAATGCTTTTTATAACATAAAATGAATATGAAACTTATGCTTTGTATAAATGTCATGTCATTCATTCTTTTGTAATACATATTCATATTTAAATTACTTAAGATCATAGCCAACTGTGAGAAAACCTTCCATTGTTTACTATATGCATATGAGACCAATAATTCTTGTTTTAACTCGTTTAATTTATGTTTAATCTTGCATTTGTGTTGAATTATATGAAAGGATAAAAATAATCAAGGCATTTTGTTTGATTTTGAGTACAACTACTTGACCAAAAGTAACTTACCTTGTGAGTGAGCGAGAATTTGTTAACTCCTTTGAGCCTTAGTGTTAGAGTCTATATCAATTTTGACCTATGGAAATTTTTCTTTGCATGCAAAGAGTAATTTATCATTGATTTTTTGTATGGATTCTAAATTTGTTTCTTGAAACACTTGAACCTTCAACCATGAATTGTGGTTTGAATTTTTACTCATGCCTTAGAAAGTTGGGAGCATTCACATTATAATGATGGGTTGTATTCAAGTTGGGGAGAAAAAATGTGGGTTGCTAAGAGGTTGAGAATGCAAACGAAAATTTTGAAAAAAGAAAGAAAGTTGTTAGCCAAGAAAAGAAAGAGCATTGTTTGAAAGAAATATAAAGAAAAATAAATTTTGTGCTATTAAGTTGAGTGAAAAGGTGTAATAATTGAGTAATGAGAAAAAGGTAAATGAAGTTTTGAATGATTGAGAATTTGAGAAGTGATCGCTCTCATATATTTAGGCAAAATTTTGTTTCAATTACCTTGAGATATAACTTTTCTTTGTTAGCCAAGCCACATTACAACCCTTGAAAGTCCTTGTGATTTGTGTTTTATGCTTTCAATATAATTTTTTTTATGAATGCATAATTTGATCTAGATGTTAGCAAGATTGTTGGGTGTGAGTCAAGTCCCTCATGTTTGTCTTCATCCATCGATGAAGTTGTGTGTTAGGTGTGATTCATTTCTGAAAATGTGTTTCTTTAGAATGTTTGATATGTGTTTGGTGCTTAGAATTTGTTTCATGATCATGATGTCGTTGCAGTATAGTGGTAAGCATCGTTTTGCTTGTACTTTTGTAATTTGAATCTTACATTTGTTTTTGTTTCTAAAAACTTATTTGATCATAATTTTTTGGTAGTTGCTCTTGTTTTTTTTAGGTTTGATTGACTTTTGTTTGAGGGCAAACAAAATTTTAAGTTGGAAAGAGTTTGATAAGTGACAATCATGACTAATTTTACATCTAAAAATTTAGTATTTTTGACTCTATTTCGAGGTTTCAATAGTTGAATTCCCTAAATTTATATGAATGTCACATAAATTGCATTTGACTTTGGTATCCTTGATGTGCATGCTAAGTGTGCAGAAAATATATAAGAAATAAAAAAAAAGAAAAAAAAAAGTAGGAGCAAAGCTAAAAAGTGGACGAATTCATCCTAGAATAAAAACTCTCTCTTGACGCATTATTAACAATCTCATGTCGGAAGCAGAGAGTCAAAAACAAGAATAAAAACCAACAATTCAATGCAAATCATGAAGCCAACAAGGGATGCAATGACATAAATAATAGCAAAAAAACACAACTATAGCATAAACAAACTTGAGAATTTTAGCCACATTTCTATATTTTTTAATTTTAGAAATGATTAAGATTCGATCAATATATAGTCTGTAAATTCAATACAATGCTAAAAGTAATTAAAAGCAGAAATAATGTATTTTAATTACCTCTTCTGCATAATTAATAAATGTCTCTTAAACATATTTAATAAAGGGGTAACATAAAAGTACTTCATAATCTTTAGATATAATTTTTAAAGAAAATTTTCATCCTTTGGTGATAGAAAGGAGACATGTATTTTTAGAAAAAAAGGGTTAAACTATGCATATGAACAATCTACAGTTATAAATACAACATTATTTATTTGTTTTAACTGTGAATACTTATTAAATTATTTAATTTGTATCTGAGATGGGTTTTATCCGCAGATATCCACGAATTAATACAATTTTTTTCATCTACTACTATAAAAAACTCATTTTCACAACGGTTGTAAAAGAGATACCATCACAGTTGACCAACCGTTATGAGGTAGGGTGTGATTGTATGTATGTTTTTTTCTGCCACGGGTGTGTGACCGTTGTGATAAACTAGGTAAACCGCTACCTATCACAACGACTACATTAAATAACCATTGTGCACTATATATAAAGGTCATGGGTTTAAAACCCAGTGATTGTATGGTATATAACTAATTGACGTGCTACATAGTGACATAATATATACCTAATCTCAACAATCAACAATGTTGACAAACACGATGTTTAACATATGTTTCATTACATAATACCCACACTTGTATCCCTCTGTTTGTCTCATCATTTACAAATTTACACATTTTATGAATATATAACCACACATGCTTGTAATTATATATACAAATAAATTTCACTAGTAATCAATTTACCTTGGGCTCACAAAATGATAACTTTTTTCTAGAATTGTTCATATAATGGTGTCGCTCCACAATCCTTTATTAAAAACGATTTAAAAATATTACACACTAAACTAATTACCAATTCAAAGAAAATATTAATAAAAGTCATAAACATAAAGTTACCTAGTAATAATTTGTTTCAACATAGATTCAAGTGGATTGTGTAAGGAACACAATGTAGATACCATATTCGTCTGAAGAGATGTGATGTCAATTGAAAATGTCCACTGAATGAGCACAATCATATACAATTAGTATTTGGTTAAACATGAAAACTAACTATATATAATAGAGAAACCATAATTTCAAAATTACTCACTTATGGAGAAGTGACGTTCAATAACATTCTTTTTTTCCATCTAACCGTGAAGTTATGTATTCTTCAATCTTTTTTTTGGTAGAATTATTTGTAAATCAAATACCAATTGGATTCAAGAATCCATAAATATATGGTTTATTTAATTCTAGACAAACACATTGAATGTACTTAAATGATTAAACAAAATTAAAAAAAAAAGTGAGGAGTTATTTCTATACAAATTGATGAATATACCATAATGAGATATTCAGTTTTATATAATTACGTGCACCAAAGCTGTAGTAAGCTATTTCCAGCCACCGGTTTCCAATGACCATATCCATTATATCCTTAGGATCAACATAGAAACAATCTAACTCACTATCATGTTCTATCTCTAGAGGAATTAGTTATGTCTTGTCGATAAGGTGACATAAAATTTTGGTATATGATTGTTCAAAAGGATTTAATAACTCGTTATTGATCTCATTATCGGTAAGTGAGGCTGAACAAATTCATTTTTCTACTTACACTAGGTACAACAATTCTTTCAAGAAATTGATCATCGTCATCTTCATGTCTATATTATGTGAAGGTTCCCATTGATTATTTATATTTTAGATATTAACAAAAATATATATCATATATTTTAGATATCAGCACATGGAAGAGTAAAAAAAACTGGAACAAAAAAAAGAAGTCAACACAATATATATCGTATATATCAGATATTACAATATTCTCACATACTGCATGTAATACCTCATGCTTCCTTAAATAGTCTAATTCATATCAGTTGGGGTCAACTGAGTTCCTATGTGCTATGAAGTTATCAGTTGGGACAATTAAAGTAACTAGCAAGCTCTGATTGATTAATTAGTATTATTTGGAACTAACCTATTATTAATTGGAACATTTTGATAACACTAATCTGATAGCATCATAAGGAACTATTGGTGGAGAGGTAAGAAGGAGGAAAAGAAAATTAGTTGGATTGGTTGGATAAAGCTTTGTTATACAAAAAATAAGGATGATATATGATTTAGACAAATGAGTATCTTCAATGAAGCTCTCCTTGATAAAAAAGCATGCAGAATCCTAACCAACACGAGTTCCATCATCAATAAAAGTTTTAAAACTAAATATTTCCAACATTCATATCTAAGTAAATCTAGGAGTCCACCTAAGGATAGCTTTTTTTTTGGAAGACTATAATAAAAGCCAAAGATAACCTCATTGAAGGCTGCTACTGAAAAATAGGTCATGGGTAAAGGTCAATATATGAGAGCATTCATGGCTACTCCATCAAGGATGGTTTAAAGTCTTAACTTGGAAGCTCTTGGACTCCAAGATACTTTGGGATAGGGACCTAATTGATTAGGGAAGCAATGAATGGAATACTTCAATTATTAATGAAACTTTAATTCCTTATGATTGTGAACAAATTCTTACAATCCCTATTGATAAAAAATAGGAAGAGCATATGATAATGTAGATGGAAAAGAAAGATGGAAACTAATCGGTTAAATCTAGCTAAAAAAATAATAGAAACCCACAATACTTGAAATATAGGAATACTTGCAGTTTTCCTGCGGAAAATTATCCGCAGGTATACCTGCGAGTTTAGCTTCCATTAATATTGTTTCCTAGATGAGGTAGCATCAAATTCTACAGGAATTCCGGAGGCTTTAGCTGCTGTAATAGATTTTAAAATATTATTTCAAATTCCCTGCGGATTTTGCTACGAGCTATTTCAGGAAACAGTTGTCCTTTGAAATCTTGTAGAATTGCTGCAGAATTTCTATGAATTTTAATGCGGTTTTTGCTGCGAATATTTTGTACTAATTTTTTATTATTTAATATTTATTTATATTACTACTACTATTAAATAATATTATAAAATGTAAATGAGATATAGATTCCAAGGGTAAGTATTTGGTACGTTTTTAATTTTATATTAAATCTTATATTTTTTAAGGAGATTTTATTATATTAATTGAAATTTTAAAATACTTTTAAATAAAATTTGTTTAATTGACATTTTTTTATTGCTTTGGAAATTAGAAAAATTAAAAATATAAGTTTATGGTATAACAGATTTGTAATCCTTCAACTTGTAATTTCATGAAAAGTATAAAATTTTGAAAAGAAATTATAAGACATCTGAAAAAATCATATTAAAAAATATGGTATTTTGAGGATCAAACTTAAGAACTTTTGGATATGAAATATGAGCATGAGTCACTAATCTAGCAAATTATTTTAATAATTTTAGGAAATAATTAATATATATAATATAAAAACATGTCTATATATAATTTCATTTCACTCTCTCGAAAATCCATAGCTCTCATGCATTTGTCACATATCGACAAGGATATCCTACACTTGTTTGATCTGACTATCACAAAGCTCTATAACTCGATTTTTGAACTACACAATCTCAAGAAGAATGATAATGTCTTCAAACTTAACAATACTTTCATTTGTCTTATCCATAGGAATAACAACCCCTTCCACCATGGCCGAATTTATGCATATCTCTCTTTAAAACGTCACTCTTAAAATAAGCAAACCATTGCTAATAGATTAAAACCCTACCTAAACTCTATTATCATCAATTTTAAAGTGCTTTCATACTTGGAAAGTTTATAACTGATAATATCATTTTAGACTATGAAGACTTTCAATCTATCAACAAAAGTAGAAGAACAAATAAGGGTTATAAGGGCCTTAAGGTCGATATGGCTGAAGCTTATGATAGCCTCGAATGAACTTTTTATTAAAAATACACACATGGCCATGGGATTTCCTAACAAGTTAATTAGGACTATTGTGAAGTGTGTGTCTACTATCTCTTTCTCTATTCTTAATAACAATAATAGAATTGATTGGTTTACCCCTACTAGAATTGTAAGACAAGACGACCCCCTACCTCCATACCTATTTATTTTATGTGCTTATGTTTTATCTGGGTTATTAATTGAAAGCCACAATATGGACAAAATTTATGGGATTTCCATTGCTATGAATGCCTAGGCCATCTCACATCTTTTGCTTGTTGATTACAACCTTTTCTTTCGTAGGGCCATGAAGGAAGAAGAAAAAGAACTTCAAGATATTTTTTAGAGATACCAAACCGCTTGAGGTCAAAAGATTAACTTCGGAAAGTTAGTTATGGT
Organism: Lathyrus sativus; assembly: GCA_963859935.3. Lineage (NCBI taxonomy): Eukaryota > Viridiplantae > Streptophyta > Magnoliopsida > Fabales > Fabaceae > Lathyrus > Lathyrus sativus. The sequence continues at coordinate 10,723,374 of OZ012739.1, read as the reverse complement.
GTATAGCACCAGTATTAAAGAGGAAACCAAAACTAAAATAAACTCATGAATGTCTCTAAAGAGTTCAAATAGAAATGGTAACTATCTACGCCTCCCTGCCTATATTGGAAGATAAAAAAGAAAAAAATTCAACTGAAATCTTGAGAGAATTAGAAACCATATTAATGGGTGGAAATAAAAGAAAATCTCTTATGCTGGCAAGGTCATTCTTATTAAGGCCATAGCTCAAGCCATACAAACTTATGCCATGGGCATTTTCAAGCTGCCCGAAAACCTATGCATTGATATTGATAGCATCATAAGGAACTACTAGTGGAGAGGTAAGAAGGAGGAAAATAAAATAAGTTAGATTGGTTGGATAGAGCTTTGTTATACAAAAAATAAGGGTGGTATATGATTTAGACAAACAAGTATCTTCTAAGAAGCTCTCCTTAATAAACAAGCCTGCAGAATCCTAACCAACCAGAGTTCCATCATCAATAAAAGTCTCCAAACTAAATATTTTCAACATTCATATCTAAGTAAATCTAGGAGTCCACCTAAGCATAGCTTATTTTTGGAAGAGTATAATAAAATCCAAAGATATTGATAGCATCATAAAGAACTACTGGTGGAGAGGTAAGAAGGAGGAAAAGAAAATAAGTTGGCTTGGTTGGATAAAGCTTTGTTATACAAAAAATAAGGTGGTATATGATTTAGACAAAGGAGTATCTTCAATGAAGCTCTCCTTAATAAACAAGCCTGCAGAATCCTAAACAACAAGAGTTCAATCATCAATGAAAGTCTTAAAACTAAATATTTCTGACATTCATATCTAAGTAAATCTAGGTGTCCACCTAAGGATAGCTTTTTTTGGAAGAGTATAATAAAAGCCAAAGATAACCTCGTTGAGGCTATTGGAAAATAGGTAATGGGTAAAGGTCAATATATGAGAGCATTCATGGCTACTCTATCAAGGATGGTTTGAAGTCTTAACTTGGAAGCTCTTGGACTCGAAGATACTTTGGGATAGGGACCTAATTCATCAGGGAATCAATAAATGGAATACTTCAATTATTAATGAAACTTTAATTCCTTACGACTGTGAACGAATTCTTCAAATCCCTATTTATAAAAAATAGGAAGAGGATATTATAGTGTAGATGGAAAATAAAGATGGAAACTACTTGGTTAAATCTAGCTAAAAAAAATAATAGAAACCCACTATACTTGAAATACAGGGATACTTGCGGTTTTCCTGGAGAAAATTATCTGCAGGTATAACTGCAATTTTAGCTTCCATTTAATATTGTTTCCTGCGAAAGATGAGGTAGCATAAAATTCCGTAGGAAATCCTGAGGCTTTAGCTGCTGTACTTGATTTTAAATTATTATCTCAAATTTCTTGTGGATTTTGCTGCGATTTATTACGCAGGAAGTAGTTGTCCTTTGAAATCTTTTAGAATTGTTGCAGAATTTTCTATGATTTTTAATGCGGTTTTTGCTGCGGATATTTTGTACTAATTTTTTTTATTATTTTATATTTATTTATATTACTACTATTATTAAATAAAATTATAAAATTCAAATGAGATATATATTTCAAAGATAAGTTTTTGATACATTTTTTAATTTTTTATATAATCATATAGTTTTTAAGGAAATTTTAGTATATTAATTGAACTTTTTAGTTAATTTTAAAGAGAATTTGTTTAATTGACATTTTTTTTTATTGTTTTGGAAATTAGAAAATTTAAAAATATAAGTTTATGGTATAATAGATTTGTAATCCTTCAACTTGTAATTTCATGAAAACTATAAAATTTTGAAAAGAAATTATAAGACATCTGAAAAAATCATATTAAAAAATATAGTATTTTGAGGATCAAACGTAAGAACTTTTGGATATGAAATATGAGCATGAGTCACTAATCTAGCAAATTATTTTAATAATTTTAGGAAACAATTAATATATATATATATATATATATATATATATATATATATATATATATATATATATATATATATATATATATATATATATATATATATATATATATATATATATATATATATATATATATATATATATATATATATATATATATATATATATATATATATATATATATATATATATATATATATATATATATATATATATATATATATATATATATATATATATATATATATATATATATATATATATATATATATATATATATATATATATATATATATATATATAAACATGTCTACGATTAATTTCATTTCACTCTCTCAAAAATCCGTAGCTCTCATGCATTTGTCACATATCGACAAGGATATCCTACACTTGTTTGATCCGACTATCACAAAGCTCTATAACTCGATTTTCGAACTACACAATCTCAAGAAGAATGATAATGTCTACAAACTTAACACTACTTTCATTTGTCTTATCCCTAGGAATAACAACCCCTTCCACCATGACTGAATTTATGCATATCTATCTTTAAAATGTCACACTTAAAATAACAAAACTATTGATAATAGATTAAAACCCTACCTAAACCCTATTATCATCAATTTTCAATGTGCTTCCATACTTGGAAAGTTTATAACTGATAATATCATTTTGGACTATGAAGCCTTTCAATCTATCAACAAAAGTAGAAGAACAAATAAGGGTTATAAGGGCCGTAAGCTTGATATCGCTAAATCTTATGATAGCCTCGAATGAACTTTTTATTTAAAATACTCTCATGGCCATGGGATTTCCTAACAAGTTAATTAGGACTATTGTGAAGTGTGTCTCTACTATCTCTTTCTCTATTCTTACTAACAATAATAGAATTGATTGGTTTACCCCTACTAGAAGTGTCAGACAAGACGACCCCCTACCTCCATACCTATTTATTTTATGTGCTTATGTTTTATCTGGGTTATTAATTGAAAGCCACAATATGAACAAAGTTTATGGGATTTCCATTTCTATGAATGCCTAGGGCATCTGACATCTTTTCTTTGTTGATTACAACGTTTTCTTTTGTAGGGCCGTGAAGGAAGAAGAAAAAGAACTTCAAGATATTTTTTAGAGATACCAAACCGCTTTATGTCAAAAGATTAACCTGGGCAAATTAGTTATGGTGTATAGCACCATTAATAAAGAGGAAACCAAAACTAAAATAAACTCCTGAATGGCTCTAAAGAGTTCAAACAGAAATGGTAACTATCTACGCCTCCCTGCCTATATTGGAAGATCAAAAAGAAAAGAATTCAACTGAAATCTTGAGAGAATTAGAAGCCGTCTTAATGTGTGGAAATAAAAGAAAATCTCTTATGCTAGCAAGGCCATTCTTATTAAGGCCAAAGCTCAACCCATTCAAACTTATGCCATGAGCATTTTCAAGCTGCCCAAAAACCTAGGCAATGATATTTAATGCATCACAAGGAACTACTGGAGGAGAGCTAAGAAGGAGGAAAAGAAAATAAGTTGGACTGGTTGGATAAAGCTTTGTTTTACAAAAAATGAGGGTGGTATATGATTTAGGCAAATGAGTATCATTAATGAAGCTCTCCTTGCCAAACAAGCCTGTAAAATCCTAACCAACAAGAATTCCATCACCACTAAAAGCCAAAGATAACCTCATTAAGGGTTGCTGCTGGAAATTAGATAATGGGTAAAGCTTAATATATGAGAGGATTCATGGCTACTCTATGAAGGATGGTTTAAAGTCTTAAATTAGAAGCCCTTGGACTCCAAGATACTTTGGGATAGGGACCTAATTGATTAAGGAAGCAATGAATGGAATACTTCAATTATTAATGAAACTTTAATTCCTTATGATTGGGAAAGAATTCTTCAAATCCCTATTGATAAAAAATAGGAAGAGGATATGATAATGTAGATGGAAAATAAAGATGGAAACTACTCGGTTAAATCTAGCTACCATATCTTTCGCAACGTCTAAAATACTAAAAAACCCACATTACCTGTGGTTTTTCCTGCGGATAATTATTTGCAGGCATAGCTTCAATTTTAGCTTCGAATTTATATTGTTTAATATTGTTTCCATTGATTCTTGAGGCTTTACCTGTGGTTCTTGATTTTAGAATATTGTATCAAATTTCCGGCAGATTTTCCTGTAATTATTTAGCAGGAAATGGATGTTCTTAAATAGCTCGAAATTCTATAGGAATATCGCAAGAATAGCTGGGAAATTTTCTATGAACTTTACTGCGGTTTTTGCTGCGGAATTTCTGTACTAATTATTTTAAAAATTTATTTATATTTTTACTATGATTAAATAAAACTCTAAAATCTTAGCGAGATATAGATTCCAAGGATAAGTTTTTGATACATTTTTTAATTTCATATTAAATCATATATTTTTTAAAGAATATTTTATTATATTAATTGAATTTTTTATTTTTAAGAAAATTATTTTATTTTATATTTTTTTTATTGCTTTTGAAATTAGAAAAATTAAAAATATAAGCTTATGGTATAATTATGTGTAATCCTTCAACTTTTAATTTTATAAAAATTATGAAATTTAGAAAAGAAATTATAAAACATCTGAAAAAATCACGTGATTACTCTTGTGTTTATTCATGAGTTTTTTGTAGGTTGTGATAGAGAAAACAAATGTGGATCCTAGTGAAGTAGGAAAGACAGTTGTTGGCACAGTTTTAGGACCAGGATTCGAAAGAGCAATTGGGTGCAGAATGACAACTTTTCACTCTGGTTTCCCAAGTAAATTTTCCATGCTTTATTCAATAGTTGTTATCACTCTCCTATATAAACTATTAATATCTAAGATACAATTATGTTGGAGGCCAATGGTGGTTAATTGATAGGTTGGTTAACTTTTTGAATATGCAATCCCATGTGTTTTTTATGTGTTCTGAATGAAAATAAATAATTCATCAGAAACTCATTCAATGTAATTAAACATTTGTCGGATAAACGTAAGTAGTTTTTATGTGTTTAGAGTTGTTTTTTGATTCATATGAGATGAAGCTTATTATTATGTCTGTAAAATTTTAATTCCTTGTTGTGTTTTTAAAATTTTCTTTTAGGATGAATTTGAGAAAAAAGTTGGAGATTTTTCTTAAAATTCAACTGTCGTTCCAGGAGAGAATGAAGTTGATAGTCAACCTATTGTTGAAATGCCGTCTAATTTGGATATATGAGTGGAGTCAGTTTGGAAAGAAGAAAGAGAGGGTATTTGGTCTTGGAACCGTTGCCAAGACTTTGGTTCCATTATCAACTCAACCAAGTATTTCGAATAACTCTCAAGAGGTTGATGATTTGAGAAGTCAAGGTCATGCTCTCAATGCATAATTGCAAAGAAAAGAACAAAAGAAGTTGGAGGTGAAGCAACAATTGCAATGACAAAAAAAAATGATTGAAATAAAAAATAAAACTTTCATTGTTAATTAATCATTTAGAATTTGTTGCATCTTCTAATCATCCACCTCAAGCCAATAATGAAACTGATAATCTAAATGAAGATGGTGTTGATGAATCAGATGAAGACATTAGTGAACACATTAGTAGTCAATTTTGATTTGGATTATTTTTTCTTATTAACTTGTCTGAAATATGGATTGTTTTTTCTTATTAACTTGGTTGGACAAGTGATTATTAGTAGTTTGGTTGTATCATTTTTAGTAATGTAACTCTAGAAGTACTTATTATTGACTTTATAGTAACATTTAGCTATATGGTTGCTTTAAAAATTTGAACGTGAGTAGTTTTGAATATTCTTATTCAAGTAAGTATTTTATTTTTATATTATTGTTACTTTGATATTTAACATTAATTATAATGTTTTAAAAATTCCCAATTAATAATTTGATAAAGAAGTTACCTACGGATTCTAAATTTCCTGCGACTTTTTCTGCGAAAATTTCAATTACCTTTGGTCTAATCTGTGGGTTTACCTATAATTTAAGGTTTCTCCTGTAGATATTTTCTACGCTTTTTCATGTGATATTACCAGCTAAAATTATTAACCACGAAGGTTTAAGCTGAGAATAGAAATTAGTAGGAAAAATTGTAGGTGAAACGTTTCTTGTAGAAATTTTGTCAAAATCCGCAGGTAAATTTGGATGAAAACATAGTATTTCTAATAATGCCAAGACCATCTAACTACAGTCACGTGGAGAAGCATGGGAAAAAGTTATGGACCATAGAAATATATTAAATTGGCATTTACATTTTATAATAAATAAATTATAATGTAACCCCAAATATATTTTTAATTAATTTATATAACTACATTTACATTCACATTTTAAATCTAATTGTCTATTAGAATTTTAATAAAAATTGGCGAGAATTTATACGCTTGACAAGTAAGAAAATATGTATTTTTTGGACACAAAGAAATAAGGGTTTCAAGGTAAAGAAATATTTATTCAAAGAATTTTTTTCAAGAATACAACACTTTGTGCCAGGGCAGAGCTAAGCGGTGAGGAAAAATATGTTATTGGAGAGAGCAAGAAAGGTAATGGTTGCAACTTTTTAGTTATTTTAACGACATAGAAATCCGAGAGATGAAGAATCTCTGCTGCATGCATACGATCCTGTGAAGATTAGATGGTTATCTTCGGCTTAAATTCCTAGCTTTCGAGTTTAGGGGCCTTGGTAATCTTCTGGTATTCATTCGGATTGAGATTGCGGTCACTTCATGACTTGGGAAAGGGTTGTAAGGAACGACAGAAAGGGTAGAAGTGGAGGTTTTTCAGTTTGGAAGGAGAACAATGGAAAAGGAGCAATGTCCGGTGAAATTACGATGTCCTTTTTCGTCACTGAGTTTCCAGAGAAGATGAATGCTAAAGACCTGTTCGAGATTTTCAAGGTCTACGGAGTCATATAAGAAGTTTTCATTTCTGCGAAGCGAGGTAAAAGATTTGGTTTCGCCAAATTCTGGAAAGTTCATGATCCCCGAATCTTGGCCTGCAACCTTGATAGTATCGTCTTGGAAGGCAAGAAGCTATTCGTTAATGTCCCCATGTTTAGTAAGGAGAATAATAGGCATTTTCCAGCTAGTGAGAATTTGAGGAAGAATAATCAAACTGGTCGCGTTAGAAATTTCTTGAAACCCGATAATCTGGATAGGTCGTTCGCCAAAGTGGTTAGTAGTGATTACCCTAAGCCTGTTGATAAGGTTAAGGGAGGAGGTCAATGCACAAAATTAGAGGTGGATGATGAATGGTTCAGGAGGTTAAATCAAATGAGAGTGGGTGAAGTCATGGAAGATGGAAATGCACACAACATCTAGAAGATAATTTTTGAAGAAGGTTATTTTAACATTAAGGCTATTCCCTTGGGAGCATCCTTGTGCTTGTTGGAAGATACATCTGGTGGTGACTTAGAGGTGTTTGTCAAGGAAGCTAGTGAATGGTTGGACATTTGGTTCAGAGACATTCGCAAGTGGAATCTGGAGGAAATGTATAGAGACAGGATTGTGTGGGTAAATTGTTATGGACTGCCGTGTGTCGCCTAGAGTGATAATAATTTTAGGCTGATTTCTTCTAGTCTAAGAACATTCATCAAGTGCGATGAGAAGCCAAGGAATAAAGAAAGTTTGGATGTAGCGAGACTTCTAATTAAAACAAGTTTAAGGGTTATTCTGAACAACATGGTTGACATTGTTGTGAACAATCACACCTTTTCATTATCGTTATCTAAAGATCTATCGCGTGGGCATGGAGATCTCTTGCTTGGTAAAGAAGATGAGGTGATAGATTCTGATGATTTTGATTCCTCAAACCCTTCAGAAATAGACGACGCGTGGGAGGTACCTAAAGAGGTAGAGAGTGATGATCCCAACTTCTCGAATTCTGAGACAGAAGTCAGAGCCCCACCTTTTCTAGTTCAAAATCCAGAGTTTGATTTCTCTGTGTCAGACAACGTGTCTGTTGTTGGGGATAGCATATGGTTAAGTGTGGAAGGTGATGGGTTAAGAGGGAGCAGTCACATAATTTCAGATGCTATGATCTGCTCAGAAGGAACTAGACCGGGTAACATTATGTTTGACTTAGAACTAAACCAGACCAAAGAAGCTAATGAGTTACCCGATATTAATAGGGAGTTGGTGGTAGATTTGGGACTGCCTTTGCTAATTAGTGGGACTTCTGGAGGAGTTATTGGGCCTGCTTTTAGAGGTAAAGTTAAAAAGAAAAAAATACTTCATGAGGTCTATAATTGCATTAAGATTCCTTACACCCCTCTTATTTTTCCACCTTGCTTCTCACGGACCCCAAGGAGAACCTTAGACCTCTGTCGAAGGGAAATGTTAGGGAGGAAAGGAAGAAGAAAAAGATGTATAAAGAATTCTCAGAGTCTAGTTATGCTCTTTTATGCTGTGAATCGATAATTGACACTGATGTGGAAATAGGCAACTCGAGATGCAAAAGGGACATTGAAGACGTTCCATCAAAATTGAGCAACTATCTTAAGGTTTTGGGTGTTCAGAGCGAAGATGAAGAGGATATTAGACATATTCTGAGGAAACTGGATAAGGTAGATAAGGATGTTGGTCTAGGCAAGAAGGATGTAGCTACTAGTGGTCCATGAATATAGTCTCTTTCAATATGTCTGCACATTGTCTGGAATAATCATAGTTTAATTGTGATCAATCTCTATGCCCCCTGTAGATCAGCTGATAAGAGGAATCTGTGGAGAGAACTGATTAAAGTTAAAAGCAACTATTCTGGGGTTGGTTGGATTGTAGGGGGATTTCAATGCGGTGAAAAATGGGGAGGAAAGGAAAGGCCTGAGTGGCAACAGCTGTAGGGATATGAAGGAATTTAGCGAATTCATTGAAGATTTGAATGTGACGGATCTACCGGATTTTGGAAGTCATTTTACATGGTTCAACTCTAATGGTAAGAGCAGAACTAAACTGGATAGAATTTTGGTTGATGATCGGGTTATTTCATTGTTATCTTTGAAGAATCAAGTGGTAGGGGATAGAGACATATCGGATCATCGACCGGTGTGGTTGAAGTCCAACTTCGTCAATTGGGGGCCAAAACCCTTTAGGACCTTCAACTGTTGGTTCTCACACAAGGATTTCATACCTTTTGTCATGAAATCGTGGAGCTCGTATTAAGTCATAGGATCCTATTGCAACATCCTGACTAAGAAATTTCAAGCTCTTAAATCAGATATAAGGAATTGGAACCACAATGTGTTTGGATGGTTGGAGTTAAACATTAAGGATAATATTTCTAAGTACAACAAGCTGGAGTTGGAATCAGTTGAGGACTCAGACCCACTAGCTGCTGATTTGGATAGTGAGAGGCTGCAGTATCAGGAGGAAATATGGAAGAATCTGAGGCTCAAAGAAAGCATGATGGCCCAGAAATCCCGGGTTAGTTGGTTGCAAGATGGGGATCTTAACACTAAATTTTTTCATGAATCTCTTAAATCTAGGAATCGGTCTAATCGTTTATCAGTTGCTAGAGTGGGAGGCAAAATTGTGGAAGATCCTGAGGATATTAAGTTTGAAGCTGTGAAGTTTTTTAAGAATATATATACGCAACTAGATTCGGCTAAGTTCAGAAGCGACTTTGCTTTGGCTGCTTGTCTTAATGAGGAGGACAAATTGTTATTGGAAGCAGATTTCAGTTCTACTGATGTGAGAAAGGCTGTCTTCAGTTGTGACAGTAACAAGTGCCCCAAAGTCAATGGTTTTAACTTTAAATTCATAAAATCTTGTTGGGATATAGTTGGCCAGGATTTCACGAATTACATCCTGGATTTTTTCAAGACAGGAGTTCTCCCTAAGATGTTCGCGTCCTCTTTCATATCGTTGGGATGAAGATTAACAACCCTTAACATTTTGAAGATTTCAGGCTAATAACTCTTGTCAGCTCTATTCTCAAGGTTATCTCCAAGATGCTTGCCTTCAGATTGAGCAAGGTTATCCACAAACTTATATCTCCTTATCGGGGTTCTGCTGGCCAATGAAATAGCAGACTATGCTAAGAGGTTTAACAAGGAATGTCTGTTTTTCAAATTTGATTTTGCTAAAGCTTACGACTGTGTTGACTGGTCATATCTAGATGAATTGCTTGTTAAGACGGGATTCAGTTTTAATTGGTTAAAATGTATTCGCGGATCTGTGTTCAATAGCTATGTTTCGATTCTTATTAACGGAAGTCCTTCGAAGGATTTTAAGGTTGAAAGGGGGCTGAAGCAGGGCGACCCTTTGGCTCAGTTTCTATTTGCCATAGTAGTAGAGGGTCTATCTTGTTTAGTTAGAGCCGCAACTGCCGGTAATCTGTTAACAGAATTCAAAATTAATGATCAAGCCACTGTGAGCATGCTTTAGTTTGCCGATGACACTCTGCTTATAGAAGATGGTTCGGTTACTAACATTTGGGCATTCAAGGCAATTCTACATGCGCTTGAATTGACGTCTGGTCTGAAAATTAATTTCTCAAAAAGTTGTCTTTATGGGATAGGAGTATATCCTGCATTTCTTGATGCAGCTGAAGAGTTTATGCACTATAAATCTGGTAGGCTGTTGTTCAATTTCCTTGGTCTAATGGTAGGAGGAAATCATCGTCGTCACTCTTTTTGGAATTCGGTTCTGTCTCGTCTGAGGAGTAAGCTACCAAATTGGGTTGGGAGAAATTTGTCAATGGGAGGTAGAGTATCCCTCATTAACTCGGTTATAGCTAACAAGCCTATTCATTACTTGGCTTTTTTCAAGGCTCCCAAGAAAGTTGTGAACGATATTATCGCAATCCAACGACATTTCTATGGGCTGGGAATTCCAGTAAAAAATTCATTCCTTGGATATCATGGAACTCCATCTGCAAACGAAGGATCACTGAGGTCTTGGCATTAAACACGTAGGTCACTTTAATTGTGCTCTTATAGTAAAATGGCTGTGGAGATTTCAAAGCGGTGGAAATGAAATTTGGAGAAAGACACTCACTCTCAGATACGGTAACTTGGGTATGAAGGTGCAAACTTTCGCCGACGTTGGTACTTTAAAATCCGACTCTCTTTGGATGAAGGATATTCTATCATGCTCAATCTACGACCTCCATGCGGATTTTTTCAATTTCACGGCTTGCTCTATTGGAGAAGGTCATGGTACGGCGTTTTGGAAGTAGAATTGGATTGGAGACTTGCCGCTTAAAAGTAGATTCCAGTGGCTGTTTCAGGGTTGTTCCAGGAAGGTTTCGACCGCCATTGATATGGGAGCTTGGGAGGACGGACATGGGTTTGGAAAATTAGAGAAACGTTGATAGATACAGGATCCACTATAGAACCAGAATGGACCGATTGTAGTAATTTGTTGGATCAGGTTGCAATTAACAACAATGTCGTCGATAATTGGAAGTGGTTACTTCATGACTCACTATCGTATAAGGTTAACTCTTTTTATTCGGCTTTAACCTCTTTCGCCTCTGTTTACGAAATTGGAAATGATAGTGCAACCCTTCTGGAGATCCTTTGGAAAACGATGTTACCGGAAAAAGTTCAAACTTTTAGTTGGAGGATGGCGCTTGATAGGCTGCCTACTAGATCTAACTTGATGAAAAGAAGGGTGATTGATAATTCCCAACATTCGGTTTGTGCGTTATGTATGTCGAACTACGAGGACGTTTCCCATCTTTTCTTCTCGTGCACTAAATCCTCGTTGGTCTGGAAAAAGATTTGTGACTGCGTGGATATAAAGAACATCTCGGAGGATTAATGTTGTCATCTTCATGCGAAGATCTGGAACGCGAGACATTTGGGCCGGTGTAAAGCGAACAAGATCAATTCTATTTGGTTTATTTCTTGTTGGATTTTATGGAGGACTAGAAATAACATAATATTCAAAAATGAATCTATTGAAGTTGATGACATTGTTTTCGAAATTAAATTTTCCTCGTGGAATTGGTTGATATTAGAAAGACAGGAAAGTAATTACTGTAGATTGTATGAATGGTTTAAATTCCCGTTTGATTTTTTGTAATAGGTTTGACTATGGTTGTGTTTGTAACCTTATTGTCTTGAGATTTTCTTAATCTCTTTCTAATATAATTTGCTTATAAAAAAAAGTAAGTAAATATGTAGCTTAATTATTAGTAATAAAAATATAAAATTATTACTAATACATAAAATATATTTTATATTATATCATTTATATTTTGGGATAAAATATGATATGTCTCTTTAAATTTATTAGATAGTATTTTTTTTTGTCTTTTGAAAAATTCAAATTTGTATTATAAAAAAAATAGGTACAAAAATGGGGAGATAGATGGAAGAAAAAATGAAAAAAAATAAAAAATAAAACTAAAGAAAGACCTGCTAAAAAATTAATTTTAATCGAATGAATTGAGGCTAGAATCGTAAAAGGTGTTATTTTTTTAAAAGTATTTCAATTACTCTCAAATGTCTTAGAGTTGAAACGTATGAATAGCTATGATTATTCAGTCTGTACTCGAGATTGCACAAGACCGATGAAAACTTGAATGTAGAGAAGAGTGTCTGGAGTTTTAGTGAAGAGGATGTATGTTTTTGTTATGTTTTTCTGAATCCGAATGAAGTATTTATAGGTCATATTGGTTTTGTTTTACAAGGTTGTGAACCTTGGTGAAACAACTTCAATTTAGGAAGAGTTACAAACTTTTGTCAAAAGTTACATTGTTTCGCCTACATCAACATTCTTCAATAGTTGCATACTTTCATTCTCTAACACAATATTCAAACCTAATGCAATACTTCACAAGTTTTATCTATTTATAAATTCAAAAATTAATCTTCACTTGAATATGTCATATTGAAACACTCCCATGGGCTTTGATTGTCCATAATTTCCAACAATCCCCCACCTGTTCTAATAATGACAAGTCTAATTCTAGAAAAGAAGGCATAAAAAATGTTAATACAATTAGGTATTTTTTGATTTAAAACTTAACCATAATGAGGACAACGCAAAGTCAAATTGGAATGTTAGGTAGCGATGCTTTTAAACCATTAGTCCATATGATTAGACCGACGTTACCTTACACACATTCTTTAAGAGTTCTTCCCGTACATATCTCGCCTAGCACTTATTTATGGGCATATGCTTTCCTGTTTCATGAATCTTTTGTGAGAGAAACTCCAACTCTTACTTTGAGATGGCACCATCTCGAAATTCACATAGGTGAAGTTCATATTGTCTTTTTTCCATGAGACACATACCCTCCGTATTGAACTTCATTAAGAGTTTAAATAAAAACTCAACCCTCATTTTAAAGATCAACATTATCACGAAATGTTCGACAAACGTCCAAATCAACGACATGTTTTTACCCAGTGAATCTTGAGGATAATTTTTTGTTAATGTAAGATTGGATTTTCGCCGCTGTCAGAACTCTAACTCAAGGAGTTTCAATCTCATCCTCTCGTTGTTGTTTTTACTAAGTCTATGACTAGTGGCTTAGTAAATGGATCAAGAAAATTATAGCTCGAGCGTATATATGTGAAGGATTACATCCTTAATCAATTTTCTCACAAAAGAATGTCTAAGTCCTACTTTCCTAGACTTTTTGTTATACACTTTTTGTATGCTTTAGTTAAAGTGGTTTTACTACCGCAATGTATCAACACCTTTGAAACATTGTCTTTTGTCAAATTTTCATAAAATTATTTCAATCACTCTCAAATGTCTTAGAGTTTGAACGTAGGAATACACATGATAATTCAACATATACTCAAATTTGCACAAGACCGATAAAAACTCGAGTGTAGAGAAAAGTGTTTGAAATTTTAGTGATGAAGATGTATGTTTTTGTTTTGTTTTTCTAAATCATTAATTAAGTGTTTATATGCCATATTAGCATTTTTTCACAAGATTGCGACCCTTGGTGAAACAACTTCCTTTTTCGAAGAGTTACAAGCTTTTGCCAAAAGTTATATTGTTTCGCTTACAACAACATTCTTCAAGAGTTGTATACTTTCATTTTGCAACACTTTACGAAGTGTTACCTATTTCCGAATTAAAACCTAATGAAACACTTCACAAGTGTTGTCTATTTCTGTTTTCAAAAATTAATCTTCACTTGAATATTTTTTTATCATATTGGAACACTTCCATGAATATTGATTGTCCATAATTTCCAATAAGACCTCTCATCCTAAGTAGAGTTGAAGGGTTGAATGATCATTGCCTCTCATAAATTAGACAATGACAAAATTCTCTTACCCAGTAAAATCGATTTATTAAATATGCAAGGTAATCTTGGAGGTTTAGGAAACAGTCAAATATGTCAAACCACACTCGATTTCACCCTTATAACAAGTGTTATTAATTGTATATGATATAGCAACAAAATTTATAAATATCTATACATTGGAAGCATAAATCTTAAATGACAACTCATGAAATATTCGACCATAAGATATATTATTTATAACTGATTTGGTACAGCAAACAAATAGCATACTTTGTCGAAGCAGTCATAAACGTAATCCATCTCTACAGGGAAAACAAACATGGCTTCACAATCTTTCTTAGTTTCACATGAATCTGGAGTGAAAAACAGAATAAACAATGTTAATAACACATGATAAAAGATTTGTAAGAACTATAAAATAAAAAAGAAAACATTTAAGAGGAAATAATGATTTACAGATGGCTTTCATTGAAAGGATGAATAGGCATAAAAACAAAACTATAGCATAATCAAACTTGAGAATTTTAGCCATATTTCAATATTTTTAATTTTACAAAATGATTAAGATTCCATCAATATATAGTCTGCAAATTCAATACAATGCTAAAAACAATTAAAAGCAGACATAATGTATTTTAATTACCCCTTCTGCACAATTAATAAATGTCTCTTAAACATATTTAATAAAGGGGTAATGCAAAAATACTTTATAATCTTTAGATTTATTTTTTAAGAAAATTTTCATCCTTTGGTGATAGAAAGGAGAGACATGTTTTTTTAGAAAAATTGTTAAACTAATATGAACAATCTACATATATAAATACAACATTATTATGTATAAATTTAAACATAAGTAGGATAAGAGATGATAGTAGAGTTAGAGATGCTAACGAGTATCAATGGACACTGATACTTTTGATATACGCTATATTGGATAAATATAATACTCGAATTGCTCACATTTGTAGTACGGTTACCAACAAATCTGTATCTATAATGCTAAACAAATGATTAATTAAATATTTATCTATTTTACTTGTGAATATTCATTAAGTTATTTAATTTGTGTCTGAGACAGGTTTTTCCTGTAGATATCCACGAATTAATACAATTTTTTTTCATCCACGACTATCGGAAACTTATTTCACAACGGTTGTAAAAAGGATACCAACACGGTTGACCAACCGTTGTGAGGTAGGGTGTAGTTGTTGTTAGATTTATCTAATATTTTATGGGCTACAATCAATTGTGGTTTAATTTGTAAAAAACGGGTTAATCGTGATTCTGATGGGGGTGCATATATAAGCCCTTTAATTAATTAATTAAGTGATCAATTTTTAACTAATGGCTGAGTATCTGAAACCTGATTGGTGTGTGTAAAAGTGTGGGCTTTAACCTTGGGTCCATAATGGGTAGGGACTAAGGTTATATATATTATATGGCTAGGTCCCCTCTGTAATCACAAAAAACATCAGAAACATAACTGACGGCTCCATAACTTGCCCCATTGAAAGTTGTGAACGGGAGTGTGAGATACAGAGAAAGATCTGGTCATTCATCCATTTGGAATTCTGAATCATGACTTCAACAAGTAAGTATTGATTTTTTAATTTCATATAATATCCATGAATATTTCCGCTTACATTTGGTATCAGAGCTTAAATTATATGAATTAGGACTCAATTGATTATTCTTAATATATAATTATGATTTAATATAATGGTTAGTCATTACGTGAAATTGTAAAACCATTAAAATTAAAAGTCATTAACAATTATTGATCTTATGTATTCTTATTTTCTTTCAATTACAATACTGTAAATGTGTATAAATCCATGCATCAACTTAAGGCATGTTACGCGCAGTGCATTTATTGTTCAATTGATTTTGTTTTCCTTTTCCATACCGTATATATATTTGCACAATGCATTTATTAGCATGTTACTACAGTGCAATTGGTTTTTTTTTCTTTTACGAGTTAATTTTTTTTGCGGCAATATTTCACGAGCTGTTTTCTCTTACTACAATGCATTGTTGCTAATGGATTATTATATATAAATCTAATGTTAAATTATTATAGTTTTCTCTTTGGAAATTTTATTAAATAAATGTTAGTTTATATAAATTTGTAATATATTTGTTTTGTCAAGTATTTTGAAATATTATATAATATCTCTATAATATTGAGATTGATACTGTTGAAGACAAAATTTATTAGGAATGTTATATGGTTTAAATTCATGATTGGTTCATGATTTATTTTGGCAAGAATTTTTTTTTAATTCCTATGCAAGAAACTCTATAAATTATTGTGTGTGATTACCACCAAAGTGAGATCGCTCGTTTTAATTTATAAAAGTCTCTTTGTAGTTTGAGGAATGGTTTTAAGTCATTACTGTGATTGTCTTCCCAAAGGTTGATAATTGTATGTAAAGATTGTGGTTGATTAATGATATAACTATTGGAGATGCTTTGGTCTAAGGGATTTATTTACCCAAAGGAAATAAATTTCTAAACTCAATGTATGCTCATTGAGTAGCTTATTCTTAAAATTTGTAGATGAAGTTGTTGGAGATGTTTTAGTTTAGAGAATTTATCTACCCAAAGGAGATAGATTTTCGAACCCAATGTATGCTCATTGAGCGACTCATATGAGGTTCTGACCTTGGTTCTAACCTGGGTTTTACGCATTCCACCCAAAGGGGATTGTGTGATAATGTTGGCCTCTTAGTGATAGCTTATGTTCATTAAAGCTATATCTTGCCTTTATTATTTGTTCTAATGCATTCCTATTTTGTCTAATTAGTGACCTTCTCTATGAACAATTGTTCTGCTTCTATTGAGATCCTGAATGAGTCTAATTTTAAAAAATGGAAGAAAGACTTAGAGTTTTCGTTAGGGATTGCTGACCTTGACATGGCATTGCGTGAAACCAAACATGTGATCAATGATCAGAGTACACCTGAAGAGAAAGAAAAATTAGCTAAGTGGGAGAGGAGTGATCGACTTAGCTTGTGTGCTATGAAGAGGACAATTTCTGAACATCTGATAAGTGGGTTTCTTGAAAAAGAGAATGCTAAAGAGTATCTTACTGCTATTGGAGAGAGATTTCAGGTATCTGATAATGCTGAATCTGGATGTTTAATGAAACAACTCACGGATATGAAATATGATAACAATGGGGGTGTCAGAGAGTTCATTCTTAAGATGGTTCATGTCCAAACCAAACTAAAATCCCATGACATTGACCTGAATGAGAATTTTATTGTGTCTCATGCCTTAAATTGCCTACCTGTTGAGTTCACTCAAATCAAAACTGCTTATAATACATTTGGTGATAAGTGGACTATCAATAACCTCATTACCAAGTGTGTAGCTGAAGAAGAGAAACTCAAGAAGGAGAAAAGTGATCTAGCACTCCTAACCTTTCATGCTAAACCTTATTCTGGTAAAAAATCTTGGAAAAATAAGAAAAACGCTCATAGTGTTGCTCATAGAATTCTTGATAGGAAACCTGATATTGGTCAACATCATAATAAAGGAGGTCCCAGACCTGTTGCTTTTAAGAAATCTGTTTGGTACTTTTGGTGTAAGGAAAAGGGACATAAGAAAACTGATTGTCATGCTTTTAAAGCTTGGTTAGACAACAAGAACAAATCTGGAGGTAATCATTTAGCTTTTGTCTGTTTTGAGTCTAACTTAGTTGATGTTCCCATTAACTCTTGGTGGATTGATAGTGGTTCTACAACCCATATTGCTGTCTCCTTACAGGGGTTCAGAAACCAGCAAAGACCAAACTTGAGGGAAAGCAAACTCAGGGTAGGAAATGATCTTGAAGTCGTTGTGGAGCTAGTGGGAGATGTTAGCTTAGTCTTAGGAACTGGTTTTGAACTTGTTTTGAAAGATACTTTTTATGTACCTTCTTTTAGGAGAAATTTGATTTCAGTATCTTGTTTGGATAAGTTTGGATTTCAATTTACCTTTTATGATGGAAAATTAAATTTGATGTTGAATTCTCAAGTTGTTGGTAATGGTATCTTGTTGGATGGTTTATATAAGTTATCTTTGTATTGTGATATGATATCCTCATCCTTAAATGTTGAAAGCTCCATTGCTAAAATATCTAAAATTAGAGAAAAATCCTTTTTGTTGTGGCACAAGCGTTTAAGACATATCTCTAAAGAAAGAGTTGAAAGGTTAATTAGAGATGATATTTTACCTTCCTTAGATTTCAATGGTGTAGGGACTTGTGTGGATTGTATTAGAGGAAAATTTACAAAGACCAATAAGAAAGGTTCAACTAGAAGTTCAGACCTTTTGGAAATAATTCATACAGATATTAGTGGCCCCCTTTCTCCAACTATCTGTGGTAATACATCTTTTATCACTTTCATTGATGAGTTTTCACGGTATGGCTATCTCTACTTGATTAAGGGAAAATCAAAAGCACTTGAAAAGTTTAAAATTTTTAAAACTGAGGTTGAAAAGCAACTAGGAAAAGTGATAAAGGTGGCACGTTCTGACCGTGGTGGAGAGTATTATGGTAGATATCATTCTACTGGGCAACACATGGGACCTTTTGCAAAATACTTGCAAGATTGTGGAATTGTTCCACAATACACCATGCCTGGTACTCCTGAACAGAATGGTGTAGCTGAAAGGAGAAACCGCACCCTTAAAGATATGATGAGAAGCATGATGAGTAGGAGTAATTTACCGGAATTTTTATGGGGTGACGCTTTGAAAACAGCCCTCTATATACTTAATAGAGTTCCTAGTAAATCAGTTCAAAAACACCTTTTGAGCTTTGGACAGGTAGAAAACCCAGTTTGAATCATCTCCGTGTCTGGGGTTGTCCTACAGAGGTTAAAATATATAATCCTTTTGAGACAAAGCTTGACCCAAAAACAAGTCGTTGTTTTTTTATTGGATATCCAGATCGATCTAAAGGATACAAATTCTTTTGTCATGGTAGAGGTAATAAAATTGTGGAGTCCATGCATGCAAAATTCCTTAAGCTTGATGTTGCTGAGCTTGTCACCGAATCTGATAATATTAATTGTGTTATGCCTGATGTTGTTACTTTGTCAGTTCCTAATTTTGATAATGCTAGATCATCCACGACTCCTGGAGGTTTTGCTCCAAATGAGAATGTGGCTGAACATCCAGTTGAAGATGTGGTTGAACCACTTGTTGAAAATGTAGTGGATCCTCCTGTTATAACTGAGGTTGAACAACCTAATGAGCAAGTTGAGCAAATTCATGTTAGAAGGTCAGTAATACAAAAGCGACCTGCTATCCCTGATGATTTTGTAGTTTATCTTAGTGAGGATGCTTATGATGTTGGTATTGTTATTGATCCTAAAAATTATCTAGAAGCTATTACTTGTTCTCAATCTAGCATGTGGACAGATGCAATGCATGATGAAATGAAATCCATGATGAATAATGATGTTTGGAAACTAGTGGAGTTACCAAGAAACTATAGAGCGATTGGATGTAGGTGGATATTCAAAACAAAGAAGGACTCGAAAGGTAAAATTGAGAGGTTTAAGGCAAGACTTGTGGCTAAAGGTTTCACACAAAAGGAGGGTATTGATTTTAATGAAACCTTTTCTCCTGTTTCCACTAAAGATTCTTTTAGAATCGTTATGGCCCTTGTGGCACATTTTGACTTAGAATTGCATCAGATGGATGTTAAGACTGCTTTTCTGAATGGTGATCTTAATGAGGAGGTGTACATGCAGCAGCCAGAGGGTTTTGTAAAAGGTGGTGATGAACACTTGGTTTGTAAATTAAGAAAATCTATTTATGGTTTGAAACAGGCTTCTAGACAATGGTACTTGAAATTTGATGAGGTGGTAACTTCATTGGGTTTTGAAGAAAATAAAGTTGATCAGTGCATCTATCTTAAGGTCAGTGGGAGCAAATTCATCTTTCTTGTGTTATATGTTGATGATATTTTGCTCGCAAGTAGTGATCTTGGTCTACTTCATGAGACCAAACTTATGCTAACCAAGTTCTTTGATATGAAGGACCTTGGTGAAGCATCTTTTGTATTGGGAATTGAAATACACAGAGATAAATCACGTAGTGTGCTTGGCTTGTCACAGAGAGCTTATATTGATAGAGTTCTAGAGAGATTTAATATGCAAAACTGTAAGCCAGGAGATGTTCCAATTACTAAAGGAGACAAATTCAGTAAAGATCAATGTCACTAAAAATGAGATTGAGCGGGCAGAGATGAAGGGAAAACCCTTTGACAGTGCATTGGGCAGCCTGATGTATGCTCAAGTATGCACTAGGCCTGACATTGCTTTCATAGTTGGCGTCTTGGGACGATACCAGTCTAATCTTGGGAATGATCATTTGATTGCGGCTAAGAAAGTGATGAGATATTTGCAAAGAACTAAAGAATGTATGCTTGTTTTTAGGAGAGTTGACAACTTGGAAATAGTTGGGTATACTGACTCTAATCTTGCTGGGTGTGTTGATGATAGAAAATCTACTTCTGGTTACATTTTTATGTTGGCTGGAGGCGCGATATCATGGAAGAGTAAAAAGCAAACTCTTGTCGCCTCTTCTACTATGCAGGCAGAGTTTGTTGCTTGTTATGTTGCTGCCACTCATGCTGTTTGGTTAAGAAATTTAGTAACTGGACTTTGTATTGTTGATTGCATTGCAAAGCCACTAAAGCTTTATGGTGATAATAGTTCAGCTGTGTTCTACTCCAAGAATAATAAAACTTCTAGCGGTTCTAAGTATTTGGAATTGAAGTATTTGACAGTCAGAGATCTTGTAAAGAAAAATGACATTGTTGTTGAGTACATTAGTACTGATTTCATGCTAGCTGATCGCCTAACTAAGGGACTTAGACCCATTGTGTTCAAAAACCATGTTGAGAACATGGGCATTGTGAGTTCTTTTGATGTACTTGGTTAGTGGGAGTTTGTTCTTTAAGTCATTTTCTTTTATCATGTTATATTTTATTTTAGACACTTTAAATGTTGGATTGTCGAGTATTTTCTATTTTAAGCAATTGATATTACAATGATTATTATTATTATTATTATCATTTGTCATTGTTTATTTACATTTAAATTGCTAAATTTGGGACTCAGTGTCATCGAAACCATTGTGCCTAGGGTCGACACTAGTTTGGAGTCCAAGGCATGGTTATTATTTTGAGCTCGGTGTCTTCGGGACCACTATACCGGTGGTTGATGCCATATTGAAGCTGAAGTATGATTTTAAGCTCGGCGTTGTCAGGACCACTGTGCCGGTGGTCTACGCCATGTTGGAGCTGAGGCATTATGGTTTGTAAAACCATACAATTTCTTTGTGTTTAATGCATTTGAGAGAAATTGTTAAGGACTGACGAAGAAAATAGCAAATGGTTGTTGGATCACATTAGCATGTTATTTTCTTGCCACACTCCACACTAATGACTAGTTGACGGAGTATGTAGTATTTGTAACCACGAAAGGTTTTATGTCAATGAAGGACATAATAATCGTCGTGATTCAATACTGCTTAACTTTTGTTGGATGGAGTCATATTCAGATACTGCACCTGGAATCATGGATTTCCTTAAAATGCGACCGCATTTTAAGGAATTAGTCATTAACCCGAGAGTCGTTTTCAAAATGTATTTTAAAATAAAAATCATACAATTGATTTTGCCCAAGTGGGAGAATGTTAGATTTATCTAATATTTTATGGGCTACAATCAATTGTGGTTTAATTTGTAAAAAACGGGTTAATCGTGATTCTGATGGGGGTGCATATATAAGCCCTTTAATTAATTAAGTGATCAATTTTTAACTAATGGATGAGTATCTGAAACCTGATTGGTGTGGGTAAAAGTGTGGGCTTTAACCTTGGGTCCATAATGGGTAGGGACTAAGGTTATATATATTATATGGCTAGGTCCCCTCTGTAATCACAAAAAGCATCAGAAACATAATTGACGGATCCATAACTTGCCCCATTGAAAGTTGTGAACGGGAGTGTGAGATACAGAGGAAGATCTGGTCATTCATCCATTCGGAATTCTGAATCATGGCTTCAACAAGTAAGTATTGATGTTTTAATTTCATATAATATCCATGAATATTTCCGCTTACAGTTGTATGTATGTTATTTTCCACCATGGGCGTATGTCCATTATGATAAATTAGGTAGCTTGTTACCTATCATAACGGTTACATTAAACAACTGTTGTGCACTATATATAAAGGTCATGAGTTCAAAACTCAGTGATTATACTGTATCTAATTAATTGACGCACAACCTATTGACATAATATATATCTGATCCCAATCAACAATGTCGGCGGCATGCACGATATTTAACATATACATAATACTCACATTTGTATCCCTCTGTATGTCTCATCGTCTACAAATTTACATATTTCATGAATACATTACCACACATGCTTGTAATTATACATACATACATACATACACACACACACACACACACACACACACACACACACACATATATATATATATATATATATATATATATATATATATATATATATATATATATATATATATATATATATATATATATATATATATATATATATATATATATATATGTGTGTGTGTGTGTGTGTGTGTGTGTGTGTGTGTGTGTGTGTGTGTGTGTGTGTGTGTGTGTATATATATATATATATATATATATATATATATATATATATATATATAAAATAAATTTCACAAGTAATCCATTTACCTTGAACTCACAAAATGATAGTTGTTTCATAGAATTGTTCATATAATGGTGTCGCTCCATAATCCTTTATTAAAACTTATTTTAAAATATTACACACTAAACTAATTACCAATTAATAGAAAATATTAATAAAAAACATAAACATAAAGTTACCTAGTAATAATTTTTTCAACATAGGTTCAAGTGGATTGTATAAGGAACACAGTGTAGTTACCATATTCGCCCGAAGAGATGTGATGTCAATTGAAAATGCCCACTGAATGACCACAATCATATACAATTAGTATTTGGTTAAACATAGAAATTAACTATATATAATAGAGAAACTACAATTTCAAAATTACTCACTTATGGAGAAATGATGCTAAGTAACATTCTTTTTTCCATCTAACTATGATGTTATGTATTCTTTAATCTTTTTTGTAGAATTATTTGTAAACCAAACACCAATTGGATCCAAGAATTCATAAATATCTGATTTTTTTAATTATATACAAACACAATGAATGCACTTAAATGGTTAAACAAAATTTAAAAAAAAAGTGAGGAATTATTTCTATACAAAATGATGAATATACCATAATGAGATATTCAATTCTATATAATTACGTGCACCAAACCTGTAGTAACCTATCTCCATCCACCGATTTCTAATGACCATATCCTTTATATCCTTAGGATCCACATAGAATCAATCTAAATCACGATCATGTTCTAGCTCTAGAGGAATTAGTTATGTCTTGTCGATAAGGTGACATAACATTTTGGTATATGATTGTTCAAAAGGAGCTAATAACTCGTTATTGATCTCCTTATCAATAAGTGCGGTTGATCAAATTCATTTTGTACTTAGACCAGGTACAACAATTCTTTCAAGCAATTGATCATCATCATCTTCATGTCTACATTGTGTGACAGTTCCATTGATTATTTATATTTCAGGTATTAACACAATATATATCATATATTTTAGATATAAGCACATGGAAGAATAAAAATAATCGGAACACAAAACAAAATCAACACAATATATGTCGTATATTTTAGATTTCACAATATTCTCACATATCACATGTAATACCCCGTGTTTCCTTAAATATTCCAATTCATATCAGTTGGGATCAACTGAGTTTCTATATGCTCTGAAGTTATCAGTTGGGATAATTAGAGTAACTAGTAAGCTCAGATTGACTTCATTAGTATTATTTGGAACTAACATATTATTAATTGGGACATTTTGATAACACTAATAATGGGTGAATTGCTCTAGTAGAACAAATAATTAAGTGAGGTTTCACTTGAGATATTTGTTTGCTACTCTTATTGACTCCCAACCACATAAGTTCTTATTTTATATTTTAGACCACATATCCTTACCAACTTTTCTTTCTTGCTATGTATCATTGCACCTTTGTATTAGTAACAACATAAGACAAAGAGAGAAAAAGGAAGAATAAAGAAGAAGAGGAAAAAACTTGTGGAAGAAGAAGAAGGAGGGGGAAACTTGGATTCATCATCTTCACTTCATCACATCATTCATAAACAATAATCTTCATCAATCTTCTTCATCTGTTTTACTAAGGTGGGTTCTAGGTAGAACTTTGATTTTAGAAGTTAGTGTTTACAAGATTCTTAGAATGGTTAGGAAAAATCATGATAGAATGAATTATGTTCTTATAGCCATGAGTTTCCATGAATGATGTTGGTGGAGTTCTTCATGTTATTGTGGTTTATATGTGAAATGTTGTTATTGGTTGAGTATGAGAATCATGACCTTGAATAAGCATGATTATATGTTGTATGATGCCTTAAAGCGCGTTTAGTGCGATGAATGCTTGTTTAGCGTGAAAGTTACATTTTCCCAACTGTCCGAGCATCTCTAAATGTGCTAGGATCGTGCTTAGCCCTCTTTGCAAAATACAAAATCTTTCTTTTGGTGACTATGGGTCTTGTTGCATGCTTTTTGGCATCTGATGCTTCTTATAGGCTATGAAACCTACAAAATTGCACAAAAATGATATATAACATGCTATATTACATTGTGTGACTTATGAATGCTATGAATCATATTATAATGTTTGCTAATCATTGTTGTTATGTTGAATGTGAAATAACATGTTTATCATTAGGTAAATGGAATAGAAAGATAACTTAGGTTACAAGTATGAATTAGATACATTAGACGACGACGTTATTCGTTATGGTACCTAGGTGAGTATCATAGATGAATGATCGCCATAGTTGAGAGTGAGATGTTTTGTATGGAACATGTATTGTTATTGTGTGATGAAGGTGAGTGTGATCACCTTGTGATTGTCAATATAATCATATTATGTTATACATAGTCATCTAGCCGGAAAAAAACCCCTTGTTTATGCCTTCCCAAGTTGTGATGCTCTTATAGAGTAAGAATTGAGAAGTGTGCACCCATAATTGAATGACCTGGGTTGAACCCCAAAGGTAGTGGACCCCAAAATGGAGTGAGTTCCATATGGGTAAAAGGATTGAAATGGGTTTGGAGTCCTATAGGAACTGGCGATTCTTGAAGCGGATGTCATCACTTAGAATCTGAAGTTCATACGTATGTCAAAGTATGAGATAAGGATCCGTGAGACGATTCGATAACCGTAGACGTAGGGCTTGCTGGGGAAAGATACCTTGAATTGGTTTTCGGTTAGTGATTGTTTGAGTTAATGAACTCAAGTGGAATGTTCCCATACAATGAGAGTTTTGTGAACTTAAGTCCTTTCCCCTTGTGAATTGAGTTTGGATTGGTTTAGAGCCTTGTAGATCTGAGTGGACCCATAAGATAAGGAACCCATTGGGATTATTTTCTCACCCCATATTTGATGATTATTTTCAGGCAGTTTGGAGCAATCAGAGGGTAAGGAAAATATTGCCTGATATCCTTGCTTGTTTGACCTTTTTAGGATGGATTTCTGTTGTGTAGACATATTTTGAGATCATTGTATGATGATCTAGTTCCTAGTTTTAGTTTTGGTCACCCTTGTGTATATTTTGTGCCATTGTGTAGTTTCTTTTGGGCATGTAATATGTACAATGTTTCCACTAGGCACTTATATATTTCAGTACCAACAATTACCACTATGTATAATATGTATTTCTTGACATGTATTATATATGGGTGTTACAATTGGTATCAGAGCAGGTCGTATCCTCAACCTAGCCATGAAATATTATGAGTATTTCTTTCTGCCTCAAATGTGTGTTGTCACCAATGTTCTTGATATCATATTCATAGTATTGAGTATGGTTAAATTAATTCTACTTTTATGAGTTTTAGGATCATGGTTGACTGATGTAGAGGTCGTGGTAGGCCCATAACTCATAATTCAGATTAAGATCCCCCCAAGTGGCAGTGAAGGTGTTCCGTGGCCTCAGTTTGTGAAACAGATGTAGCAACAACATAACCAATTTATGTAGTAGATGATGCAACAGTTGAATGTTGGTCTTCACCCTCAAATGGATCCACAAGAAGCTGCAAAAGGTAGTTTCTAGGATTTCTTTCGCATGAATCGTCAAGAATTTCATGGCAGATTAAATCCTTGAAGGCTCACGAGTGGGTGACTAGTATGGAAATGATTTTTCAGATGATGCATTGTAGTGAAGAAAATAAGGTTGTGGTTGCTTCTCATATGATGAGTGGTCCTGCTGTAAGGTGGTGGAAAAGTGCTTTGACTTTTATGACTAATCAAGGAGTACCCAAGGGTTGGGAACATTTTAAGACTACTTTTCTATATAAGTATTTTCCTAGCTTGTTGAGGACTTAAAAGGAGTTTGGATTTCAACAGCTTAGGCAGGGTAATATGTCAGTAGCTTTATATGCTAAAAAGTTTATTGATATGGCTGCCTACTCTAGACAAGTTGTGTATGCACCAGATGCAAAGTGGAAGATTGACCAGTTTTTGTTTGGTCTGAGGTGTGAAATTTCTTATAGTGTGTTTCAGAGGGAGTTCACTACTTATTGTTAGATGCCCAACTTTGCTTATTTGAACTATCAAATGTGGGCATCGTTCACTCTTTTTTGTAAAGAAAGTGTTAGAATCACTCTTGCTTTTGTTGATTTGCACCATTATGTGAAAATATCTTGGTTCCTTTGATTTGTGTGCTATTGTGCAGGAATTAGGCATGAAAAATTGAAGAGTAAGACATAAGAAGGATGACAAAGAAACCAAGTCAGCATGCAAACAACAACAAGTTCGCACAACAAACTTGCTAGCGAAGCTTGCCACAAAACTTCACAAAGTTCGCACAACGAACTTGCCAGCAAAGACCAGGAATCCCAATGTACTGTTCATCAAGAAAGAAAAGGGACCTAAACTCGTTGTGCGAAGAAGGCAGCGAACAACTTGCTGGAGTGAAGAGGAAGCGAAGCTCTAGTGAACACTCCCAGACTTGAGGCAGTAAGTATTTGGACAAGAATTAGTTGTGCAAAGTTGGCAGTGAAGCCTTCGCACAACAAACATGTGGAAATATATCTGGGGAGTTTTCACATGACATAGGCACTTCAGATGCCAATTTGACTGTTCGCTAGGCGAACACTTTGTTCGCACTGCGAACATGACAACTCAGCAGGCCTTATATAAGTAGCTTATGCCACTTTTTGTAAAAAAAATATCTTTTTTACTTTGTACTTTCTTTAGAGAGGATTTTCCGACCTAAAAAAGCTTGTCTCTCTATTTCTCATCATCTCTTAGCAATATTTCACAAAAAGAAGGTGTATTCCCATCCAATCTCGATTATTCGACTCGGATGTTGATCAACCTTCTTCTAAAACTTGTTGCTCAAACTATCATGCAAATGGGTGGCTAAATCCCTCTCTTGTCAAGGTTAGAGGTAGTTAGTTCAAATTTTATGTATTCTTCTTGATCTTTTGTATGTGAACAATGTTGGGATCAATATAGATGAAGTTATTTGCTATCTTTTGTTATATTTATGGTTTGGGTTGCTTTAGACATGAACTTTTCAAGTCTTGACATAATATCTTCATCTATCAACTATACAAATTCTAGACATAGGTTTGAAAGTTGATATCCGCTTTGTATTGATCTTAATGATTATTGTTTCGAGTGTTATTTAGAGAGATCATTTAATGGTCGAAACAATAACATTCACGAAACCTCTTTAGAAATGAACGGTTTTGCGAGGATACGCGGTTATGTTGGTTAAAACTACATTCATATATTTGATCGGTTGGATACGTTTAGGACAGATTAGCGAACCCTAATCTTGGAATGCTTTTATCAAACTTAGACCAAATTTTATTCTGTTTTAATTCTTGCAAACTCTTGTTACAAAAATAGAAACCATTTTAAAACCCCACTTTCTTAAATCATTAAACCGTTGAACGACAAGCATCTCATATTCTCATCAATCCCTGTGGATACGATAAAACACTACCGCAAAATACTTTCTAACACTTATGCTGAGTTGCTAAGACAATGTTATATGGCTGAGAATAGTTTGAAGAGAGTTCAAAATGAAATGGGCCAATATAGGGTTGATCAGAAGGACCGGGGGAGACCAAGTCACCAGTTTAGGCCTAAATCTCAACCTTTCTAAAGGAAGAAAATGCAGAATGCAAGAGATGCCTCTCCCCCATTTTGTTGTAGGTTTAAAAAGAATCATTATGGAAGGTGTAAACTCGAAGGGTTGATATGTTATCAGTGTCAGGGAGAAGGTTACATGGCTAAGGATTGTCCTCATAATAGGACTCATATGCAAGGAAAGAGTACCGATCAGGTCTATACTTTGGATGCGAAGAAGGCTAAGGGTAACAATGCTTTGATTCCTAGTACGTGTCTTGTAAATGATCATCCTTATTTTGAATTTTTTGATTATGAAGCAAACCACTCTTTTGTATCAGTTTAATGTATGAAGTGACTTGGTTTGCAAGCAATTCCTTTGTCTCCTCCTATGGTGGTTACTACCACCACAGGTGATGTTGTAGATACACCATTAATTTGTGAAATTTGTTTGCTGTCAGTGAACAGTAGAGTTTTCCAGATGCATCTTATTTGTTTGCCACTTAAGAAGGTCGATGTAGTATTGGGGATGGATTAGATTTCTGCCAATTATGTGTTTATTGGGTGCGAAGAGAAGTTAATCATCATTCCATCTAATGAAGCTACCCTGAAGGATGTGTTAAATACTATCTTCGAAGGTACATTTGGCATGGTTAATTTCTTGTTCGAGAAGGAAAAGTTTGTTCGTTTGGTTCTCACTAAGGAATTAAGTGACGAACCGTAGGTTACACAAATTCCTATAGTTTGTGAATTTCCAAAAATTTTCCCTGAGGATATCACTTATCTTCCTCCTAAAAGGGAAATGGAATTCTCTATTGATCTGATACTTGGGACGACTCCAATATTCGTTTTTCCCTATCATATGACACCACTAGAGTTGAGAAAGTTGAAGAATCAATTGGAGAGTTATTGACCAATCATTTCATTTGGCCTACTGTTTCACCCTGGGGGGCTCCAGTTCTACTAGTAAAGAAGAAGGATGGTAGTATGCGGTTGTGTATTGTTTATCGCTAGTTAAATAAAGTCACTATTAAGAACAAGTATCCCCTACCTAGGATAGATGATTTTTTAGATCACTTGAAAGGAGTATGTGTGTTCTCGAAGATTGATTTATGATCGGGTTATCAACAAATCCAAGTTAAGAATTCTGATGTACCAAATATTGCATTTAGAACCTGATATGGTCATTATGAATTTCTTGTAATGCCATTTGGCGTGACAAATGCTCCAAATGTTTTCATGGACTATATGAATCGGATATTCCAACCTTACTTGAACCAGTTTGTGGTGATCTTTATTGATGACATCCTTATTTATTCTCGTACTTCAAAAGAGCATGGAAAACATCTAAGGATTGTCTTATCACTATTGCAAGAGAAGCAAAATTTTGCCAAGTTGAGCAAGTGTGAATTGTGGATGACTGAGGTTATATTTCTTAGTCATCTCATATCATAAAGAGAAGTGGCAATGGATCCGTCTAAAGTTGAAGCAGTGATTAAATGGGAAAGACTGAAGAATGCTTCAGAAGTCAGGTGTTTCTTAGGATTGGCAGGTTACTATAAAAGTTTCATAATGGGTTTTCTCAATTGACCTTACAAATGACTAGACTTACCCGAATGAAGATTTTATTTAAACTGGTTATTTTGTTTTTTTTTCTAAAAAGTGGCTATTTAAATATTTTACTTTAAAAAATGCTTACTTTTTAAAAAATTTATCAAAAAAATTTATAGTATTAATGTATTAATATAATTAATTTTTTTCTCTTTTTGATTGCATTATTTAATTAGTAAATTTAAATTTTAAATTTTAATTTTAATTTTAATAAAACCTCTCTTAATAAGGTCTTTGATGACCTGGTTTTTAAAATATTTGTTATACCATTCGGTCAATTAACCAACTTAAATTTTTTATTTATTAAAATTCTATTTTATAAGTTGTAAGTCAGCTAAGAAAGAAACTGACTTAAAAAAGCTTAAAATAATTACAAAATTATCGTCGTATTTTTTGTTAAGTCAGATAACATGTTAACCGACTTAAGAATTATATTTAAAAAGGCATTTTTTTATTACTATATATGACTAACGAAAACATAATAGTTGTAATTGAATCCTCTTGTTCTAGGCTCTAGGGGCCTGCTTCAAACCATACAAAGCCTTACGGAGTCTATACACCATGTTATTCTTGGCTTGCACTTCATAACCAGGAGGTTGTGACACAAACACTACCTCTTCAAGTGGACCATTTAGAAAGGCTGATTTCACATCTAAATGATAAAGTCACCACCTTCTCTTTCAAGCTAGAGCCACAACTAACCTTACAATTTCAAGCCTTACAACCGAAGAAAACACTTCATTGTAATCAACACCGTGTTTTTGTAAGAAGCCTCTAGCCACCAACCTTGCCTTATACTTTGAAATTTTCCCATCATGATTTAATTTCAATTTGAACACCCACTTCACATCTATTTTCTTTTTTTTATCTGGCAAGTTAACTAGCTCCTAGGTCTGATTCTTCTCAGTGCTTATTTGTAATTGAGAGGTTCAACATCTACCAATAATGCAAAGTGAATGATATCACCTTCATCATTTACTGCATTATCAGGAATTACTTCACAATCATTCAACCTTCTTAGAGCTTGTCTAATTCTTTGAGATCTCACAAATGCTTCCTCTTCTTCTCGTTCATTTGCATCATTATTGTTCACTTCTTCATTATCTGATTCATCACTTGAATCAGGATAAATGCAACTTTGTTGATTCTCTTTATTGTATATTGGCTCTTATTCCTATTTCCACTTCTCAGCCTCATTCACAATCACATCTCTACTGACATGTACCTTTTGAGTTATAGGATTATACATCTTATAGGCACCTGTTGGATGAGCCTATAAGTATCATAATCTCACTCTTATCTTTAAGCTTTCTTATTCTAACATCTGGTACATGTTTGTAGCACAAAGAGCCAAAAACCTTGAAATGCTTCACTATAGGCTTTCTTCCACACCAAGATTCCTCTGTGTCATACCCCAAAATTTTCCTAATTGTATATCATTTTTATTTTTACATCCATCCATTGACAATTATTTTAAAAAAAAACAAAATATGTGTTGTTCATGCTCAAGGGATAGCTAGGTTGAATCATGTTTCAGGCAGGGCGATTTAATCAGGTGTATGTGTAATAGGAACTGAGGTTTAATGGTTATGATTTAGTTTCTTGGTCAGGCATGGGTTAATTCAAGATCAAGTAATGGGTATGCGGAATTTAAAGTGGTGTGTTTGAGGCTGTAGTTAGGGTTTGTGTGCCAATTTAAGTCATTTGTATATGGATTAGGTTATCAGACTGAATCAAGTTATCAGTGCTTCATGGTTGAAGATCTTCAAGAGATCAGTACATTTTGCAGTCAGGGTTTTGGACCGTGTAGTTCATATTTTAAGTCATGATCCTCTGATTTTAAGGCAATTTCTTGAAGGATTTGGTGTATTGGTATTCAATTGGTCAGGTTCATGTGGTCATTGATTCTCCAACCCATTTCAAGTTCATGATGAATTCAAGGATCAGGATTGATTCTAGTCTTATCCAATGATGGATTTTTACGGGTCAATTCAAGTTTCATTCATTTCAAGTAAGAATTCAAAAGTGAAATTTGGTTCTTGGATCAACATGTAAAAATGCCATGTTTTAATTCACCAGCCCCACAATAATTGTCCTTCATAGTACACATATAATACGACAAACTCACCTGTAATTCACGCCTAAACAATACCAAAATGCAACTTTGCAAAAGTGACCTGAATCGTGACAAAACAATTCACAAAACCATAACTCTATATGGACCAAAGTTTATGCTCAGCAACTTCACTCCCATGATTCGCTCCCAACAACGCAAAGCAAAAAAGCCACAAGTGAATCTGCAGAATGTTTCTCGCACCAACGATTTTGTTTTTCCATTTCACAATCCTTTTCCCTTTTTACCCTCTTCCTCCTCTATAAGTAAACTCCAGCTCTTCTTCAATGAAAAAAGGGGGAATCCTCACCCTTCACACGCCGAACAACCGAAATCAACAGACAAACCTTCATCTAATCACAATGACACCAAACCTCCAACAACTCTTCTTCGAGCAATCTCATTCCTCCATTCAACCTCCCAAACATAATGATAACCCCCATCGACCTTTGTTTATCAACCCTAAAACCTACCAGAACCCAAAACATAGATGAGGAGAAGAAGGAATCGAAACGAAACGCAAAAGAAACAAATCCGATTTGAATAAGAATCCAAATTTGAAATACGAAACGTAACAAACCTGGTGAGATGAAACGAAAGTGAATCGTGAAGTCGGACTTCAAACTTGTATAGCTCGAAGGAGAATATCGAATTGCATAGAGAAAATAGATGAAGAAGGTTGAGGTTGATTACCTTTTGTTTTCTGTTCTTCGTGGATGACTTTGTTCTGATTTGAAGAAGCTTCTAACGAGAGAAGTTTGAGGATCATTCTTCGTGAGCCATCTTTCTGTAGTTTGTTAGGTTTTTACTTATTTTAAAAATAAAATAGTGTTGAAGCTTGGTGGACAGGGATTCTTTGAAGCCCGTTTTTATTTTTTTCATATTGCTGTCTCTTTACCACCTTTTTTTTTAACCGAGTTTCTTTGGGGGATGATGGGCCATAAGGAGCCCAAATGATTCCCCATTGTTTTTATGCACCCATGTTTAGTGACACCCCCCTTTTTTTAAAGGTTTTTTTTCATATATAATGTCTTGTTCGAATTTTGTTAATATTTTGATTTAGAATCTTGATACTTCCTTTTTACATTTTTGATTAATTATTTCGTTAATAATCTTCATTAGTTTTAATTGTTAAATTCTTTTGTATTATTTTGTTACATTTTGATTTTTTTTCGATTTCTATTTATTTTCGTTTCATTTTTTGGGTCGATGACGAAACAAAAAGTCACCATTGGTCAAATTTTTGATAAATGGTGATTAATCTAAGACCACTTTCTTTTTACCGTTTCATGTTCGATTCTATTCATTATCTTTATTTTTTTTTGTCGATGATGAAACCACAAAAGTCACCGTTGGTCAAACTATTGAAAAATGGTGACTAATCCGAGATCACTTTCTTTTTCTCATATTCATCTTCTTCTCCATCTTTTTCATCTCGATTTTATTTCATTTTTCGATCGATGAAGCCTTTTTGATTCACGAACGTTAATTTTCTAGGTTGTTAACCTTCATTATTTAAAATCTGTAGAAAATGATCATTTGGATCATTTTTCTGTACTTTGGGATCGTGAGAGGTTACCCTCGATTAATTAACACGAGTTTGTGATTAAGACGAGATCCCACCCTTCTTTTAGTCTGTGTGACACAATTACATTGGAAAATGATCCTCAATAACATTCTTCCATCGTGTTTTTAGCACGGATATCAACTTGCGCGACCTCATATAGTTCGACTTTCGTCATAAGTCGAGCTACGACGGTTTAGTGCTACATTTTGTCCCGATTCAATTTAATAACAAACTAACGACTAACTTTACTTTATGTCAATATACAATTGCTTTAATTTTCAGTCAATATTATCTTGATTTTATTATCTTGTTCATATACTTGTTAATATTATCTTGATTATACTATTGTGAATATTATCTTGATTATATTGTTATATATCTTGCCGTATTATTCATATTGTCCATAATCATATCTTGTTCATATCATATTCATATTCATCATGTTTTTCTCTTATTCACACATTCTTTTAAAACTCACAATAAACTATCGAAACCATAAAATCCTAAATTGGTGGACTGTTGGTTGTTTATTCGAGTGACGGATCATTGGACTTTGTCAGAAACTCTAGCTTGGAGTTTTGTCGGATTTTTGCTCAAAGCTTAGTTTAGGACACTTTGCACACACACAACTTCCTCTTGTGCTGCCTGACAATGAGACCTTTTATTTCATGCAATCCCGTGTAATTTACATGTAACCCTCTCTCATTCCAATGTATGTTTTGTATCTCTTTGATTATGGTTTATCTTCTAGGGGCACCCTTAGGGTCTAGCGTAGATTAAACTGTTTTCAAACTAATTCTCGATTTGTCATCGAGCAATTTTCAAATACCTATTGCAAGTCGAGTGCTCATACGCATTCACCATCAACCTATTACGTACACTTTCATCGTGGATTCGTTATTGGGGGAACCTTCAGGGACTAGTAACGTTTCTCACAACTTGACCCTTGACACATCGTCAAGACGGTTCCATTTTCAACCAAAATCTCGACTCGTAGTCAAGCCATTTTCAAACCATTTTCATACCAACACGTTTTGCGCACAAATATAAGTCAACCCTTTGATCCAACGTCAAGCGGATTTTCACAATCAACTATCAATCAATTAACAACTATCTAACTCTTTCAAGGTGTAAAGAGAGGGATTGAGCCTTTGATCTCTCTTTCAGTTGTTTGGATGCGGGTGCTTTTACTCGTGTGTGAGCAATTAACGTCTCCAAAAACATTTCAAACTCAATAACATTCAACTCACCTTTCAAACCAAACATCATTTCAAACACCATTCAACCACAACTCTTTCAAGATTAAAAAGAGAGAGAGAGAGAGTCAAGCCTTTGACTCGCTTTCCCGATTACTTGGGCCCGAGGAGCCTTTCTTAAGCTTTGAGTAATCGTCATCAAACCTTTCAACCCTCACCTTTTCGTGGCCGTCTCCACGAACTACGACTACTCTGATTCTTCATTCTCGTCAGAATGTAAGATACGTAGTCACAAGATTGCATTGATTTTGGCGAGTTACCTTCCTTCCATCTTCCGTTTCCACCCTATCCTTTCCGTAGTCGAACTACGACATCTCTGATTCCTCATTCTCGTTTGATTGGACATACGTTGGCACGAGGGTCCCAATCCTTGTCGAGCTCCCTTATCCTTTGACCACCCCTTTCCCTTAGCCTCTTTATCTTACCTTATCGTTATCCATTTATCGTATCATTTCGCATTTATTATTAAGAAGAAAACAACTAAGATTAGCTAACGTCATCACAATTCGAATTAAGAGGTTCCCGTTGAGTACAACGGACGTGAGGGGTGCTAATACCTTCTCCTAGCGTAGCCGACTCCCAAAACCGGAACATCAGGTTGCGATGGTCGTGTTCCTTTCGTTTTTAAAAGGGTTTTGTCGATATTTTCCTTTCCCGTATATTCGGGATAAATAAAGTTCGGTGGAGACTCTGTGAACCGCATTTCCACGCCTTTAGCACGAGGGTCGTTCTCGATTTGTATTTTTCGAGGTGCGACACTCTGGTACCTTCAAATTCAGCTTCTTTGTAGGACATTTATTCAGAATGTAAGCAGCTGTAGTGACTGCTTCATCCCAAAACTTGTGTGGTAGGTTTTTCTGCTTGGTCATGCTTCTTTCCATATTCAGTAGAGTTATATTCCTTCTCTCAGCAAGTCCATTATGCTGAGGTGTATAGGGAGCTATTACCTCATGCATAATGCCTTGATTGAGACAGAAGGCTTCAAATTCTTTTGAGGTGTGTTCTCCTCTACCATCAGTTCTCAAGATCTTAATAGATTTATAACTCTCCTTTCCTATTAAGATTTTAAATTTTTTGAATACATCTAAAGCTTCACTGTTAAGCTTGATTGTATACATCTATATCATTCTTGTATATTCATCAACAAATATAATGAAGTATTTTCTTCCCCCCTAATGAAGATACTTCAAAAGGACCACATATATCATAGTGAACCACCTACAGTTCTACACTAGCTATTTTAGGTGCTTCATAAACAAATGAAAGCCTACTTTGTTTGCTCTTTACACATACTTCACAAATGGCTTTTCTGACATTCAGTTTTGGCAAGCCATACACCAGTTCTTTAGAATTCAAATCACTAAGACTTCTAAATTTTAGGAGACCATACTTTTTATGCCATAGATCTTCAATATCTTCACTCACTACTGCAGACAGGCACATCATCTTTGCACTTGAGATGTTGTGTTTATATGTTCTATTCCTTGACATGTTTAATAAAAGCACCAAATTCTTCTTTGCATCAAACAACTTCAACGAGTCACCATCCAGAGTCACTGAGAATCCCTTCTCCACCAGTTGATCAATGCTTATGAGATTACATTTCATCTCAGGAACATACACCACATCTTCAATAATGATTCTCTTGCCAGCATTACTTCTAATCACTATATTTCCACTACCTCCAGCCACAAGATCTCTACTGTCAGCCAATTTGATGCTTGTTTTCTTGCTAGCATCAAAACTTGTCAACCACTCTCTATGTGAAGTCATGTGATTTAAGCACCCAGAGTCAAGAAACCATTCTTCATTCTTCACCTTTTCATCACTGGTAGTAGCCATCATCAACACTGTATTGGAACCATCTCCACGAGCTAAATTTTCTTCTTCATCAGTCTTTTGACCTTTCTTGAACCAACATTCATCAGCAAAATGCCCATACTTCTCACAGTTGAAGCATTGCACCTTACTTTTGTCAAAGTCCCTCTTCTTGTTCTGACGTCTACCAAAACCTCCTTTCTTTGAAGATTCAGTTTTTCCTCCACTCTTCTTCTTTTCTTTGTTGGACCATTTTGCTTTGTTTTTTCCCTTCTTCTTGAAAATTTTCTAATTTCCCTCCTTCTTTGAAGTTTGAACTTGAAATGCTTGTTGAACTGCTCTCTTAGAACTTCTATCAAGCACCAGGAGCTCACGTGCTTCCAAACTATTTTGCAACTCTTCAATTTTCATAGTTTTCACATCCTTTGCTTCTTGGATAGCTACAATAATGAAATCAAACTTTAGACTCAAAGATCTTAGCACCTTTTCTACTACAATTTGATTTTTAATGTTCTCACTACAAGTTTGCATCTGATTAACAGTGGCTGTTAATTTTGAAAAGTAATCACTTACTTTCTGATCTTTTTCTATCTGCATCATCTCATACTTTCTTCTATGGGATTGTAGCTTCATTGGCTTCACCTTTTCTCCACCA
This sequence comes from Lathyrus sativus, assembly GCA_963859935.3. Lineage (NCBI taxonomy): Eukaryota > Viridiplantae > Streptophyta > Magnoliopsida > Fabales > Fabaceae > Lathyrus > Lathyrus sativus. The sequence goes on along the minus strand of OZ012739.1, from coordinate 10,685,907 downwards.
GTGTGATAATTTTCTAAAATGTCCCATGCTTCTTTAGATCTTGTCGCCTTAGAAATCTTCTCAAAATGTAGATTGTCAATATTCTGCTGAATGTAGAACAAGCTTTGTAGTCTTTCTTTCTGGCTTCCTTGAATGCAGTTCTCTGTGCATCAGTTAGATTCGCCACTAGATCCTCATAGCCATTTTTCACAATTTCACTCACTTTTTGCGCTCCAAATAAAGACTTCATCAAAACACTCCAACGATCCCAATTCGTTCCATCAAGAACAAGACTATTTGATCCAAAACCATTGCTATTCATCTTGCCTATTAAGAAACTATCACTCAGTGTTTCCCTTAGATTGAACCCCTCACTTTTCAGTCGTGTTTCCCTTGGTGAACCAGGTTCTAGATGCCAATTGTTAGAACACACACAGTTAATGCACAGTAAGATTGTAATTGCAAGATGAAAGAAATAGCACACACACACACACACACACACACACACACACACACACACTCTCTCTCTCTCTCTCTCTCTCTCTCTCTCTCTCTCTCTCTCTAATGTTTTGACATCTTAGAGGAGAAGAAGAGAGAAAATAGAGATGATTCACATTGATTTATTTTTTACATTACAAACGGTTATTTATATGTGTTACACAATAGCTTACTAAGCAAATCATCAATACACAAAGTAACTAACTAACTAACTTGTATACAAGACAGTTATAGATTAACATTCAACAGCCAGAAGCATAAATCTTAAATAGCAACTTATGAAATATTCTACCATAAAATATATTATTTATATTTTTTTATATTTTATATTTTTGTTTTAAGAACTAATTCTTGCTTACAACTAATTCTTCCTCATAACTTAAACAACACACATACTTTCTCCATGCAGTCAACAATGTAACCTAGCTTTCCAGCACTAATAAATATGATTTCACAATCTTCCTTAGTTTTACATGGATCTAGAATGAAAAATAGAATAAACAGTGTTAATAAAACATGATAAAAGATTATGGAAGAACTAAAAATAAAAAATAAAATATTTAAGAGAAAAAATGATTTACAGACAGCCTTCAGTGAAAGAAGGAATAGGGACAAAAACAGAACTATAACATAAACAAATTTGAGAATTTTTTCATATTGTTTTATCTTTTAATTTTATAAATGATTGAGATTTGATCAATACCTGTAAATTTAATGCAATGCTAAACACATTGAAATATTTGTAGCACTAAAGTACATAATGTGTTTTAATAGGTTTTAATATATTTTAATTGCCCCTTTTGCACACTTATTAAATGTCTCGTAAGGATTTTTAGTAAAATGGGTAACATAGAAATACTTAATAATTTTTAGATCTATTTATTTAAAAAACTTTTCATCCTTCGGTGATAGAAAAGAGACATGTATTCTTAGATGTGGTAGTGATGCTAACTATCATTATCAACCACGGGACGATTGTTGTGGTCTAATGAATCTGATAATGGAGGGTTTATCGACAATTCGATTTGGTTTATTACTTGCTGGAATATCTGGAGGTCTAGAAATGATTGTATTTTTAATAATGTAGTTATTGAGGTCGACAGTATTATTTTTGACATAAAACTCAATTCTTGAAATTTGTTGATCTTAGGTAGGAGGGGGAGCAAGCCGTGTTGTTTGTACGATTGATTCAAATTCTCTTTTGACACAGTCATAGGCTTTAGTGAAATCGACTTTGAAAAACCGACATTCCTTGTTACACCTCTTAGCATAGTATGCTAATTCATTATCCAACAGAACCCCATTGTAAATTTGCCGTCCCAGAATGAAAGCTGATTGGGAAGGAGAAATAAGTTTGTGAATAACCTTGCTCAATCTGCAGGCAAGCATCTTGGAGATAACCTTGATAATACAGCTAACCAGAGTAATTGGCCTGAAGTCTTCAAAATGTTGAGGGTTGTTAATCTTCGGCACCAAAGATATGAAAGAGGACGCGAACTTCTTTCTGACCAAATCAGCAGCTTGTGGGTGCAATTCGTGAAGTCCTGACCAACAATATCCCAACAAGATTTTATGAATTTAAAATTAAAGCCATCGATACCGGGGCACTTGTTACCGTCACAATTGAAGACATACTTTCTCACATCAGTAGGACTGAAGTCTACTTCCAATAACAATTTGTCCTCCTGGTACCGCAGATTTTTCTGGGCCAGTATGCTTTCTTTGAACCTCATATTTTTCCACATTTCCTCCTGGTACCGCAGCTTCTCTCTGACCAAATCAGCAGCTTGCGGGTCTGAGTCCTCAACTGAATCCAACTCTAGCTTGTTAAACTTAGCAATATTATCCTCAATGTTTAGCTCCAACCAACCAAATACATTGTGATTCTAATTCCTGAGGTCAAATTTAAAGGCTTGAATTTTCTTAGAAAGGATGCTACAATAGGAACCTGTGACTTGATACGAGCTCCAAGATTTCGTGACGAAAGGGTTGAAATCCTTGTGGTAGAACCAACAGTTGAAAGTCCTAAAGGGTTTTGGCCCCCAATTGACGAAATTGGACTTCAACCACACCGGTCGATGATCCGATATGTCTCTATCCCCCACCACTTGATTCTTCAAAGAAAACAATGAGATAACCCGGTCATCAACCAAAATTCTGTCCAATCTACTTCTGCTCTTACCATTAGAGTTGAACCAAGTGAAACGACTTCCAAATACCTATATATCCATCACATTCAAATCTTTAATGAATTCACTAAATTCCTTCATATCCCTATAGTTGTTACCACTTAGTCATTACCTTTCCTCCCCATTTTCACCGCATTGAAATCTCCCCATACAATCCAACCAACATCAGAGTAATTGCTTTTAATTTTAATCAGTTCTCTCCATAGCTTCCTCTTATCAGCTGATCCACAGGGGGTGTAAACATTGATCACAATCAACCTATGATTATTCCAAACAATGTGAAGACCTAAGAAACCTTTCCCACAAAAGCTAGAACAAGTTATGATTCTAGTAGTATTCCACATGGTTAGAATACCACCACAGTTTCCAACGAAGTTCTGAGCTGACCAATCCATGTCATAATTCCTCCACATGCTATTTACAATACCAGCCTCCATCTTGTTAATCTTGGTTTCCTGAATAAGGCAAATGTCGACACTTCTTCTCTGAATAATTTGAGATATTCTCCTTCTCTTTAAAGAACTACAAGAGCCTCTAACATTGAAAGAGACTAGATTCATGGATCAGTAGTAGCTGCATCCTTCTTGCCTAGACCAACATCCTTATCTACCATATCCAACTTCCTCATAATACGCCCAATTTCCTCTTCATCTTTGCCCTGAACTCCCAAAACCTCAAGATAATTGCCCAATTCTGATGGAACTTCTTCAATGGCCCTTCTGCATCTCGAGTTGCCTCTTTCCACATCAGTGTCAATTATCGATTCACAGCACAACAGAGAAGAACTAGACTCTAATAATTCTTTATGCAGCTTATTCTTGTTCCTTTCATCCTTAGCATTTCCCTTCGACACAGGTCTAAAGTTATCCTTGGGGGCCGTGAGAAGCAGGGTGGAAAAGTAAGAAGGGGTGTAAGGTATCTTAATGCAGTTATAGACCTCATGAAGTAGTTTTTTCTTTTTAACTTTACCTATAACAACAGGCCCAATAACTCCTCCAGAAGGCCCACTAATTGGTAAAGGCAGCCCCAAATCTACCATCAATTCCCCGTTAAGTCTGGGTAACACTAAATCTGCTTTGGACTGATTTAGTTCTAAGTCAGCCAAAAAGTTATCTGGTTTAGTTCCTCTTGAACGAATCAAAGCAGCTAAATTCTTATGGTTGTTCCCTCTTGACCCATCACCTTCCACACTTAACCCTATGCTATACCCAATATCAAACACAATGTCTGACACAGAAAAATCAAAATCTGCCTTTTGAGCTACAGTAGGTGGGGCTCTGACTTCTGTCTTGGAATACGAGAAGTTGAAATCATCACTCTCTTCCTCATCAGGTATCTCCCATGCGCCATCTAATTCTGAAGGGTTTGAGGATTCAAAATCATCAGAATCTATCACCTCATCTTCTTCACTAGACAAGGGATCTCCATGCCCATATGAAAGATCTTTTGTAAAAGATAGTGAAAAGGTGTGATTATTCACTACAATGTCAACCATGTTATTCAGAATAACCCTTAGTCTTGTTTTAATAAGAAGTCTCGCTATGTCCAAACTCTCTTTATTCCTCGTCTTCTTATCGCACTTGACGAAAGTTCCCAGACTAGAAAAAATCTTCCTGAAGTTATTCTCACTCCAGGTGATACAAGGTAAACCATAGCAATTTACCCACATTATCCTGTCTCTGTCAATTACCTCCGTATTCCATTTGCGAATGTCTCTGAACCAAATATCCAACCATTCACTAGCTTCCTTGACAAAAACCTCCAAGTCACCTCTAGATGTATCTTCCAACAAGCACAAAGATGCTCCCAAGGGAGTAGCCTTAATGTTAAAATATCCTTCTTCAAAGATTATCTTCTGACAGTTGAGTGCATTTCCATCTTCCATGACTTCACCCACTCTCATACGATTCAACCTCCTTAACCATTCATCATCCACCTCTAATATTGTGCATTGACCTCCTCCATTGACCCTATCAACAGGTTTAGGGTAATCTCCTCTTACCACTCTTGCAAAAGACCTATCCAGATTATCAGGTTTCGTGAAATTCCTAGAACGAGTAGTTTGAATATTCCTCCTCAAATTTTTACTACTTGGAAAAAGCCTTTTGTTCTCCTTACTAAACCTGGGGATATTAACAAAAATCATTTTGCCTTCCAAGACGATACTATCAAGGTTGCAGGCCAGGATTCGTGGATCATGAACTTTTCAAAATTTGGCGAAATCGAATCTATTACCTCACTTATCTCTCTTAGCAGAAATGAAGACTTTTGATATGACTCCGTAGACCTTGAAAACCTCAAACAGGTCTTTAGCATTCATCTTTTCTAGAAACTCAGTGACGAAAAAGGATGTCGTAGTTTCACCGGAAATAACTCATTTTCCTTTGTTCTCCTTCCAAACTGAAAAACCTCCACTTCTACCCTTTCTATCGTTCCTAATAACCCTTTCCCAAGCCATGATAAAACCGCAGTCTCAATCCGAATAAAAACCAGAAGATTACCAAGGCCCCTAAACTCGAAAGCTAGGAATTTAAGCCGAAGATAACCACCTAATCTTCATAGGATCGTAAGCATGCAGCTTTGAATCTACGAAAATTCTTGATTGCAATGGAAGAAATTAGGAATAGTATTTTTATCATGAATCTAAAATGGAGTCTGAAAATTGTTACGTTGTAGGTTAGTTTACATGAGCTGGTGCGTGGGATTTGGTGGAAAAGTTTCAAGTTTGTTTCCTTTTTCATGCTGATAAAGAGAAAGAGGGTATTCGCATGGAGAGCGAGTTATTGGAATTGAGATGAAGATGTCAATAACGTGTGAGTGAGAGCCACATGGAACGAAATGGTCACCTGAATTAGGGGGAGAGACATGGCAAAAGTAAGGGTCATTGTATTTATAATTTTTATTCTCTTATTGTTTTTATTCTCTTATTATTGAGTAAACAACCTAAACTCAAACTACATACTTGATTAATTCTAAATAATTTTACTGATTATTTTGAATAAAAAACAAAAATAAATGGACAAAAAATAAATAAAAATTGGGCGCAAAAATGTCCACAAAAAAAAAAAGAATGCACCATAGTGATCAAGGCAAAATATAGTTTTGGAAAACAAACATGTTTTGATCAAATTTTGAAGTTAAAATGTATGGTTGAATAGGCTCAAGCTCATTGAAACGTGAACGCAAAGGAGATCGAAAAATAAAATGAGCATGCCAAGTTAAACTACGCGAACCGTGGATCAATAAAATTGACAGCCGCAATCCCGATCTCACAATTTTTGCTCTATATGTTTATGTACATTTGAAAATTGATTCAACCGATTTGTCTGTGATTCAGACATTTATTATGGTCAACATTTTAGGCATTATGTTAGATGAAATGTATGTTATGCTATGTAGATGATGTGAATGTCTCGATGCATGTACTGATTTATTGTATGAAGGGAAATTTTGGGGTATGCCAACTGCCCCTATTTAAACATCTTTAATTGGAGGATATGAAGTTGTCTTCAAGTCATCATGGTGAAAGATAATTAAATACCAATCAAACTCAAATTTTATTCTCTTATGTAATGAAATGATATGCAATAAGATTAATAAATACTCCTGATTTCTTAATCATTAGATGATATAAAAGAATGTATGAGATGAAAAAATACTCTTGATTTCATAATTTTTAAATGATATGAATAAATATGATGAGAATAAGAAATATTCTTGATTTCTTAATCATCAGATGACGATGATGAATGAAAAACTTAAATTATAACTTAAATTTATTAAGATATGTAGAACCTGGAGGCAGCGTGTAGATCCAAAATCAATAAAAAAAATGAAAAACTTACATTATAATAATTTTTTCATTTCATTGTCTAAAAATTTCAGAGAACAAAGTTATAATTTCAAAGAATATGAAATTATAAAACGAAATAATTGTATAAAAAATACAATTCTTGGTTAGAAGCATAAATCTTGAATGACACTTTATGAAATATTCCAGAACTAATTCTTGCTTATTGCTTATAACTTAAACACTACACAAACATTCTCTATGCATTCAACATGGTAATTCAGCTTTTCAGCACTGAAAAATACGATCTCACAATCTTTCTTACTTTGACATGGATCTGGAGTGAAAAATAGAATAAACAATGTTAATAAAACATGATTAAAGATTAAGAAAGAATTAAAAAATAAAAATAAAATATTTAAAGGAAGAAAATCATTTACATAAAGCTTTAGCTGAAAGAAGAAATAGCGAGAAAAACAAAACTATAGCATAAACAAACTCGAGAATTTTATTCATATTCTCGTATCTCTTGATTTTACAAATGATTCAGATTTGATCAATGCATGTAAATTTAATGCAATCGACTTACAACCTTTTAATACACTCGAGAGGTGAAATGAATCAATCGAAAAATGAACAGCTAAGATTAGTATTTTTTACAATTAACTATCTTCGAGTAAAAAACTTAATAGAATTTAAAGTATCATCGACTGGCTTGAGTTTATATAATCAATTGTTTATAAAGAATGAGAATCTTATTTGAAAAAAATGAAAAAAATTACATTATAATAATTTTTATTATTTTTCATTTCATTGTCCAAATTATAAAACGAAATAAATATATAAAAAATACAAATCTTGGTTGGAAGCATAAATCTTAAATGGCACCTTATGAAATATTCTACCTTATTTTATTTATAGTTTTTTGATATTTCAAAAACTATTTCTTCCTTATAACTTAAACAATACACATACTTTCTCCATGCAGTCAACAATGTATCCCATAATTTCAGCACTAATAAATACGACTTCACAATCTACTCTAGTTTCACATGGATCTGGAATGAAAAATAGAATAAACAGTATTAATAAAACATGATAAAATATTATGTAAGAATTAAAAAAATAAAAAATAAAATATTTAAGGGGGAAAATGATTTACAGTAAGCTTTCGCAGAAAGAAGGAATAGAGACAAAAACAAAATTATAGCATAAACAAATTTGAGAATTTTAGTCATATTATTGTATCTTTTAAATTTACAAATGATTGAGATTTGATCGATTCGTGTAAATATAATGCAATGCTAAACACATTTAAATATTTCTAACATTAACACACATAATATATTTTAATATGGTTTAATATATTTTAGTTGCCTCTTTTGCACACTTAATAAATAAATGTCTCTTAAGTATCTTTAGAAAAGGTGTAACATTAAAATATTTTATAATTTTTAGATCTGTATATTTAAGAAAATTTTCATCCTTTGGTGATAGAAAGGAGACATGTGTTTTTAGGAAAATGGTTAAACTATGTTCATGTCATATGAACTAGACATTAATTCTTGCAATGCATGAATATTTTAGAATTTTGTATATATAAATTAATATAATATATGAAAAGATTGCATACAAATTTATAACACAATATATTTTAATTTAAAATTTAGATTTGAACATAGTTTGGACCAAATTTAGATTGCAAAAATGAAATAAAGATGAAGATAAATTTGGACCAATAAACTTGTGTATATTTTGAATGGATGTTATTCTAGATCTTTGACACAAGTTTGACAAGCTAAATTTATTTTTGTCCTCTTTATTGCAATAGGTGTCTATACATACAAGACGAAAAAAGAAGAAAGTTCAAACTTCATGAAATAAGTTATTGAAACAGATTTTGAAAATAAAACTACAGAGAAAACGAACTTGTAAATACCCATTGGCTAAGATTTGTTGTTATGGTTTCGTTTTGCGATTTCCATATAAGAGAGACGAGTGATAGAGTTGTTAGGGTTTTTGCTTTGAGAGATGAATTAAAGAGTTATTAGGGTTTTGTTTTGAGAGAGACGATTGTTATGTACTGAAGCGACATATAGTTTCACTTATATATAAATGAATATCATGTTTCATCACGGTTGGAAATAAGAACCGTGGTGATATACATAGTCACTAATATTTTTATCACGAGAAATGATTAATTGTTGGTGATGGGATTCGAATCATTTCACTGTGTATTTTTCACTACGGTTGCTACTTCTGATCATTGTGATATGTCATCTAGTAAATAAAAAAAGATGAGTCCAGAACTAATCTATTATCACAGTTAACACTATGGTCGTCATAATGTTGGTGTTACAAAAGGCTTATTTTGTAGTAGTGGCCACAGGCAGTGGCTATTGCTTTGTTTTGTGAATTCTATAAATATTGCATCTCTTTACATCATTTTTCACACATCTGATAAATCTCTTCAATTTTTATTCAAAATGCCACTACTATAAAATGTAAATACAACAATGCCAAAGTTATCACGATGCTACGATTGCGAAAGGCTTTTAATGCATAGTAGGAGTTTAATATCTCTCTCAAACCTTTAATTGGGGATGAAGTTTATCAACGACAGAAACACAGTAATGTTGTCTTTAGAAAGAGAGAAAAAGCAAAAAGGGCTAGGTGAGAAAAATATATGGAAAAGAGGTTTGTGTTCTTTGATCTTCCATATTGGTTAAGTCTCGATGTAACACATTGTCTTAATGTGATTGATGTGGAGAAAAATATGTGTGATTGGTTTATTGTAACACTTATAAACATTCCAGGAAAGACTAAAGATAGTAAGCAATCTCGTCTCGATATGGAGGCGATGGGTATACGAGAAAAAATTAGCTCCAATAGAAAAAGGGAAAAGAACTTATATGCCTCTGGCTTGTTACACTCTATATAAAAAGGAAAAGAAAAGATTTTGCGAGTTTTTGCACGGTATCAAATTTCCGCAAGGTTATTCATCAAACATCAAGAAACTTATATCAATGAAAAATCTCAAGTTAATTGGTTTAAAATCTCATAATTTTCATGTCTTGATGCTACAACTTCTACCAATGACTATCAGTGGCATCCTACTAAAAAATGTGAGTGTAATTATAACCAGATTATGTTTGTTCTTCAATGCCATATGTAATAAAGTTCTTGATTTCAAAAAATTAGATGTATTAGAAGAGGAAGCTGCCATAGTCTTGTGTCAATTGAAGATGTATTTTCCTCCATTATTTTTTGACATTATGGTTCACTTAATTATTCATCTAGTCAGAGAAATTAGATTTTGTGGTCCAGTTTATTTAAGATGGATATATCCAATAGAGCGATACATAAATATCTTTAAAGGATATATGAAGATTCATCACCGATCGAAAGCTTTTATTGTTGAAAGGTACATCACATAAGAAGTTGTCATCCCTAGCCCTTTCATAACCCTCGTTCTGACCAGAGAACACATCCTCCTGACGATCCTCCCATCGAGGTACTGCATCGTATCCAACATAATCTGCATCCCGGCCCGGACCCGTTTGGAAGTACCAGAGAACACATCCTCCTGACATTAATTCCTGCAATGCATGAATATTTTAGAATTTTGTATATATATATATATATATATATATATATATATATATATATATATATATATATATATATATATATATATATATATATATATATATATATATATATATATATATATATATATATATATATATATATATATATATATATATATATATATATATATATTTTATAAGCAGATCATATTAAAAGATGTTCTGGAGTGGGCCGAGGCTTAGCCCACAATCGAGAAGGCCCAAAATCCCACTGAGGTTGGGCCCAATTGGACCACACTGATGAGCAGGGACCCATGGGCAGAACCTCCTCCCGTCAGGCAGGTGCCCATCCCGGGGGCAGAACCTGTGCCCATCCTGTCGGGCAGAACCTGTGCCCATCCCGTCAGGGCAGAACCTCCTCCCGTCAGGCAGGTGCCCATCCCGTGGGCAGAACCTGTGCCCATCCTGACGGGCAGAACCTGTGCCCATCCTGTCGGGCAGAACCTGTGCCCATCCCGTCAGGGCAGAACCTCCTCCCATCAGGCAGGTGCCCATCCTGACGAGCAGGACCTGTGCCCATCCTGACGAGCAGAACCTGTGCCCATCCTGTCGGGCAGAACCTGTGCCCATCCCGTCAGGGCAGAACCTCCTCCTGTCAGGCAGGTGCCCATCCTGACGAGCAGAACCTGTGCCCATCCTGTCGGGCAGAACCTGTGCCCATCCCGTCAGGGCAGAACCTCCTCCCGTCAGGCAGGTGCCCATCCTGACGAGCAGAACCTGTGCCCATCCTGTCGGGCAGAACCTGTTCCCATCCCGTCAGGGCAGAACCTCCTCCCGTCAAGCAGGTGCCCATCCTGACGGGCAGAACCTGTGCCCATCCTGTCGGGCAGAGCCTCTGCCCATCCCGTCAGGGCAGAACCTCCTCCCGCCGAGCAGCACAACTTGCCTTCCACACGTTCTCCACGTGCTCCCCTCCGCGGGGACACGTCATCAACCAACTGCCCACCTTCGAAAGAGCAGGTCAAACCCACTTTCCGGAGATCTAGGAGCAGTTGGACTAGGGCGAAGACCACGTCCTGGTCTTCACTACGCCACGTAAGCCCCAGCAGTCATTTGAATTGGGCCTGACCATCCAGCCCAACTCAAATGACCGTTGGCCCAGCGCTGGGGTCTCTCTATAAATACCCTCTTCCCCAAGAGGGCCAGGTAATTCACCTCTTCTAACTTTCTGTTCTTGCTCTCACTCTGCCCAAATTCTGACTTTGGCATCGGAGTGCCTTGCAGGTACACCCCCTCCTCATCCTCAACACCGGTGAACAGGAAGCAGCCTAACGGAGCGTGGCCATCCCGTGATCCCCTCCTGATCAGGTCAGATCAGTGGCGCCGTCTGTGGGAAACTAAGCTCCCCCGTTCCTCCGAGCAGAGAACCAAAGCTTCATCTCTCAAAACTTCAAGATCACGAGTGCCCTCCGCCATGGCGACGCTGTTCACAATTGTCCTCCCTTCGTCGAGCAGAAGACTCCGATGGGCAGGACCCTGGCTGCCCACCAGCCAGTCTTTGTCCTCCTTTCGACGAGCAGAAGACTCCGATGGGCAGGACCCTGGCTGCCCACCAGCCAGTCTTTGTCCTCCTTTCGTCGAGCAGAAGACTCCGATGGGCAGGACCCTGGCTGCCCACCAGCCAATCTTTGTCCTCCTTTCGTCGAGCAGAAGACTCCGATGGGCAGGACCTGGCTGCCCACCAGCCAGTCTTTGTCCTCCTTTCGCCGAGCAGAAGACTCCGATGGGCAGGACCTGGCTGCCCACCAGCCAATCTTTGTCCTCTCCTTTCGTCGGGCAGAAGACTCCGATGGGCAGGACCTGGCTGCCCACCAGCCAGTCTTTGTCCTCCCTTCGTCGAGCAGAAGACTCCGATGGGCAGGACCTGGCTGCCCACCAGCCAGTCTTTGTCCCCTCATTTCGCCGAGCAGAAGACTCCGATGGGCAGGACCCTGGCTGCCCGCCAGCCAGTCTTTGTCCTCCTTTCGCCGAGCAGAAGACTCCGATGGGCAGGACCCTGGCTGCCCACCAGCCAGTCTTTGTCCTCTCTTTCGTCGGGCAGAAGACTCTGCCGGGTAGGACCCTGGCTTCCATCCAGCCTTGTCCTCCTTTCGAAAACCTACTACCTCGAAAACTTACACGGGACCATATAGCTCGACCATGGAACGCTGAAAAGTTAAAAAATACTACAGTTAAACAACACTGCCCGCGTGGGACAACCCGCGCGAACAAGAGGGTGGACTGATACGACCACACCTCACCGACCTTACCTTAGCGGGCACTATACCTCCCCGAACAAAAAGAGAATAGCCCGCTCGACGGCACCCCCTCGATCGAGAGTCGCCGCCGCAGTATCATAATCGGCCGAACGCCCAGCTCGCGATGGGATGTTCAAGCCTACAGGATAGATCACAACCGTGACCTAACTCTTGTCCGCCCAGGAAGCTACCCCGGGCATCCGGATAGTTCCCCACACTACCGGGTAACACGCACCGAGCAAAGGTCCCCCACAAAAAAATAAACATTCACGTCATAATGGAGCTCGGCAAAACGAGCCAACACTTAGCGAAAAAGCATAACGATCATGCACGCACACAAAACTTAGAAAGGAAAACAAGAATTCCATAAAAGGGGGCACAAGCCCAGAAGTCAAAACGTTATAATAAACGGGCACGACCCCGGATGTCGAGCAGAAACGATCGAAGGTGTCGAGCAAAATTTTTTGGATGTCGAGCGACTGCAATTTCGCCCTTCCCAGATGATCGATACGATCGACGCCATTCTCGCATCCTGCCTGACATATCAGCGCGCGCAACGCTATTCTCTACTTAAGTCATAGCTCTCCTGACAGCGAACTACGACTTGGGGGGCTCCTGTTCTGGACTGGGCCGAGGCTTAGCCCACAATCGAGAAGGCCCAAAATCCCACTGAGGTTGGGCCCAATTGGACCACACTGATGAGCAGGGACCCATGGGCAGAACCTCCTCCCGTCAGGCAGGTGCCCATCCCGGGGGCAGAACCTGTGCCCATCCTGTCGGGCAGAACCTGTGCCCATCCCGTCAGGGCAGAACCTCCTCCCGTCAGGCAGGTGCCCATCCCGTGGGCAGAACCTGTGCCCATCCTGACGGGCAGAACCTGTGCCCATCCTGTCGGGCAGAACCTGTGCCCATCAGGCAGGTGCCCATCCTGACGAGCAGGACCTGTGCCCATCCTGACGAGCAGAACCTGTGCCCATCCTGTCGGGCAGAACCTGTGCCCATCCCGTCAGGGCAGAACCTCCTCCTGTCAGGCAGGTGCCCATCCTGACGAGCAGAACCTGTGCCCATCCTGTCGGGCAGAACCTGTGCCCATCCCGTCAGGGCAGAACCTCCTCCCGTCAGGCAGGTGCCCATCCTGACGAGCAGAACCTGTGCCCATCCTGTCGGGCAGAACCTGTGCCCATCCCGTCAGGCAGGTGCCCATCCTGACGGGCAGAGCCTGTGCCCATCCCGTCAGGGCAGAACCTCCTCCCGCCGGGCAGCACAACTTGCCTTCCACACGTTCTCCACGTGCTCCCCTCCGCGGGGACACGTCATCAACCAACTGCCCACCTCCGAAAAAGCAGGTCAAACCCACTTTCCGGAGATCTAGGAGCAGTTGGACTAGGGCGAAGACCACGTCCTGGTCTTCACTACGCCACGTAAGCCCTAGCAGTCATTTGAATTGGGCCTGGCCATCCAGCCCAACTCAAATGACCGTTGGCCCAGCGCTGGGGTCTCTCTATAAATACCCTCTTCCCCAAGAGGGCCAGGTAATTCACCTCTTCTAACTTTCTGTTCTTGCTCTCACTCTGCCCAAATTCTGACTTTGGCATCGGAGTGCCTTGCAGGTACACCCCCTCCTCATCCTCAACACCGGTGAACAGGAAGCAGCCTAACGGAGCGTGGCCATCCCGTGATCCCCTCCTGATCAGGTCAGATCAAAAGAGATTAAGGAAATCTCAAACTAAGAATCAATTACAAGAAAACAAAGGGGAATTTAAACCAATCATACAAGAAACACGACTTGTTCCCCTTCCTACTTAGAATCAACTAATTTCAAGAATAAAGTTTTATGTCGAATACAATACTATCGACCTCAGTGACTTCATTATTAAAAATACAATTATTTCTAGACCACTAAGTACACCAACAAGTAATAAACCAAATCGAATAAACTTTATTCGCTTGACACCGACCTCTAAGGCTCATGTTCCACTCCTTAGCGTGAGAATAGCAGCAAAAATCCGAAATTATGTCAATATCCGCCCACTCACAGATCTTGTTCCAAACCTGAGTAGATTTAGAACACGAAAAGAAAAGATGGGATACGCGTCCTCCAAGCTACTCGAACAAGACGCACAAGTCAAATCCTGCTCAGAATCAAGAGCCCTTCTTTTCAATAAATTAGATCTCGTATGTAATCTATCAAGCGCCAATCTCCAACTAAAAATTTTCACTTTCGCCGGAATAACCGTCTTCCAGATGGACTCAATAAGGGAAGCACAGTTTGAACCAATGGCTTGTTCAGGAAGGGAGGAGTAAAAGACTGAGTTAAAAGAACCAATGACTTGTTCAACCAACAAATCTCTCAACTTCCAGATCCACTGTCCATCCTCCCAGTAACCCATATCACGAACGGACACTGTCTTCATAGAGCAATTTTGAAACAAACCATTGAATCTGACTTTTAACGGCATGTCGCCTATCCAAATTGACTGCCAAAACGCCGCATCATTACCTTCACCAACAGAGCAGGCCATGAAATTACAGAAGTTGGTGTGAGAGTTTAGAGATACATTGGTCATAATATCCTTCATCCACAACGAATCGGATCTCGTACTATCCACTTCAGAATAAGTTTGAGACTTAATGCTAAGGTTACCGTATCTGTTAGTAAGGGTATTCCTCCATATTTCATTGTCACCAGTTTGAAATTTCCAAATCCACTTTGCCAATAAAGCACTGTTGAACCTACCGACATGCTTAATACCCAGACCGCCATCTTCCTTAGGTTTACAAACGGAATTCCAAGAAACCCAAGGGATAAACGACTTACTCGAGTTCCTAGCCCATAAGAACCGTTGTTGAACCGCTATAAAGTCCTTCACAGCCTTATTGGGAGCCTTGAAGAAAGCCAGATAGTGGATAGGGAGGTTTGCAAGACCGAATTAATGAGAGTGACTCTGCCCCCCATAGACAAGTTTCTCCCGTGCCAATTAGATAATTTATTCTTCAAACACAGCAGGACCGGTTTCGAGAAGGAGTATCGACGATGATTGCCTCCAACAGTAATACCAAGGAAACTAAAAGGCAACTTTCCCGATTTACAGTGAAGAAAATCTTCAGCAGCCACTAAAAAGTCAGGATCTAAATGAATCCCAAACAAACAGCTTTTGAAATAATTAGTTTTGAGACCTGAAATTAGCTCGAAGGCCCTAAGAATAGCCTTGAAATCCCAAATGTTTGACGCCGACCCGTCTCCGATGAGTAAAGTATCATCAGCAAATTGGAGAATACTCACAGTTGGTTGACCATGAATCATGAATTGGGAGAGCATATTACCGGCAACCGTTGATTTCACCAAACTCGACAGCCCTTCTGCAGCTATAGCAAACAAGAAAGGAGCGAGAGGGTCACCTTGTTTCAGCCCCCTGCCAACCCTAAAGTCATTTGAAGGACTTCCGTTGATGAGAATAGAAACAAAACTATTGAAAACACTGCGCGAGTCCATTTCATCCACTTAGGCCCAAACCCCATATTATATAAATTAATATAATATATGAAAAAATTACAAACAAATCTATAACACAATATATTTTAATTTAAAATTTAGATTTGAATATAAAGTATAATATTTCAAGTCACATAGTTGTTCGTAAATAAATATACTAAAAACTACTGAAATTACGAAAGACTTTTTTGTAAACGGCATTTTCAGTTTCAGTTGTATCTTAACCGTCAGTCATTAGTTAACAATATTTTTAATTTTTTTTTAAGTAACCCTTGATAATGTCACATATAATTATTTATGGGAAAATTTGACCGAGGTAGATATACTCTAACGAATTTAAGTGATTGATTTTGACTCTTATTAATAATCATTACAAATGAAATCACTAATGAAAATTGCGGAAGTTTGAAATTTGAAAGGAACCCAATGCCATTGCCATTGATACATGTGTTAATTATATAAAATTCATTTGAATCATATATTAATTATTTATTTTTGTTGGCTATATGATTTTTGTAATATTTTAATATAATATGATATTATTTTATTATTTAATATTTTTTCTCTGATAAATATCTTTTTTTATGAGAATAGCAATGAAAGTCTAAAAAATGAGATTGAAGATTAAATTTTCTTCCTTCTTTGTAATAATATTGTTATAATATTTAAAGCCTTATCTAAAAGTCCATTGTTATGCATCAATAGCCAAATTTATGTAGCTTAAAATTTGATGTACAAATAAAATTAATGAAAAATTTCAATCAATCCATTTTGATTATAAAATATTTTTATGAGAATTATCATACATTACTACTTTTTATATAATAAAAAAAATGTATTATATGATTTTTTTTAAATAATCATATTCTTTCAAATTAAATACTAAAATAACCACCTTTTTAAATAATTTATCAAACTAACCACTTTTAAAATATAAAAAAATTGGGTGACAAGAGAAGGAGCTACACAAGGTGGCATATGCTTTGATATTTTGAACTAAAGCGCTACTGTTGTAACGTAAGGTGTGATTGTATATATGATGATTTTAACCACGGGTGTGCGACTGTGATTGTATCCATGTAGCGCGCTACCTACCACAACTATTACTTGAAACAACCGTTGTGATATATTAAAATGCAACATATTTAACAACGGTTATTATAGACAACTATTATTATATTTATCTATGAGATTATTATAAATTATGTGGAATGCTTATTTCGCCAATGCTCACTAAACATATAACCTTCTAATTTGCACTAGAACATTATAATAAGATAAATTAAGTTATATTGGAAGAATAAGTACACGTTTAATGCTTGACAAGGGTTCTTCAACTCTTTATCCGTATTTTGTTCTTTGATAGTAAGAACTTGGTTTAATGATTCAAGTTCTTCAACAACCTCTGCCTTCAACTCTAATTCTTTTTGAAAAATATTATTTATTTTGCAAACAAAATTAGAGGCGGATAGAGGGGTGGTTGAAGATCTACAATCACTAAACCAAGTTTTAACGGTCAAAGAACAACATGCAGTTAATAGTGAATAATACTTGTCAAGTATTGAACGTGTACTTATTTTCTAATACAATTTCATCTATCATATCATAATTTTCTAATGCAGTTTGGGAAGTTATATATTTGGTAAGGGATTGAAAAAACACTCAAACCACATAATACATAATAAACTCATATTTTAAACAAACATTAACAACAACATTCATCAAAAAGATTCATAAAAAACAAACAATAACCAACAAACACGATATAACAAACATATCAAGGCATAAAATGCTTCAGAAACATACCATACATGTCAAGTCCCATAATGGCGTGTCAAAAATAAAATAAGGATGAAGATAACTTTAGACCAACAAACTTGTGTATATTTTGAATGGATGTCATTCTGGATCTTTGACACAAGTTTGACAGACTAAATTTATTTTTGTCCTCTTTATTACAATAAGCGTCTATACATACAAGACGAAAAAAGAAGAAAGTTCAAACATCATGAAACAAGTTATTGAAACAGATTTTGAAAAAAAAAACTACAGAGAAAACGAACCTGTAAATACCCATTGGCTAAGATTTGTTGTAATGGTTTTGTTTTGTGATTTCCATATAAGAGAGACGAGTGCCAGAGTTGTTAGGGTTTCATTTTGAGAGATGAGTTAAAGAGTTATTAGGGTTTTTTTTAGAGTGACGATTGTTATGTACTGAAGCGATAGATAGTTTCACTTATATATAAATGAATATCATATTTCATCATGGTTGGAAATAAGAACCGTGATGATATACATGGTCACTAATATTTTTATCACGAGAAATGGCTAATTGTTGGTGATGGGATTCGAATCATTTCACTGTGTACTTTTCACTACGGTTGCTACTTCTGATCGTTGTGATATGTCATCTAGTAAATAAAAAAAAGATGAGTCTAGGACAGTTAACACTATGGTCGTCATAATATTGGTGTTACAAAAGGATTATTTTGTAGTAGTGGCCACAGGCAGTGGTTATTGCTTTGTTTTGCAAATTCTATAAATATTACATCTCTTTACGTCATTTTTCACACATCTGATAAATCTCTTCAATTTTTATTCAAAATGTCACTACTATAAAATGTAAATACAACAATGTCAAAGTTATCACGGTGCTACGATTGCGAAAGGCTTTTAATGCAGAGTAGAAATTTGATATCTCTCTCAAACCTTTAACCGGGGATGGAGTTTATCAACGACAAAAATATAGTAATGTTGTCTTTAGAAAGAGAGAAAAAGAAAAAGGGCTAGTTGAGAAAAAATATATGGAAAAAGAGGTTTGTGTTCTTTGATATTCCATATTGGTTAAGTCTCAATGTAACACATTGTCTTGATGTGATGCATATGGAGAAAAATATGTGTGGTAGGTTTATTGTAACACTTATAAACATTCCAGGAAAGACTAAAGATAGTAAGCAATCTCGTCTCGATATGGAGGCGATGGGTATACGAAAAAAATTAGCTCCAATAGAAAAAGGGAAAAGAACTTATATGCCTCCGGCTTGTTACACTCTACATAAAAAGGAAAATAAAATTTTTTGCATGGTATAAAATTTCCCCAAGGTTATTCATCAAACATCAAGAAACTTGTATCAATGAAAGATCTCAAGTTAATTGGTTTAAAATCTCATGATTGTCATGTCTTGATGCTACAACTTCTACCAATGGCTATCCGTGGCATCCTACCAAAAAATGTGAGAGTAACTATAACCAGATTATGTTTGTTTTTCAATGCCATATGTAATAAAGTTCTTGATTTCAAAAAATTAGATGTATTAGAAGAGGAAGCTGCCATAATCTTGTGTCAATTGGAGATGTATTTTCCTCCATCATTTTTTGACATTATGGTTCACTTAATTATTCATCTAGTCAGAGAAATTAGATTTTATGGTCCAATTTATTTAAGGTGGATGTATCTAATAGAGCTATACATAAATATCTTTAAAGGATATACGAAGAATCATCACCGAACGAAAGCTTTTATTGTTGAAAGGTACATCACATAAGAAGTTGTTGAGTTTTGTACAAACTATTTGTTGGAAGCAGAGTCTATGGGGATTCTAAAGTCTCGTCATGCTGACATTGAAGGTAGAGGTATTCAAGGCTTAAATGTTAAGTCAATGGCTCGGCTCAGGATGTAGTTATTCAGGAACATTTCTATATATTGAATAATCTTGAAGAAGTTCAACCTTACATGGCTACTCACAAAATACTTTTGAAGAAAATGTATCCACGAATGACTGACAAGTTATTGTTGATCGAGCATAACAAGAAATTCCTATATTGGTTTAATAAAAGGATACCAAATGATCATAGTGCATTCAAGATAATTAAATGATTGTCGTACATGCCAAAATTTAATATGATAACTTGGACTGCATATGACATTGGTCATTATACCTTTTATACAAAATTAAAAGATGACCGTAGATTAAGGAAAAATTGTGGGGTTATGGTTGATGCTGAATCCATGTATTTCTCTTGTTTGAAAGATAAGAATCCAATATTGGAATCTAGTACGTTCTATGGTGTCATTTAGGTGATTTGAAAAATTGATTATGTTATCTTCAAAGTGCCTTTATTTAAATTCAAGTGGATTCCCAATAATATTAATGGTGTACAAACTGATGACTTAGGATTCACCCGAGTTGACATTGGAAGGGAAAATCATATGACCAAACCATTCATCATGGCTTCACAAGCAAAACAAGTTTTTTATGTGACCGACCCTTCAGACACATCAGAGAATTTGTCAATCGTTCTTCGAGAAAACTACATCCCTAGTAGTGATGAAAGTTTTGATATTCCTTCTACATATTCTTACACAACACAAGTTCATACCACATATTATGAAGTTGAAAGAGATGGTGTGCATGCTATTCGTATCGATCATAATGAAGGCATGTGGGAAAATTAACAAGTAAGTATTTTATTCTTTATTCATAATTTAATGTAAGTTATTAATTCTAAGTATATTTACTAACAAGTATGATTATTTGAAATTGTATGTGTTTAAAGTCAAGACACCAAGAGATAATACACCAAGAAACAAGAAACCAAAACACTAAGATACAATTATGTGATGTTATATAATTTGTTAAAGTTTGTTTTGTTCCATTTTTCTTTTGATGTAATATATATACAATGTTTTGTTCTTAATCCAATATATGGATTTGATCTAATACAATACAATTATTGTTATGATACAATTGTTGTTTGTGTTCTTATACGGTTCACAAAAATACAGGTTAAAAAATTCAAAAATTCAAAAAATAGAAATATATATTTTTAAAAAGCAGATAATTTAACGACGGTTGTTAAATATGACCGTGGTTGTAAAGTGAACATTGTCTAGAGTAATATACATACCATAAAGGCCCTACTGAAAAGTGCACCTGAGACCTTTAATATATTACAACCGTTAGTTAAAGAAACCATCATAATATATAAGCACTTTAGGTTTTCTACAACGGTCATAGGACTGTGATTATAAGTAACACATATACAACAACATGCTATGTAACAACGGTAGATCTTGCATGATAATATATATTTTTTAACCGTTGTTTTATGTGTTTTTTGTAGTAGTGTATGGAAGAATATGTAACATGTGATGAGGATATGCATAAGCACAATTTCCTTGATGTAGCCAGATTTTTTTTATCAAGACCAAGTTCTCGATGAACCTTAATAAAGTGTTTAATGTGGAAATAAACAAAAGCATATGCAGAGTCAAGTTGGTCTAAGACTTTCATGGTTCTAAACAAATTTATGTGCGTAAGGAAAGTTGGAGGGAGAGTGAGACGGGGGACTCAAACTCAGATATGGATGATGGTATGTCGAAAACATCTGTTGAAGAGGAGGAGGATGATCCTAGGGTTCACAAATCATAAGCAATATGGATTGTAATCATGGTAAGTCTAGTTCCCATAATGTGGAAACTAGTGATTTGGCTGAGTAGAGAAATATGTCAAATAAAAAACTAAAGGGCTAGAAGTAGTTAACAAGGTGACATCATTTGAGGGAGTTGGTGTGTCTTATGAAAATTCTATTATTGGATGGAGTGATAGAGCCAATAGCAAAAGTAGGGTTTCAGTTAATGATTCTGAGAGTAAGGTGTTTGGGAAGGGACAAGGAGTTGTCATTTCCAAGGTTGGTTTGAAGGATGTAGTTTGTGTACCGGGTCATGCCAGTTAACATATGGGCATGGTGGGCCAGGATAAGATATCTTCCAACCCAATCTCATGTATTCCTTATGGACCCATTAAACCTATCCTTGGATCCAAGTAAAATAAGACAAAACTGATTAAGGAAATTTATGAAAACATAAAAGTTCCTTTTTCTACTTCTTACATCTCTACATTGATCCACTCGGTGAATAAATAAGCATGGATAAAGTTAGTGTCTATTTTCCTCTACCAGTAACATTAATTGTCAAGAGGTGGTTGAAGACTCAAATTCAAGATATTCATGTGGTTCTATCCCGTGTTGCGACTCTATCAGTGATGCTAACATAGGGGATCAAATGTCTGTGGAAGGGGTTAACTACTAATAGTTAACGTGTATTCTTCGTGAGTTCTCGCGAAAAAAAGAAAACTTTGGTCAAACCTTCTTAAGGCTAAGAATAAGTTTCACATAGGGGATTGGCTTATTGGTGGTGAATTTAATGTTGTTAAATCAGTGGAAGAAAGGAAGGGGAAAGGAAAGGAAAGGAAAATGTAGCTAAAATAGAAGACTTCACAATGTTTATAGATGTTATGGAGCTTGTTGATTTACCTGTTGTGGGAACTAGATTTACTTGGCTCAACTCAAATTTGGAAGTGCTGATTAGGGAATGGTGTGTGGTAGCTCAACATGTGGGAAATTGGGATATTTCAGATCACCGATATGGTTGAAATCTAATAATATGAACTGGGGGCCAAAACCATTCAACGTATTCATGTTCTGGTACGACCATCCTGGCTTCTTGGAATTTGTTAGAGAAGTTTGGAATTCTTATCAGGCCTCGGGAAGTTGTAGCTAGATCCTTGTGGACATGTTTAAATGTTTAAATGAGAGGTTAAGATGGTGGAATAGAAATGTATTTGGATGGGTGGATTTAAAAATAGACGAAGGTGTGGATACTCAGAATGGTATTGAGGTAGGTATGGCATCCTATAATGGAGATACGTCGGAGGAAGAGTTGTTGTTGAGAAGTGAGGCTCAAGGTGTGATATGGAATAATATTTTTCTTAAAGAAAGTATGCTTAAGCAGAAATCTAGAATTAAATGGGTGAAGGAGGGAGATTTAAAATCTATATATTTTCACTCCATAATGAGGTATAGATTAAGGAGTAATTATATCTCTTATGTAAAGGTTGGATTTATTAGTGTGGAGGATGTATGTACTGTCAAGAGGAAAATCAAGGAATTCTTTGCTACTAGGTTCTAGTAAAAAGGTGGTTTGTGTCAAAATTTGGATATGTCTGATCTTTGAAAGCTTAAATTCAAAGAAATGGAGATGGTGAAGGAGCCTTTCTCAGCAGATGATATCTTTGAGTCCATTAGTGGGTGCAATGGGAATAAAAGCCTAGGCCCTGATGAATTTAACCTGGAGTTTTTGAAGCATTGTTGGGAGGTGGTTGGTGTAGATATGATAAATTCTATTCAAGAGTTTTATAAATTTTGGAAGAGCATCATTCTATCATTCTAGTGGGATGCATCTATAAAGTGATTTGGAAGATTTTGGCTTTAAGGTTAAGAAAGTTTATCAGAAGGTTGGTCTCAAGCTCTCAAACGACGTTAATCCCAGGGAGACAGATTCTTGATGGTGTATTGGTGGCTAACGGATTATTTTTCTATGTAGACTTCACACAAGCCTATGATTGTGTTGAGTGGGGTTATTTTGGAAAAGGTGTTGATGGCAATGAACTTTAGTGATAAGTGGTTGCAATGGCTTAAAAGTAGAGTATTAAATAACTATTTTCATGTTTTGGTGAATGGAATAACTACTAAATATTTCAAGGTTTCAAGGGGTATAAGACAAGGTGATCCCTTGTCTTCTTTCGTCTTATCACTTGTGGTGGAGGGTCTAGCCCTTATCGTGAGGGTGCCTGTTGATAGAAACATACTTATTGGGTTTAGATTAAACGAGACTGAACCTATAAGCTTAATCCAATTTTTCGATGATACAATACTAGCTTGTGATGATGATTGGTCAAATTTATGGGGTATTAAGTCTATCCTAAGAGGTTTCATATTGGTTTAGGGTTTGAGAATAAATTTTTGGAAGTGTTGTATTTATCATGTGGGGGTTGAGGAATCATTCATGCTGGCTACTGCCCAGTTTTTATTGTGTAAAATAGGAAATCTACCATTCAAATTCCTTAGTTTATTAGTTGGTGGGAATCACATAAGCATCATTTTTGGAAATCGGTTGTAGATTGTTTTAGAGCGAGGCTTTCCTCTTAGAAAGGTAAGTTGTTATCAATAAGAGGTAGGATGACTCTTATAAATTATGTGCTAACAAATTTACCAGTTCATCATCTATCATTCTTTAAGGCTCTGGTAAAAGTTGTCAAGGAGTTGGTGTCCATCCAAATAAATTTTCTGTGGTCTGGCTCTACTGAATTGTTGTCTATGGCATGGGTTAGATGGTCGTCTGTGTGTAAGCCAAAGCAACATGGTGGTATTGAGATCAAAGATATTAATGTTTTTTAATAGAGCCTTATTTTCCAAATGGATGTGGAGATTTATTCAAGAATAAAACTCGATTTGGAAGCGTGTACTCGATTACAAGTATTATTTTATTGTTAACAAAACTCTGTTAAAACATGAAGATGGGATTTGTAGGAATCCTTCACTCTGGTGGGGGGATTTAATGCAGATTGGTGACTCAAAGGAGGTAGAGGGCTTTATGATGCAAATTTCGTTTAAATTGGAGAAGGATCTCGTGTGTCTTTTAGGAATTCCCAATGTCTTGATTCTCTTCCCTTGAGAAGGAGGTTCCCTGCACTGTTTGAAGTAGTTGTATTGAAAGATTGGGCTGTATCGGAGATGGGTGTTTTTATTGAGGAAAGGTGGAAATGAAATTTGGGTAGTAATAGGTCTCTGCTCATTGTAAATTGGAGTTTCATTTTAATGAGCTAATGCTGCTTCTGGTTGAGGTTAAGCTGATGGTTGTTGTTGCTGATCTATTTGCATGGCCAGGCACCCTCAATGATCAATTTTCTGTTAAATCATGTTATGACTTTATTCAACAAGTTGGTGGATTTGATGTATTAGAAATTGCTTTCAAGAACTCCTTAGATATTTTATGGCAATCATTGATTCTAATGAAGGTTAAGATCTTTGTTTGGAGAATGGTGTTGGAGTGGCTTCCTACATGTAATAATATGGCAGCCAGGGGAGTAATTTCTAATCTCTGCATTTTGGTTTGCGCATTTTGTTTTAATTATGTAGAAACCATTAATCATGTGCTTATTACATGTCCTTGTATTCGATTGGTTTGGAAGGAAATTTCGAATTGGGTTGGGGTCTCTTGGAGTGAGGTTGACAACTGTTGTGAACATCTGATGGGCTGATTTTTGAAGTTGGTAAGCATGACCTCAAAGATGACAACATGTTTGATTTGGTTATGCACATGCTGGTTCATCTGGGAGATTAGAAATCAGATTATTTTCAATGATAGAATTAGTTGTTTGGCTGAAATAGTTCATAGAATTATACATACTTCTTGGTGATGGTTGGTTATTTGCTCTAGTCATAGAGTTAAGTGTAATTATTATGAATGATTTAAAAGACCTTTTGATTTTTTGTACGGGTTCTGCAAAATATGTGGATTTGGTTGTTAAAGGGCGTAGTTGTATTGCTTGTATTTTGACAGTTGAGTTGGAATACCCTTAGTATTTCCTTTGAATATAATTTTAATTGTCTGTTTATCCAAAAAAAACAATAGGAATTCATCATTATGCTATCCTCTTCGAACTAATTTGAAGTTATATGGTTAAGGAATGAGACATTTCTCCATCCAACATATTCTTAGTTAAGAAAACTTTTGTGTAGATATCTTTGATGAGCACTATCAAAATTACACAATTTATCTCGGAATTTCTTAGGGAAGTAAATCCGTAGATAAACCTATGGATTTTGCTGCAATTTTAATAAATAAAATATATTTTCATTCGAAAAGAAATTGGCAAAACATTTTGCAGGTAAACCTACTACTTTTCCTACGAGTTTTGCAAATTATCATATATTCCTTCGAAAATAGACTTCGTTGAAAAGTTGAAATACCTATGGATTTTGCTATTACATACCATATAATAATCGCAGGAAAATCCACAGGTAAGTTGTGCAATTATTGCAATTTTTTTGAAAAACATTTATAAAATTAGAATGATATTTTTAATCCTTATTTTTTCAATTCTACTAATAATTTTTTAAAGTAAGTTGTGTTTTTTTTTAATTTTAATTTCAATCTAAATTTTTTATAAAATATTAGTTTTACTTGATATTTTTTTCTATATATATATTTTAAATAAAAAATATAAGCCTATGTATGAATATAATTTGGTATGTAATACTTCAACTTGTGTTTTTATAAGAAGTATGAAGATTTCGAAAACTAAAATTAATAAAAGGTATAAAAGTTTTGAAGTAAATTAATAAAATGTGTGAAAATTTTGAAAAATAAATAAAATTAATATCTTAAGAGTTTTGTTTATCTTGAAAATCAAAAGTACTACTTCATATAAGTTGTACCTGTTTGTAATTTGTGCATCTGAACAAAAATAACTATTTCCCTTATTTTAGTATCTTACATAGATATGAAATATCTCGTGTACAATTATTTCAGGTTTATTTAACTTTTTTAATGTTTATTAAATACAGGGTAGTTGAGCTTAAGGTTCACCAAAATTCAATAGTAATAAAGATATGAATTAACACAAAATTTGTGTTATAGGTAAGTTTATTTAATAGTTTATACGTCAATTCCTTTTAATTTTAATGAATAGTTGTATGATACATTAAACACTTGTGTTGTTCATTTCATTCTTAATCTAAATTTATCTGGAAGTATTATTGAGCTCTATCAAGAAACCAGTTTTAAGTAAAACCATTTAGAACCAGGTCTTTTAAATGATTTCTCATAGTCGTTTTTCTAATCAAACTAAGTTCAAGCGGATCCATTTTTCTCACTAGAGCTTCCATGGTTCTTCTCACACTAGCAAATTATTTATCTGCTCAAAGATTATTGCTTCAACTTTCTTTCAAGTATTTTCATTCATAATATTTTATATCACTCACTATGTCATTTTTTTGGCTGTTTATTCTAAATTTGAAACAAGTCTTTGAAAAAAATGGAGAAATTGTTCATGAGAAGATTTCGTCTGGCAAGAGATGTGGATTTGTCCAATTTGCTGGCAGGTAAATTAATCATTTAGATATTCAATATTTATCTTGTGATGGAATTACTTCCCTGTCTTCATTGTGCTGATTGTGTATATTTTATATATCAGCAGCTCAACAGAGGAGGCACTACGGGTTTTAAATGGTAAACTTCTAGGTAGACAAAATGTTAGACTTTTATGAGGTCGAAGCCCAATATGCATGGCAGTTGTCCTTCTATCAACCTCTTCTTCAGCAACTACTATGCCAAAAAAGACTTTTAACAACGTTTTTTTTTTCCTTTTAGCAGCGTTTAAAAGCGTTGTCTAAAGTGGCGCTGCTAAAGGTAAAGACAGCGCTTTTTTAAGTAAAAAGCGCTGCTATAGGCCCATTTTTAACAGCACTTTTTCAGAAAAGCGCTTTCTTTTCCTCTCCCCCCCCCTTTTAGCAGCGCTTTTAGAAGCACTCTCTAAATTATATTTCCTGAATACCTTTAGCAACGCTTAAAAGCGCTGCCTTTTTTCCCACCTTTAGCAGCGCTTTTTTAAGCGCTCTCTTTTCCCCCCTTTTCCCCCCTATAGCAGCGCTTTCAGAAGCGCTCTCTACCCCCTCCTTTTAGCAGCGCTTTTCCAAGAAAAGCGCTGTCTTTTCTTCACGTCATTGAGTTCTCTTTTCAAAAAAATCACTTTTTCATAGCGTTTATTGGTAAAAGTGCTGTCTATTTTGCATATTTTTATGAAGTGATTTTTGTTTAATTCTGTTGCACAATTCTTTATAATTTTTCCCATAAACCTGCTTATAACAATTACATTCACCACAGACCTTTATTTCAACACTTTGACCTTATATATACCATAACAATTCAACACATAAACCTGCTTATAATTATTGTAATTCAACACAATCCTTTATTTCAACACATATATAGGCCTTATATATATATATATATATATATATATATATATATATATATATATATATATATATATATATATATATATATATATATATATATATATATATATATATATATATATATATATATATATATATATATATATATATATATATATATATATATATATATATATATATATATATATATATATATATATATATATATTATAATTCAACAGAAACGGTCCATAATTCTAAAATATATTTCAAAACCGATAACTTCACAAATACATTCATTATACATATAATTACAAATTTCATATTTTTAGATCCTCACAACAACTAACTTCTAGATCGAAGTATATCAACAAATTCCAAAACTATATACGACTTTCAGAACTATAATTATCCAGTAGTATGTACATAACATCACAACAACACAAATCTTAATAAGCTCCGATCAAAAGACAGAAAGACAATATATATACCTTATACAATTCTCATCTTAAGAATGTATTAACACCATTCCTCCTTAATTTCTTTCAATTTGTCTTTTGAGTAAGTACCACACTTGAATTCATCAAAGTACTACATAATTTAACATAATATGCATGATTTAGTTTTAAAACTAATTACACAGATGAAATATCGGTTAAGTATTAAAATAAATCATATAACTTATAAATCTATATCGTGTTTGGAATCTCTATTTGACTCAAATGAATAATTTCCTTCATAAACCTCAATGCAAAATATCCACAGTCAATCTCATTGCATTGACGAGGACACTGTAAATGGAAAAAACAAACGAATATATATCAGGATATATAGTTTAACTAGTTTTATCAAGTAGAATCACTAAAACAGTCAAAATTATGAAAATATACTTGCACTTTGATCTAGCTAATATTGTTAGCCTTACTTTTTGGTATTGTTGTTTGTCTTTGTGATCAGAATATTTGTATAGCTCTAACATAATATAAATGAATATTTAGAACAATCTCACATAATTAATAAATAAAGATAATTGTTCAGAACAATATATCTCATCACTTACGTATCAACCATATTCTTCATATCAGAATATCTTGTTTGATCACCATCCAATGAATCTAGATAATACACTATTTCTTTTATCAGATTAATCGCAACCAACAACCAGTGTCCGCTGTAAAATAAAACAAAAGTTTAGACGGAAATGTTATATAGAATGTCAAAAAACGAATAATTATAATAAATGAATTTAGAATGAAATCTAACCCATGGCCAGTATTATATGGCAAAAAAATACAACTTCTCTGTATCTATGGTCATAAATGCTTGAACTAAGTAATCTCTGACTACATCTAAAGTGTGATCGATTAACCGTGCGTTGATACAACTAAAACATAAGAATGCAAATCTCTCTGTCAATTGATGCGGGACCAACAACTTGTCATATAAGAACCTTAAATAAAAACATAATCAACATTAGAATATTCATTGAAATGAGCAAATGAATTGTTCAATTATTTAATTAAAATTGATCGGAGCACCTGATGCATGAATGCATAACACCGATGCCTAATTCAGAATGTTGGAAAATCTGATAAATAACCCACACTACAGTGAGCATCTCGACACTCGGAGAGGAAGAAGTCTACGCTTAATCCTCTCTCTTTAGTTCAATGCAAAGAGAACTCGATTCCTTTATTGAAGGGATTTTTGAGAACCTACCAAACAGATGAAAAACAGAGACAGGTATACACAAAATACAGATAAACAACAGTCCACCAATTAGGATTTTATGGTTTCGATATTTTATTAAGTATTTTAAAAGAATGTACAAGTGTTTGAATATTTACAGGATATAACAATATATACAAGAATATAAATGACTGAATTTAAAACAATTAATATTTGACAGATAATAAAGTTAGTCGTCAATTGGTTAGTGGATTGAATCGGGACATAAAAGAATGGGATCTCGTCTTAACCGTAAACAAAATGTCGATTAATCGAAGGTAGTCTATCGCGATCCCAAAGTAAAGAAAATGACCCAAATGGTCATCTTCCATAGATTTGAAATCGGGAAGGTTATCAACTCCGATAAATCTGACGCTTACGGATACAAGACTTTATCGATCTAAATAATCAAAACAAAATTGAAACGGAAAAGAAATGAGAAGAGAAAGAATGTGGTCTCGGATCCAACATTACTCATCAATAATTTGACTGGTAATGAATTACAGAAGTGTCGTCATTGACCAAAACAAATGAAATGAATAAAAGTCGGAAAAAAAGTCAGAAATGAGAAAGAGGAGAAAAAGTCGGTCTCGGATCCATCGTTTCTCATCAATAATTTGACAGAAAAACGACAAAATGTCCAATAACAAATAAAAAAATAAAATCTAACTCTAAAAATAAAGATGGAATAAAATTCTATATAAAAAAAAATATAAATCAAACTAAAAGAAAAAAATAAGTATAGAACTTCTAAAATATATAAAATTCTAAATAGAAAATAAAACTTTTATAAGATAATAAATGAAATTTCTAAATAAAATATATTAACAAACTAAATACAAAAATTATATATATATATATATATATATATATATATATATATATATATATATATATATATATATATATATATATATATATATATATATATATATATATATATATATATATATATATATATATATATATATATATATATATATATATATATATATATATATATATATATATATATATATATATATATATATATATATATATATATATATATATATATATATATATATATATATATATATATATATATATATATATATATATATATATATATATATATATATAACAAACAGAATATAATAAATATTAACAAAGTCTTAAAATATAATACAAATTAATTAATTAAATAAAATAAATAATAAAATAAAATAATAAAAGAAAAGAAGCAAGGGGGTTTGAAGAATAGAATGGGGGTAGTGATATCCAAATTAAAATGGGTCGTGAGGCCCGAATCAAAAAATAAAATAAAATAAAATAAAATAACTTGAATTCCCAAAATAAAAAAAAAGAATAAATAATAATAATAATAATAAATATAATAAAAAAGGAAAACAAAGACGCAACACAAGTGTCGTCTTCCTCCTCCAGTCCGTCGACCTCCCTCTCTCACTACATGTCCGTCGACCTCCCTCTATTTCTCTCTCTGCTTTCTGTTCACCATTAATCTCAACCTTTCTCCGTTCCGTCTTTTGATTTTTGTCCTTTAATCCCCTGATTCTCTCTGTTTGTGTTTGAGTTTTGGATTTGAAGGAAGGAGTTTGGTAAATTTGTATTGGAAAAAACAATTTAAAAATTAATTTTATACTTTAATTTAAGTTTGTACACAATTTTCAAGAAGATATTTCTTAATTTAGTTCTTAACATGTGCCCCAAGGGCACAAGTTAACATTACCCTAAAACTAATGATGATTAATTGACTGATAAACAATAATTAATGATAAATTAATAATTAATGAAAAAACTGATCTAATTAAAGACTAATGAAATAAATCTATTAATATTAACAAAAAATAATAAAAATAAAAAAGATTAACAAATTAACAAAACTATTATAAAAAAAACAAATAATAAAAATACTCTATAAAATTGATAATTAAAAATAAAATCAATTTTAAACTCTATTTTAAACTCTAACTAAATAAAAAAATCTAAATTAAAATAAAATCCTAATGAAAATCTATTTTAAAAAACCTAAACAATTAAAAAAACTATTTAAAAAAACAATTTTAAAATCCTTATTTAAACTAAAATTCTAAATAATTCTAACAAACCTATAAAATAAACCTATTTAAAAAAAACTATCTTCTATTTAAAAATTCTATTTTATTAAAAAGCTATTTCTATTTAAACTATTACTACAAACAAACAATTAAAGTTCTAATAAAAATTATAAAAAATCTAAATCATATTTAAATCTAAAACTCTAAAAAACTAAATTCTATTACAACTAATTAAACTAGAAAAATAAAATTCAAATTTAAATTCTATGCTAAATGAAATATAAATAACTATTCTAATTAAAATAAATTCTATTCTAATTCTAAAATATAATAAAAAACATATTCTAAAGTTATAATAAAAACAATATTCTACACCTAATTAAATTAAAAAGTTAAACCAAAAAAATATATACAGAAAAATTAATATTTGCAAGAAAAAAGAGAATTTAAAAACTAATGTCAATTATGAAAAACGAGAACTATCATCATCAATTGTGAGATTTAATTAGCGTTCAAAATTTAAAAATTCTATATAAAGAATAACATACTCAATCTTTTTTTAGTAAACTTATTATTTAAATAATCTATAAAAAGATATTCCTAACAAAAATATTTATTATAAGTATATTTAATTTTTATTTGAATATTATTATAAAATATAATTCAAACGCATTTTTTATTTTTATTTAAATTTAAATTATCTAAAAATTCGGGAAAATAATATTAATTTAAACATAACAAAAACTATAAGTTGTTTACTCATCTTCCTAGTATTAAAATTAATTTTATATAAAATCATGTCATATAACTTATTTAAAAAAAATCATTCTTTGAATTTTAATTTGATTAAATAAACCAGTTTAACATTGTATCTCATATTTTATAGAGTCATAATTTTTTTTCAAAATTTATTATAATAAATAAGTTGTTCTAAAATAACTATTTAAACTAAACAAAACTCTCAATATTTTAATAATAATTTAATTATTACAATACATTATTATTAATATTAAAAGTTTTGTTTGGTTTTAAAGTAAGTCTTGGACAATTTATTTATCACAATAATTTGTGAAAAAAGTATTCTATAAAATACGAGATACAACATTAAAGTAGTTTTTTTTTAATTAAATTAATGTTTTAAGAGTGGATTTTTATTTATTTATATGAGATAATTTTAGTTAAACAAAATTTTGACCCTAAAAAGTTGATTAAACAATTTATGTTTCTAACTATTTTAAAACTAATATTATTTTTAAGAAGTTTTATTTTGAAAAATATTTATATTTTAGATAATTTTTATTTTAAATAAAAAAATAAAAAATATTTGAGTATGTTTTATGATAATATCCTAATTAAATATTATGCATGTTCATAAAAAATACTGTAATAATAATTTAATAATCATAATAAAAATATTTTTTGTTAAAAGTCTCTTTATATAAAAATTTAAAATAATAAGTGTAATAGAAAAAGATTGAATATGGTGATATTTACATGGAATTTTTAAATCTTAAATGTTTATTAAATTTGATGATTGATAATGATAGTTCTTATTCCTCATTAAAGATATCAGCCGTTGTCGGATAGGATATATATATATATATATATATATATATATATATATATATATATATATATATATATATATATATATATATATATATATATATATATATATATATATATATATATATATATATATATATATATATATATATATATATATATATATATATATATATATATAAAATGAAAATTGATCATTATCAATTAGCGTTCAACGGTCAGATTTAATTAGCTTTCAAGATTTAAAAATTCAATATAAAGAACAACATACTCAATCTTTTTTTTAGTAAACTTATTATTTAAATAATCTATAAAAAAGATATTCTTAACATCTTTGGAATTTAAATAAAAGTTTTCTTAATTCTAGTATAATCATTTGTAAAAATGTTTTAAATATTTTTAAAACTTTATATAAATTACATTGATCTTATTCCCTAAATATATTATTTTTATTATTATTATTATTATTATTATTATTATTATTATTATTATTATTATTATTATTATTAATATTATTATTATTATTATTATTATTATTATTATTATTATTAATATTATTATTATTATTATTATTATTATTATTATTATTAATATTATTATTATTATTATTATTGTTACTATTATTATTATTATTATTATTATTATTATTATTATTATTATTATTATTATTATTATTATTATTATTATTATTATTATTATTATTATTATTATTATTATTATTATTATTATTATTATTATTATTATTATTATTATTATTATTATTATTATTACAGTCAATAGTTCACTGGGATATTTTTATAGAATTTAAAAAAAAAACATATTTGTTCAATGTTTACTTAAAGAAAATACAGCATTTTAATCTTATAAGTATTTTTGAATAAATAGAAAGCACTTCTCTTCATAATATAAATTATAATAATTAAAAAAAACATAATAATTAATTTATTGAAATATAATTTTAATCAAAGTTTATAATATCAAAAATGAGAAACAAAGATAGTATGTACTTTTAAAAAATATCTCATTAGAAAAAAATGTATCTAATTATAAAATAAAATAAATTATATTAATTAAAATTATCAAATTTGTATCTCATTAGAAAAAATTGTATCTAATTTTAAATAAAAATAAATTATATTAATTAAAACTTCTTAAGAATAATATTTGTTTTAAAATATAATTAGAAACATAAATTGTGTAATCATTTTTTTAGCTTTAAAATTTTTTTAATATAAAATTTTGTCATACCGTTTTAAAAAAAATATCACTCTTAAAAAGTAAATTTAATTAGAAAAATTATTTTAATGTTGTAGCTCATATTTGTCTTAAAAAAACTAAACAAATTAGAGAAAATGTAGTATTTCATAGAAATACAAAGTTTTTCAAAATTGTTATATATGTTTAATGAGTAGTCAATATATTTTTAATACTTGTATATTTGATTTAAACTAAAAGTTATTTTCAAAAAATTATTAGAGTAAATGATTTTTTTTACAATTAAATAAACTATGTATAAATTAAAACCTTAAGAACTTGTTTAAAACTATTGAAAAATATGCATGAATATTTATAAATAATTCTCAAATACAATTTTGAAAGAATCTTTTTAATTGTTTGACTGACATGCATTGTTATGCTGAATTACACAATAAGAATAATTGAATAGATATTTTTTTTAATAAAAGATTGTTTTTCTAATGAAAGAATTACTTATTTCTAACATAAAATTTATAGTATTATGTGATAACGAAATATATATATTGTCACATATGTAAATGTGGATAAATAAACAGTATTTAATCTCATCACATTATTTTACACCATTATTAAAGTGAAGAATACATTTTATTGAGAGAAAAAAAACATGAATATATATTTTTTTCATATAGAAAGTTCTAGAGAAAAAAATATTTTTAGAAAGTTTTATAGAAATAAAATATATTTAGTAATTATCTGACTATCCGGTCAAATTATGATATTTTAGATTAAATTTTTTTTTGTTTTTGGTTACATTCATGTACCAATGCACTAATGCAATTTCTTAACCTTCTGTACTTTTCCTATAAATTCTATAGCTTCTTGTTGATAAGAAATATTGAAAATACTTAGGTCTTAGATTATCAAATATAATATGCAAGAATTCACAGTTGTAATTGTTGGTGGTGGTCCTTCTGGCCTAGCAATCTCAGCTTTACTAACACAAAATGCAATCTCGCATGTTATACTAGAAAAAGAAGATTGTAATGTTTCTCTTTGGAGAAAAAATACTTATGATCGTTTAAACCTCCATTTAGCTAGTGAATTTTGCTCTTTACCTCTCATGTCTCATCCATTCTCGGGTCCAACATACCTAACTAAAGATCAATTTCTTCAATATATAGATAAATATGTCGATCATTTTGGCATAAAACCTCGTTATTATCGTGTTGTTGAGTCCGCTAAGTATGATGGAGTAAGGAACAAATGGATTATTGAAGCAAAAAATACCTTTCAAGGTACATTGGAAGTTTATGGGGCAAAGTTTCTTGTGATTGCCTCGGGCGAAAATAGTGAAGGTTTTATTCCTAATGTGCCTGGATTAGAGAAATTTGAAGGAGAAGTGGTACACTCAAAGTATTACAAATCTGGTTCAAAATATAAATCAAAAGATGTTTTGGTTGTTGGTTGTGGTAACTCAGGCATGGAGATTGCATATGATCTTCATAACTGGGGTGCTAACACATCCATTGTCATTCGAAATCCGGTAAAGACATTTATTTTACTTATTTTTTTTCATTCAACTTAGGTTCAATAATAGTTTAATGATAAATATACATGTTGTGATGATATTAATCGTTTAAGTTTCTTTGGCAGCTTCATGTCGTCACTAGAGATATGATTCGTATAGGGATGTGGTTGGTGCAATATTTTCCCGTTTATATTGTGGATACAATCATTACACTTCAAGCTAAGCTGAAATATGGTGATTTGTCAAAATACGGGATTCATCGTCCTAAAGATGGACCTTTATATATTAAAAACGTTACAGGAAAATCTGCTGTTATTGATGTTGGAACCATTGAAAAGATCAAGCAAGGATCCATAAAGGTTCTTCCTTCAGGTATAAAGAAAATCGAGATGAAGAATGTTATTTTTGAAAATAATATGGAAAAAAAGTTTGATGCCATTGTTTTTGCTACTGGCTACAAAAGTGTGGCTAATGGATGGCTAAAGGTATATATTTGTTTTTTTTTCTTTGGTCTTTATTCATTATGTTCTCATACTCCTTGTAATTATAAACTAAATGATTTTTTGTTTAGGATTACCGATACGCTCTTAATGAGAAAGGGTTCCCTAAAAATCCTTTTCCAAAACATTGGAAGGGAGATTATGGATTATACTGTGCAGGATTAGCAAGGAAAGGTTTGTTTGGAGTAAAAAAGGATGCTGAGGCAATTGCAGAAGACATTAAGCAAACTCTTAAGTTGGAGAATTAATTAGTATTGCAGATTGAATAAGCCTTTTATGCCCTTTAATTTCACATTTGTTAACAGAAATATGGGCTGAGAATTGAATATCATGTATAACTTTTTCGAATAAAATTTGTTTCATCAATAAAGGCATTTTATTTTTCATTTGTCACAATATGAAAATTTGTATGCCTCTAGTATTTTTGAGAGAGGCCATGGACCCTAACCCAAGAGTTGAGTAACCTAAATCTATGCATGAATTCTAAGATTGAAATGAGAACTAAAATAAAATTTACCTAGAGATCTGATACCGCATTTAACATAATAAATTTTGAAAAAGATATGATTTTATAAAATACGATATAAAATGTTAAACAACTTATAAAAATTAAAATTCAAATTAAAATTTACCGAGAGATCTGATACCGCATTTAACAAATTAAAATTCAAAAAGTGATTTTTTAAAAATAAGTTATATGACATGATTTTATATAAAAATAATTTTAATACTAGGAAGATGAGTAAACAACTTATATTTTTTGTTATGTTTAAATTAATATTATTTTTCAGAAGTTTTGTTTTAAAAATTTTCATTAAGTTTTGAAAAATAGTTATAGTTTAGATAATTTAAATTTAAATAAATATAGAGAATACATTGGAATTATATTTAATAAAAATATCCAACTAAAAATTATGTATGTTTATAACAAATATTTTAATAACGATTTAATGATCACAAAATAAATGTTTTTACCAAGAATATCTTTTTTATAGATTATTTAATTAATAAGTTTACTAAAAAAAAATTGAGTATGTTGTTCTTTATATAGAATTTTTAAATATTGAGTATGTAGTTTATATAGAATTTTTATATATTATTTATTTTTTTTCATAGGTTTTAATTGATGTATTGTTACTATTTTTTAATAAAATAATAATTATTATTTGTATAATTATTCAAAAATTTCAATTAAATTATTTTATGTTAAAAAAATCTATAAAAATATTTTAATTGGTTATCATATATCTTAAAATGCACTAAATATAATTTTTCTTTAAATATAACATAAATTAAATTTTGTCATAGACTAAATAAGTTATGAAGAAAGAGGATCACGAAATGAGAAATTAATCTAGTCTATTAATTTCAATGTATCAAAAATGAATGGTTATAATTATTTGTTTTGGTTTCTCATGTAGACATGATTTCTCACAGGACAAATATATATATATATATATATATATATATATATATATATATATATATATATATATATATATATATATATATATATATATATATATATATATATATATATATATATATATATATATATATATATATATATATATATATATATATATATATATATATATATATATATATATATATATATATATATATATATATATATATATATATATATATATATATATATATATATATATATATCTTATGAGAATAATATTTTTATGTAAAAACATGAGAATAAATATGAATCATTAAATTTTAAAATAAACGACAAAAATTATACGTGGTTTTTGTTTTTCTATCTCCTCCATTATGAAAATAAATGATGGAGGAGAGAGAAAAAAATCTGACACATAATCTCCAC
Organism: Lathyrus sativus; assembly: GCA_963859935.3. NCBI lineage: Eukaryota > Viridiplantae > Streptophyta > Magnoliopsida > Fabales > Fabaceae > Lathyrus > Lathyrus sativus. The sequence goes on along the minus strand of OZ012739.1, from coordinate 10,647,853 downwards.
CATTGAACGTATCATATGAGAATATCATTTAAAAAAAATGATATTCTCATATGATACTTTTTAAGTGACATTCTCATATGATACGTTCCCTATATATTTAATAAACGTTTATAATTTAAAAATTCAATATAAATAATATCTTACTCAAGTTTTTTCATTTACACTTATTATTAAAAAAATCTATAAAAAGAGATTCTTATCTAAAATATTTTTATAATGATTTTTAAATTCTTATTAAAATATTTGTTATAAATATACTTAATATTTAGTTATGATATTATCATAAAATATACTCAAATATATTTTCTTTTTTTATTTAAAATAAAAATTATCTAAACTATAAATATTTTACAAAACTTAGACAAAAAGTTCAAAATTAAATTTCTTAATAATAGTATTAGTATTAAAATATAATTAGAAACATAAATTATGTAATTATTTTTTAAGCTTTAAAATTTTTAAATATAAAATTATGTCATATTGTTTTTAAATCAATATCACTTTTAAAAAATAAACTTAATTTTAAAAAATTATTATAATGTTGTATCTCATATTTGTCTTAAAAAAAAAGGTAAACAAATTAGATAAAATGTAGCATTTCATAGAAATACAAAAAATTTCAAAATTGTTATATATGTTTTATGAGTTGTCAATGTATTCCTAATAATTGTATATTTGATTTAGACTAAAAGTTTTATTCAAAAAATAATTTGAGTAAATAAATTTATATTTACAATTAAATAAACTATGTATAAATTAAAATCTTAAGAACTTGTTTAAAACTATTGAAAAATATGCATAAATAATTCTCAAATACAATTGTATGCTGCATTACACAATAAGAATAATTAAATAGTTTTTTTTTTTATAAAAGATTGGTTTTTTTAGGAAAAAATTACATATTTTCAACATAACATTTATTGTATAATGTGATATCGATCATATATATATATATATATATATATATATATATATATATATATATATATATATATATATATATATATATATATATATATATATATATATATATATATATATATATATATATATATATATATATATATATATATATATATATATATATATATATATATATATATATATATATATATTTTGTCACATATGTAAACCCGGATAAATAAATAGTAGGCAAAATATCTTTCTGGGTCCCTTAACTATACCTCGGGGTTCATTTTGGTCCCTTAACTTTAAAAAGTTCCATATTGGTCCCTTAACTCTTCAAACGTTCCATATTAGTCCTTTTTGACCTATTAGCAACGGAAAAAAATTAAAAAATCGTCGCTAAATCCGTCGCTAATAGGTTAAAAAGGACTAATATGGAACATTTGAAGAGTTAAGGGACCAATATGAAACTTTTTAAAGTTAAGGGATCAAAATGAACCCCGAGGTATTGTTAAGGGACCAAAAAGGATATTTTGCCTAAATAGTATTTAATCTTATCACTTTATTTTATACCATTATTAACGTGAAGAATACATTTTATTGAGAACATAAACATGAAAATACACATTTTTCATATAGAAAGTTTTATAGAAAGAAAATATTTTTAGAAAGTTTTATAAAAAGAAAATAATTTTAGTAATTATCTAAATACATTGTCAAATTAAGATATTTTGGACAAAAAATTTTGTTTTTGATTACATTCGTGTACCAATGCACCAACATATTCTCTTAAATTTAAATTTTATTATGGATGATGCAGATATTTGTTAAGTGGATAATCTGCGAGTTTTACAATATCTACGGATATTTACAGATATTCATGGATAATATTTTTTTATAAAAATATTTTTAACTTCTTTTAAAGACACCGAAATTTTTTATCACATAACATCTGTACAATTGACTCTTAATTTAAGAATAAAATTTTATCACATTAGTTTTCTTCTTATTCACCAAAACATAATTAGATTCAAACATAATACCCATACATTTTATTTTTAACCAAACAAATAAAATATATTGTGATTGTGAATTATGATGGAAGAGCGGACGACAATGGAGTAGGATGAGAGACACTGGTTCAACAGAGAAATGACGACACTAGTTGATTGAACTATAAAATTGTTGAAGTGAGGTACGAAGTATTGAAGAGTTTAAATATGAAATGACTACTAGAATTTGAATGAAATATGAAAGATTTTCTTGAAAGAAAATTAAATATAAGAAAAAGAAAGAAATATAAGAAGACTAATTTTTTAGAAGATGAAAAGATAAGGTATAATAAACTAAAGATATTTAAATAATTTTTATAATTTATTAATGGATATGGATATCCGCGGGTACGGATATCATTAAACCCTTATCAATATCCATTATCAAACGGGTATTTAAATATCCATTTATTTTATCCGTGGATATCCATTAAGCTACACGTCTCATATCCGTGATGGGTTTTATCTGCATATACGGATTTTTTTCGTCCCTAAATTCTATAGCTTCTTGTTGATTAAAAATATTGAAGATACATGGGTCTTAGATTACCAACAATAATATGCAAGAATTCACAGTTGTAATTGTTGGTGGTAGTCCTTTTGGCCTAGCAATCTTAACTTTACTGACACAAAACACAATCTTGCATGTTATACTAGAAAAAGAAGATTGTAATGCTTCTCTTTGGAGAAAAAATGGTTATGATCGTTTAAACATCCATTTAGCTAATGAGTTTTTCTCTTTACCTCTCATGTCTCATCCACGCTCGGGTCTAACACACCTAACCAAATATCAATTTCTTCAATACATAGATAAATATGTCGACCATTTTGGCATTAAACCTCGTTATTATCGTGTTGTTGAGTCTGCTAAGTATGATGGAGTAAGGAAAAAATAAACTACTGAAGCAAAAAACACCTTTCAATATACATTGGAAGTTAATGGGGGAAACGTTTCTGGTGATTGTCTCGGGCGAAAATAGTGAAGGTTATATTCCTAATGTGCCTGGATTAGAGAAATTTGAAGGAGATGTGGTACACTCCAAGTACTACAAATCTGGTTCAAAATATAAATCAAAAGATGTTTTGGTTGTTGGTTGTGGTAACTTAGGAATGGAGATTGCATCTGATATATCTGGGGTGCTAACAGATCCATTGTCATTCGAAATCTAGAAAAGACATTTATTTTACTTACCTTTTCTAGTTCAACTTAGGTTCAATAATAGTTTAATGATAAATATACATGTTGTGATGATATCAAGTTATTTTTTTTGCAGCTTCATGTCTTCACTAGAGATATGATTCGTATAGGGATGTGGTTGGTGCAATATTTTCCCATTTATATTGTGGGATTAACAAAGTCTAACAATATTTTTCCGTTTATGTTGGTGCAATATTTTCCCTTTTAAATAAAGTATTTTTTTATAAAGTGTGTTGAGATTAAGCAAAATATTATGTATTTATTATGCCCCAATGAACAGAGGAGAGATAATCAATGTTTGGTCTTCAAAGCACATCTTCATAAGATTTTATAGCTCGTGATTAGACCAACTCGAGATCTAAAGAGGTGTTATTGACCATTAAAGCCTACTTATCACTATTTTCACTATTTTCTTACAAGTTTTATTTTATTATGTTGTGTATTTTCAAAAATCTTTTAAAAGTTTTTTTTTTCCTTTTCAATGCTCTATAATAACATTAAATGCATCAATCAAAATGAATATCAAAGCATATTCAACCATAAGCATATATGAACCATGTCTCATTCACATATGAAGACAATCATTGCTACTACAGTTAAATACTTTATGCGTGTCATCAGAATCTCGGTAGAAGATTTCTTGGTTAATATCGGAAGAAGATCCCTAGTTAAACCTCAACAATAGGTATTTTTTTTATTGAATTTCGACAGTAGATTCCTTTCCTAATCTCAACAGTATATTTCCCAATAGTCCTAGGAAAAAGGTCTTTCCCCACAGAATATCGACAATAAATTCTCTAGCTAATCTCGGCATAAGATTTCCTAGTAGACCTAGGCAGTAGGTACATCTCTCTCAAAGAGAATCTCGGCAGTAGATTTCCTAGTTGATCTCGGCAGAAGATTTCCCAGTAGGCCTCGATAATAGGTATATATCTCTCAAAGTGAATCTTGGTAGTATATTCCATGGTTGATCTCAGCAGAAGATTTCCTAGTAGGCCTCGGCGATATGTACATATCTATCAAAGTGAATCTCGATAGTAGATTCCCTGGTTGATTTTGGCAGAAGATTTCCCAGTAGGCCTCGACAGTAGGTATATTTCTCTCAAAGTGAATATCGGCAGTAGATTCCCTGTTTGATCTCGATAGAAGATTTCTCAATAGACCTCGACAGTAGGTATTTTCTCAATAAAACCTCGACAATAGATATCTTCTAGCGAGTCTCGACAGTAGACTCACTAATGAGTTTCTTTTGAATCTTCCCCAAGGAACATTGGCATAGTCTTCCCCGGTGGAAATTTTTAGAAGATTATTCTTGAAGAACATGCAAGAAGTCATAGTAGTTGATCACTTATCTCCTAGTAATCACCTTGTATTTCCATTCACCAATAAAGGCATCTTGCCAAGACTCATTTCATGAATGTCGACATGTGCATATCATGATCATTCACATATCATGCATAAAAGCAACTTTAAATCATGCATATGCGCTCATTTTCCATTGACCCCGTTCTCTTTGGTTGGTCCTATATCCATTGACCTCAAAAGTCAAATTTTGCTTGGAGCCCTATATCCTAGCTCAGTTTTTACAGGGGTAAAATCCGTCTGGCATTCTTCATTTTATAGTCCACCGCCATTTGACATTCTATCATTTCTATTCCTTAGCAATTTGTTATCCCTAGTAAGTCTTCACCCATTCATCTTTTCCATTTTTCCATGGATCGCCATTACCATGTCTTCGTCATTCCCCATAGGTATGATCATCATCCATCATAAAAATAATGATAGGTTCATTTCATCTTACATTATATCCCTAGCGAACCAAAACAAAAGAATGAAAAAAGTCATTCATGCGTACCTTCATAACATGTCATATCATGTCATCCGCATTCAGAGATAAAATTTGAGTCTTTTTTGTATTTAACAATCTCCCACCACAATCATATGAAGAGTATCCTTCTTTATATTCTCTAGTTGAGGATACTTAAATGCGGGCAACTGTCATACCCTAATTTTGACCCTAAGTCGCCGAATTAATACATTTATCATTACTTTAATATCACCTGCATAGCATAACATGCATTTCATCATGCATAATACCTAAAATATCAACCAGAATAAATTTTTAGATTTACAGACATACCGTTCAAACTGATCCTCAATTGTGCATAAAACTAGTGGGGGAAAAAATTCCAAAATTGAGCTTGCAGACGTCAATTTTATTAATCTATGGTTCACAAAGTTTAGCATATCGTGCTCATTTTATTTTTTCGAATAATTTTTCGAGCGCATTTTGATCAGCCTGAGCCTATTAACCAGTCAATTTTTATTTTAAAATTTGAGAAAAACATGTATGTTTCCGAGAGTTTATTTCGCGCTGATCATTTTGGTGCATTCAATTTATTTTTGAGCATTTTTGCGTCCAACTTTTATTAATTTTTTATTCGTTTAATTTTTAGATTTTTGTCAAAAGATAGGAAATAATTAAATAGGATTAATGATGTTTTTATTTTAATTTTATTTTAATTATTTTTAAGTGTTTGAATTTATTTTAGTGTTAACAAGTTATTTTAATTTTATCTATGAATAACACTCAAAAGAGCAATAACTGAACCCTTTTTTTTCATAAAAAGAAGTGGTTTCCACAAATATAGGAAAAAGCAAAAATAAGAAGAAACACATCATCCTCTCTCTCTCTCTCTCTACTCTCTCTCTCTCTCTCTCTCTCCTCTCTCTCTCTCTCTCTCTCTCTCTCATCTCTCTCTCTCTCTCTCTCTCTCTCTCCTCTCTCTCTCTCTCTCTCTCTCTCTCTCTCTCTCTCTCTCTCTCTCTCTCTCTCTCTCTCTCTCTCTCTCTCTCTCTCTCTCTCTCTCTCTCTCTCTCTCTCTCTTATAGCTAGAAAGCGTGTTAAAGGAGGAGGGGACTAGTTTTTCCGTCTACTCAAAAAATCCACCAATCAGTAAACCCCTCTCTTAGGCGTGTGGCAATGAAATAAGAAGAAAATGTTTTCTCAAATTAGTAAACCCAAACGCTCATTTGAATTTTGATCATCCACTTTATACATTTCTTGACTCACCCACTCGCACAAGATAACACACCCAGCTCTCACTAAAGAAAGAAAAGCATTCTTCTATCTCACGAAATGCATAGACCATATTATAGACCACTTCTTTATTCTAAAAGTTTTTTCTGTAAATTGAAAAGAACAAAAACAACAAGAGATTCTTCATTTTCCACCTTACTTTGTACTACATCATCACCCTCTCCATTATATACTACTCTCACCAAATACTACAAAACTCTCCAATAAGCTCTCCCTCACTCATCGTGTAACATACCTTTTCACCATATCTCCACCACAAGCCATCCATACAAACCACCATAGAACTTGTTAGACGAAGGTGACTTGTCTAGAGGGAGGGGGAGGGTGAATAGACACCCAAGCTAAAATCACCAAATAAAACTTGGGTTTTAAAAGTTGTTAGAAAAAGAGAGAGCGCATAAGGTTTTGGTATGGATCGATAAAAGTCGTCTATACAAACCTAATTATTGGAACTCGGATATGCAAAGTCAAATATGGAATGACAAACAAAATAATCAAAATTAACCTTTAATCGAATATCATTTTATTACTCGTTCATACTAGTGGACTTACTAATGCTATTTCCAATAATTATAAAAAAAATATTGAACTATGCAATTTAGCGAACACTTGGTGTGTGAACGAATTTTCAGAATTTCCTTTGTATTGTTATTGATATGAAAACCACTTATAATCATAATTGATGATTATAAGTTAATCAACAATCAAGTTTAAAACATAAAGTTCACAGGAATATTCTTATGAGTCGATCGATTAATCAATACTATTCGACAAACTGTGTAATGAAAAATAAAACTAGTAATAGAGAGATCAACACGAGGATTTGTTCATGCAGTTCCTCGTTTTCGTCCTTGCGTGTGGGTACATTTGGGCCGAATTTCCAATGTCGATATACAAAAAAGTCGATATACAAGAAAAGTGTTCAGAGCAATCATACAAACACACTGGTTTTGATGTTGATTCAACCCCTTTTCTTCTTTTGATCTTGAGCAAGACCAAGACAACAATGAATGCCAATTGAATTGTCAATATTGCTACTCCTTTGCATTTTTTATCCCCAAAGCTTTCGCACATGATCAATTGCACCGATTGTTCCACAAGATTTCAAATCAATTCGCCGTTCTCCTCTACTTCCTTTGTGTTCTTTATCTCCAAAGGGTCCTTTTCATACTTTATCTCCAAAGGCTTTCACAACTTCGCAATCCTGTCTTGAACGTATTGCATGAAAACCCTCAAATCTTCACACGATCTTGGAGGGAAAACCAACGGTTTTTCCATATGAAGACCCCTACAAATCTCAACCCGATATTCTCGGCTACACAAGAACCTAATCGGATATTATCAGGCCTTCGCCTAGATAGCACCCCATCAAAAGATTAATATGTGTGATTTATCAGTGTGTAGACATAGGACGGAGGTTGAAGATGATAAGTAAGTGCAGGATAATTTTATGGTATCACCAGTTTGGAATGAAGTATGAATGATGTATTTATAGTTTTGGAAGATTGGTGGCAAAGTGGTAATTTTTAGAGTAAAAACATTGATAAAATTGACCAACTTAACAGTATGTGCCGGCCTGAACGATAGATGTGCCAGCACATAGTGTCAAAAATACCAGCATGTGTCGACCCAAGAGAAACACAACCTACAGCCTTATTTAGGGCAATATATGTGTCAGCATGAAATATGTATGTGTCGAAACATACTATTGAAACTTCCAGTATGTGCTGAACTGAAGAAGGTATGTGTCGACCAAAATAAAATAGAACCTACATGCTTAAATAATGAGTTACATGTGTCGGCCTGAAATGCGAATGTGCCAGCACATGCAGTGCATTTTTGTGCAGAAACTGATTTTCATGATTTTGGACAATTTTGAAGTGGTTTTTGATGATTCCTAAGACCTCTAATGCAAGGGTGCCATACACAAACTCAGAGTAGCTATCCAATATACCAAACTGTGAAGTCGTTGCAATGTTTAGACATCATGCAAAACATTTCATGGTAAAGTTGTACTCACATACTCCCCCTTTTTGATGATGGCAAAACTCGCGACGATGTATTTCATGTTGTTATTGAAGGCTCCCTCTAACATTGTGCTTCCCAACTTCATCTCGGACATGCTTCTCCCTCTTTGAAAAAATCAAAAAGAGAGATAGCTAATCGTGAGAAGTATCATATTCCAAATACAAATTCAAATATATCATTCAAAGGAAATTTTTCATAAAAGAGCAATGATCACATATCCCCATAATATGTCATGATGCAAAATTGATAAATAACTAGCATTACAAATCAAGTAACATAAATTAGAAGTAAATAAGGCAATGCAAGAGCAAACTCATCAAGTTGCTACAATTGCATCACAGATATCAAACATATCATAAAGGACCTCCTGATGCCGCACATGCATGTGCCTAGCATAGCGACAAGAACATGCCACTACTCAATGAAAGATGAAAAATGTTATCAAAACACGAGAGACGCAACAACAAGAACAGTTTAATTAGAAAGCTTAAATACAATAAACAAAAACAAGCCACATACTTATACACTTAAGATCAAATTAAAACAAATCTGAAGGAGTTAATACATGAAGTCTCTATAAGTATATACATTGAGAACACCCAATGGTTATCAATTAATTTTTTTGGAAATGAACATTCATGGTCTTCATCATTTGAGAGAATATCATGCATTTTTAACCAACAAATAACACACTTTTAAGGAAACTCTTACTTTCAAGGAGAAATTTGAAACAATACAACCGCACTCTTGATGGGATGAAGGATGCACTCACATGATGTTAAAAACTCAAAACAAAATGTTAGAGCAGTAGTATAAAGTGAAAGTCACAAGATAGAATATCAAGCAAAATTGGAGATGTCAATGACCCCCAATTCTTCATGAATATTGAAAAACAATTCCGTTGTAAGAGGTTTTGCAAACATATCAGCAAGTTGATTTTTACTATCAACATGCTCAAAAACAATGTCCCCTTTTTCAACATGATCGCGAAGAAAGTGATGACGAATATCAATATGTTTAGTGCGAGAATGTAGTACATAGTTCTTGGTTAGATTGATTGCACTAGTGTTGTCCCACATGATAGGAATATGTGAAAGTTTGATGTCAAAATCTAGCAATTGTTGTTTAAGGCACATACTTTGGGTGCAACAACTACCGACGACCACATATTCCGCTTCGGCAGTTGAAAAAGCTACAAATACTTGCTTTTTACTATGCCAACTAATAAATTTTTTTGAAAACATGTGACAAGTTCTGTAACATCTCAATTTTCGTAATTATTTATTTATATTAAATAATTGAGTAATTTTATAAATTATTAATTTATTTAAATTATTTGATTTATTTGAGTTATTTGGATTAATTAATTTATTGACTTATTTAAATTAATTGATTTATTAAGTTTATTTGAGTTAATTGATTTATTTGATTAATTGATTTGTTTTAATTATTTTATTTGGTGGAATAATGTGGAATTGCTAGATTAATTAGTTGGGCCTAATTATAGGTGTGTGAATAGAAAGTGAGAGTGAGTTGAGTAAAGCCCAATAGAAATAATTAATTATTATGGTTTAACAAAAAGGAAGGAGAAAGACAATAGAAAGACAGAAAGTTGGAAAGGAAGTAAGAATAGAGGAGAGAAGAAGAAGAGTGGAAGATAAGAGAAACTCAAGAATTCATCAAAAATCAAGGTAAGAGTGAGTTTTTATATAATTATTGGGATTATTTGATAGTGTTTAATGAGTAGAAACATGTTAGGATGAAATCCCCAAATTATCCATGAAATTGAAAATGTTAGGTTTGAATGATAACCCTTAAAAATATGATAAATAATTGTGTTTGGAATTGATATGTTGGTATACTTTAGAGACTCGTTAAATATTTGGAATAAATTATTGAAATTGAGTTTTGGAATGTATATATTTAGTGATAATTTATTGGTAGCTTATCAATGGTATACAAATGTAATGAATTGATTGAATTAAGAATAGTAGTATTTAATTTCAAAATAAAAAGTGATGACTATATATATGTTAATTGGTGTAGCGTATAGATTTAAGATATTATACAACCAATTGTTACTGTAATGTGCATACTTTAGTAGTAAAGTGAGTAACATAGGTAATATGTGAAATTGATATGAAAATGGTTATGTGTGGGTCTTTCGGTTACAAATTGGGTTAGTTAATTAACATTAGAAACTATATTAAATAATTAATGGAATTATGATTTATTTATAAATATATAATATTTATTATTAATTAATCTAAATAATAATAATTGTCTTAATTTAATTGTTGAAATTTACTTGTTATCGTTTTAAATATTGAATCTAATTATTAATGATGGATTAATTACTCTATATTTAATCGGTATTGTGTGTTTTGTAAATTGTGGTGGAATTGTGTTGATTCTTGTGAATTACTTGCTAGGTGTAGTGGGAATATTGGAATTAAGAATGTCTTGATTATGAAAATATGATTGTATGTGCAACTGTGTGGTAATTCAAGTGTGATGAATTATTGAAGATATGCATGAATATTAAGATTAGGGAATGATTTTAATTGCATATGATTGTTAAATTTACACACGCATCATTTGTGTCAAGAGACAATGCTTGTTAGTTTCGTGCTCTGATCATGTAACACTGGAACATTTCGATTCATGTCTTGAGAGATACTTTATGTACTCTACTTATTTTGTTATTGTTATTTGAATTATGTGTAGTATTGACTTTATGCCTAAGTATTGATTATAAATGAGATGAGTATGAAACTTTCATTATGTCTATTAGGATTGGAATAAATATATATGCTGCTACATGCTAATGTGAAAGAATATGAAAAACATGAATTTATTCTAAGTGTTATTGAGCATGGCAGGTGTATGTAATATTTTAAAATTATATGTGACACCCTTTTGTAAGATGCATGATAATTCACTCTGATTATTTATAAATATATTCTGCAGGGTTTAAAAATCCTACTACACGTTTAAGATTTTTTTTCTTTAATACAAAGGAATTCAAATTTAATAATTGTAAATACCTTGTAGTCTTTATGATGTATCATATAAATACTCTTTTGTGGCAGGATATTTAGTTACTAAGAATTAATAGAGTTGAAATAGTGATAACGATTTTTTATAACATTAATAGAGTTTGAATAGATTTATAATTTATAATTTTTTTCATTTTTTAATTTGATAATAATGCTAAAAAATTGAGGGTAGAATTTTTTTAAATATACGAAATTTGCGGCGGTTCAAACTGCCACAATCAACAATAAAAAGAAAAATCAAAGGATAAGGATAGTTATAAAGTGGATATTGATCCAACAATAAAGGATAAGGACATTACAAAAGATAAAAAGGAAAGCTTATACGAGGATGAAAACAAGACATCTCAAACCAGCTTACTTAAGATTGGACAATATATAGGATCATCCTTTAGATCAAATCATGGGAAACAACAAAAGGGCAGTAAGTACTATGTCATAAGTTAACAATTTTTGTAAGTACTCTACTTTCATTTCTTAGATTGAACCTAAATTTATATATGATGCCTTACTAAATGAGGGATGGTTACTTGCTATGAAAGAAGTACTAATCCAATTTAAACAAAATGACATTTGGGACCTTGTTCCGCGTCGAGTTGATAAAACTGCCATAGGCACAAAATGGGTATTTCAGGGCAAGATGGATGAAAATGGTGTAATTATCATAAATAAATCTAGTTAGTGTCAAAATGATATAATCAAGATGAAGGGATAAACTATGAGGAAACTTATACTCCTGTAGCCCATCTTGAAGCTATTAGACTTATTTTGGCATTCACTTTCTTCCTGGACTTTAAGCTTTACTAAATGGACGTTAAGTCTGCTTTTCTAAATAGCCATATAAACGAAGAGGTGTATTTCTCACAACATCCTAGTTTTGAGAATCACAATAATCCTAATCATGATTTGAAATTAAAAAGAGCCCTCTATGATCTAACAAGGATTTAATCATGGGAAATTCGACACCATTTTGTTTATAAGATATAAGGAAATTCATATTTTCTTAAGTCAAATTTATGTAGATGATATCATTTTTCCGTCTACTAATGAATATCTTTGTCGAGAAATTTCTAGTTTGATGCAGGGGGAGTTTAAGATGTCACTTATGGGAGATTTTAACATACTTCTAATGATTGAAAATCAAGCAAGGCGAAGAATGCACTTTCATAAGTCAAATAAAGTATTGTCTAGGTCTTCTCAAGAAGTTTGAGATGAAAGACTCAAAGAGTATCACAACACCAATGGCTTCAAATGTTCTTATTGGCAAATATAAAAAGGAGTAGATTTCGATGTAACCAGACATAGAGGTATAATCAGATCCTTATCTTATTTAACCTCAAGTAGGTCAAATATCATGTTTAGTGTGTGCATATGTGTTGGATATTAAGCATCGTCTAAGAATTCCTACTTTAAAATTGTTAAACGTATTTGAGGTATCTTTACAGAACCTCTAACCAAAGTATTTGGTATCCTAAATGAAGTGCTTCTAGCTTAGTAAGATATTATGGTTCAGCTTTTGTAGAGTGCAAGTTGGATAGGAATATTACTAGTGGTACCTATCACTTATTTGGAAGTTTTTTTTTGTTTATTGGTATAGTAAGAAGCAGCATAGTGTTACTCTTTTTATCGCCAAGAATGAATATATAGTCATCAATATTTTTTGTGCACAAGTCTTATGGCTAAAGCAACAATTATTGGACTATGATTTGAAACATGGTTTCATTCCAATTAAGTGTGATAGTACTGGTGCTATAAGCCTTACTAAGAATCTGGTACTATATTTACGGGCCAAACACATTTATATCCGACACCATTTCCTTAGAGATCATGTGGAAAAGGAATGTTAGTTTTTAGTACGTTGACAATAAGAGCCAGCTTGCTAACATTTGTATAAAATCATTGTCATCGGAATCCTTCCACAAGATTTGTACGGATTTGAGAGTCAAAATAAAATAAGGATTTGTTTAGTTTTATTTTGTATATAGGTACATGTGTGTCTGCACGCAGGCGCGCATGTGTGCATTCATGTGTGTGTGTATGTGTGTTTTCTATCTCTAATGTTTGTGTGTGTGTGTGTGTGTGTTTTCTATCTCTAATGTGTGTGTGTTTTCTATCTCTAACGTGTGTGTGTGTGTGTGCACGTGTGTGTGTGTGTGTGCGTGCGTGCGTGTATGTGTGTGAGTGTGTGTGTTTTCTATCTATAACACTATTTTGTAGCAAATTGTAACTTTTATCAAACTACAATGGTATGCCTCTATAACCCTTGTATAATTCTATGTATTTGTTCTAGAGTTATGCATTGGTTTGCTTATTTCCTCTATATCTTACTCATTCATCTCGATCTTATGTCTATTATTGTTATTATTTGTATTTAAGTATTTTAAATGAGTGTTGCTAATTATGTGAATTTGAACTTTTGATTACTTGTTCATGCATTATTTATTATTGTCAATGCTTACATTGATTTACATGTTTTATCACTTAATTGTTAGCTGTTGAATGTTGGTGTTTCATGTCTATTTTTATTTCATTGTTTGTGACGTGGCTATCTTCGTTTGATATTAGATCATTGTAGTTGTATATTCTTGTTAGCTATTTAGCTCTCATGGTTCATTGGAATTATCTATTAGTGGTTGTTTCCCTATTTTAAATACATTTCGAACTATGTCTTTTTAATGTTGTCAAAGTAGGAGAAGTTGTAATGATTCTAGAATTGTTTTATGCTTTTTTTTTATGCTGTGTGTAGTATGTGCATGTCCTTACTTTACTCAGGGGAGCATCTATATTTGGTTATTTTTTTGTTTGTCTTATCACTTTTATCTTTGATTTTATTTTGATTTGTTGAGTCTTCTTCATGATTTCGCTTCTCAGAATCAATTTTGAAAAGATTCATTTTTAGCATGCATAAAAATTTGGTTAGGTTTGATCTTGAACATGATGCTCTTTGATCAATTGCATGTGTCAATGGAAAGAAAACATTTTATGCTTTTGATTTAAGTTTGATTCAAAGTAAAATCTCAAAGTGCGTTTAAATTTTGGAAAAATTGAGATTTTACATGTTTGGTTCGAATCATTGTGTTTAGACTGAATTTTTTATTCTGATCAAATTGTACAGAAGTGAAACCTAGTCTTTAGATTCGAATCAACGTTTGCACTTGATTCGAATCATTTTCATGATGGACAATTCACTTTTATTTAATTCGAATAAAACTTTGTACATGATTCAAATCCTTCACTTTTTCAATAAATTTTCTGTCAGGGCTATGGCATTTGATTCGAAACGATATTTGCACATGATTCGAATCACGTGGCTCGTGATTCGAATCACCCTTTCCCTGATCCGAAACATCAGGATGATTTTTCAAAATTATGTTATTCTTTTATTCCACTACACTTGCTCAATTGATTTAAATCATAGATTGTTCATGATTCAAATCTAACCAACTTTTTCAACCCTTTTGTGTGCTTAATCTCAAGCACATATACAAGCTTTTTGTCATCGTTTCTTATCAAACAACTATCATTCCAATCATAATTTTTATTATGATTCAAGGGAAAAATTAATTTCCTTTGTTTTGAGTTATCAAAGTCTTGCTATGAAATTCTTGCATTTTCGACTTCAATTGAGTTCAAATCTTGATAACGAGAGTTTGTAATTGATTGAAGGAGGCGTGTCCTTGAAACTAATCGTTCTTTGAGATCTTGTTGAGTGTTTCAGGTTGTTAGCAAGATTGAGGTGATTTTTAATGGTGGTGAAGAATTCCATTAAAAAGAAGTAGGTTATTCTCTCCATAATTACCTTAGTAGTCAGTGTGTGGAAGATGTCATACCAAAATTTTATCCGGCTTTTTTCAATTCATCTGACACATGCATTTTGTCAAGTTTTGCATTTTTTATCCATATTCCTTTTCATAAAAAAATAATTTCAATAAAAATTCAACATTTCATGTATTGTGTAATTTGACTAAAAATTCATGCCTCGTTGATCATTAACATGCGTCATAATAAAAGTCAAAGCAGAGTCAATATATCACATGTTGAATAATTTGACTAAATTCACATTTTTTATTATGCATTTTTAAATTAAAAAAAAGGGATAAATTCATGATCATTTGATTTATCATCATAATATTCATTTGAATTTTATTAATCATTTTTATGTTTCATAAAACAAAAATTTAATGTTTCTAGAAGGATAAAAATATCTCTCATATATTACATAATTATTCCATGAAAATAGTACGTCATAGTTCACTATTTAATTAATCAATTTTTTTTAGAAGGAAATCACACCACTCTCACCTCTTTTTAATAATTTCTAAACTACCCTTTTAGAGCCTATAAATAAAATTATTCTCATTCACAAATCTCACAAAAAAAACATTCACAAGAACAAGGCAAAACATTGCACAAATTTCTCTCCAATTTTCAAGTCACTTTTTATTTTCCTTTATTTAGACATGCTTTTAATGTTTATTGTTTATTAAATTTTCTTTGTATTATTATTATTCTTGCTACGCTGAATTAGTATCTTAATCATCACAATTTTGTATGGAAACTCTATTGATTCAAAATCAAGAGTTTAAAGTTTTCTTGAACCTCTATGAACAAAAGCGATTAAATGTAAATTATTTTTTGATTTCAAGCTTTCCATGAGGTTAGTGAGATCGAGTAAATGAATTTTCATTATTCATTTACTTAGTTCCATGAAAATTTTAGCAAGTTACGACCAAAATAAGATGGAATGTTGTTGTTGTTCTTGAAGACAAACTCAGATTATCCTAACCATGTGTTCCATCATACTCCTTCGTCGCTTTTCTCCAGTATTTTTTGCTTGGTGTCGGGTGCACCCAACGTCAATTCGGGCTTATGCCATCATTTTCTTGTGCTCTTTGCACCCCATTTTTCCCAACACCCTTTTTTGATTTTATTTATTTTTTCTTGTGCTCCTTATCTTAATTTTTTCATACACTTATTAAAAAACCAAAAAGAAAAATTTATTTTATTTTTTAATTCAATAAAGTAATTAATTTCTTGTTTTTCTTTTTTGTTATTTATTTTATGCTTTATTTGTTTTATTTTAATTTTGCATTGATGATGCGCCTTCCTCTATTTTTATGCCATTTATTTTCACTCATGTGTTGATAATGTATCCTCATCCCTTTTATTATTTCTTTTATGCTTTATTTTTTTTTGTTTATTTCCTTTAGTTGATCACACATTATGTATTGATACTGTATCCCTCTCCCTTTTATTATTTACTTTATTGGTTTTATTTTCTTTAGCTTTTATTAAATCTTGTATTGATAATGCGCCCCTCTCCCATTTATTTATATTTCTTTAGTTTATTTTATTTTTTCATTAGCTAATTCATGATTGTTAATACAAGAAAATAAGCGATGATTAAAAATCAATCCCTTCAAAATAAAACGTTTGATCAACATCATGTAACTTTCAAAGCATTTCTTCACTCCCTCATCGTTTTAAAACCATTTTATTAATTCGCTCCACAATCGCATATGAAAACACTTTATCCAATGTCAAGTTATTTTAACCGCCGATTCAAATACAAATTCAAATCGTTTCCTAATTAAGCGTAACGTAAAATATATTTTTCTTAACAAATGTGAAAGAAGGGGGTCATTGGAGTCTAACATTCTCGTGGAACCTTCGAATGATCGGTCCTGAGGCATACCTTTTGGGCTATCCACTTATTATTTCTTTCGTTCTTCTGAAACACTTAACATAAACTTGTACAAAAAGGACCATTAGAGTCTGGAATTCTAGTGAATCCCTTGAACAATCTATTTTGAGGCACACATCTCATTCATATCAAGCGTTTGTCGTCCATCAAACAAATTTCTTAAATGCCTTGAATGAAAAAGGACCATTGGAGTCTATCATTCTAGTGGAACCCTAAATAATTGATCCCAAGATTTACGTCTCGTTCTCACCGAGCATTTGTCAACTGCCTAAAAAATAATGAACACAAAAAACTTTTTTTTTCGTCATCGTGCAATTGAAAACCCATTTCATAAACGAAAGATATTTCATCTCGAGACGATGAAAAAAAATGCGTCATCCATATATGTGTAAGTGAAATAAGTGAAAATTTTCCATGAATGTTGATAGCTGGAAATCCATTCAATATGATGCAACACCACTAGAAATACACAGATTACCTGCGGAAATAGTTCCGCAGTAATACATACGATTTCACCTGCGCCTTTATATTGTGAAACCTTAGTTACTGCGAAAAATACGGTAACAGAAAATTTCGCATGAATTCTTGAGACTTTAGCTGCGATTTTAGATTTAAAAATAAAATATAAATTTCCTGCGGATTTAACTGCGAATTATTTCGCAGGAATTAGTTATCCATTGAAACCACAAAATTCTCTAGAAATATCGTAGGTATTGCTGCAGAATTTGCTGTAAACCTTTCTGCGACTTTTGCTGCGAATTGTTTAGTTTAATTTTAATTTTTATTATATTTTTACGATTTATAAATAAAATCATAAAACCCATATTGATTCCAAGAATATGTTGTTGAGACATTTTTTTAATTTTATATTAAATCTTTGTTTTTTTAAAGAAATTTTTATAATATTAATTGAGTTTTTTTATTTATTTCTTAAAGAAGATTTATTTATTTAATATGTTTTTATTGTTGTAAAAATTAGAAAAATTAAAAATATAAGTTTGTGATACAATTGATGTGTAATCCTTCAACTTATAATTTTTTTTTAAAATTTAAAATTTATAAAGACAATAAAATAACCCTTTTATTCAATTGATAACATATATTTTTATATTATTTTATATTATATATAATCCTTTTATTGATTTTGTGTATTAAAATATTTTGGTGAAATAACTAGATTATTATGCTATATAGATCAATTTTACAATTTAAAAGATGATAAAATAAAATAAAAATACTGATTTACCATCCTAAAATTTTGGAGTAATTCCTACAAGAAAATACTTAGATTATGACACTTAAGTTATGAGGGTTGGATTCCAATTGTCCCAATGTGTGTTTTGAGACTGTTCATGTGACAATTTCTAGTAATCGTCGCAAGTTTTTATTTGAAAACCACATGTGTCAAACAAAATTTTAGAAATATACTATACTTTTCTTAATACTAATTTAAAAATGTTGATTAAAAGAATATCTTATTAAAAAAACAACGCCACTTTATATTATCACAAAACTAAAAACAAATGTAATAAAAAACCCAACCTCTCACTGATTCATTTTTCCCGAAACTTCCAAAAAAATCCAATTGTTCCAAAAATCATGCAAATCAACTTGTTCCAAACATCCAATCTCTAATCCTCTGTCTCAATTTCAAAAGCTGAAGCTCTTTTTAATCATCAACCACAAATTTGTAAACCCTAAACTGAAACCAAAACAAGACGTCAGTTTATCATGTAAAAGAAAAAACGATTAATCTCATATGAAACGAATATGAGATTCACCACTTCTCAACTTTCTGCCAAATGAAAATTCATGTTTACAACGGTAATGGTTGTCCTCTCATTCTTAATTTGGTATGTTTATCTTGTCCACACTTCACAGATTCTTCTTTTTTGTTGTATTTCTTACGAATAGAATTGAAGCCTTTTACTTTGATGCACTCTAAATGTTTGAAAAATGTCTCATAGTGTTTTTAATATGTTTTCTAAAATTCAGTTGGGTTCCAATGATGTTGTTGTGGTTGGCGGTATGGAAAGCATGTCAAATGCACCTAACTACATTGTTGAAGCAAGGAAGGGATCTCGGTTAGGACATGATACTATCATTGATGGTATGCTCAAAGATGGCCTTTGGGATGTCTATAATGATTTTGGAATGGGAGTTTGCGCAGAACTCTATGCAGATCAACATTCCATAACTAGAGATGAGCAGGTACTGTTGCTAGCCAATGGATATTTGTTATAATTTTGCACTAGATTTTATTATCGTTTCTTACTTTGACAACTTTCGCCAACTCATTTAATTGCTTCAATTAACTTAATCAATATTAACATTTGAGAAACCTGTCAATATCACTGAAAGGGCTATGATTCTCAGAATACCATGACCCCCTTTTAATTGTTTTGGAATAGTAAAGTTCTTGATTTGATCATATATTTCCTAACTTTGATATGATAATTGTACTTTCTTGTCGCATGACTCTTTTCTCCCTTGAACTTTCTTTCTTTTGGGTAATTTATGTCCCTTGAACAGTTTTTTCATCTCCTTTGAATCCTTAGTTTTGTGTCTTCCCCTGAAAGCAATCTAATTGAAGATGATTTAGATAGTCAAGACTCAACTTTTATAATGATCAAGACTCTTATAGAATCTATACTCGATGGTGATGATGATGATGATTACGATGACGATTACTATAATTGTGATTATGATAATTCCTCAATGGATGATATTATGGCGGAGTTGGTCCATCATGGATCTAGAGTTGCTAAACTAAATTTTTCTTACAGCAGTTGAATCTAGGAAGGGATCCGTTATTTTTGTCTTCCCACTCTTGCCCATGCGGCAACATTCATCATGGTGATCATGAGCTTAGAAGGTTTGGTTTTGAAGCTGATGAATCAATGTTCCAACAGGGCATAATGCCGTCACTTGAGGTGCTTATTATTATTATTATTATTATTATTATTATTATTATTATTATTATTATTATTATTATTATTATTATTATATTTTGTGATAGCTGCTCGTGGAGGCGAAATAAGAAGAATGTGAATATTAATGAAATTGAAGCTATTTTTTGTTTTATGCTTTATATGTATTACTGTTATGTTATATTAATAATGTAATATGATTCATTATCTTGTGTGGTAAATTAAATTGATCTTACATAGATAGTGGCTTAGAATAAGAAACTGAAGAGTGAGTCATAAACCTCTTTTTTTTGTTTAAGTCCTTTTTGTAACATGTAAAGAATAATGTGTAATGTTTCCATGTATCTACACAGGTTTGTGCAAGTGTGTCATCAGATTCATCAAATATGAACAAACTACTCCAATGGAATGACCTCTATGGAGAAGGTGGATCAAGAAAAAAGACATCTTTGAGTTATTTCATGTAAAGCTAGCTCTATAGAATATATAGCCCGAGTTGTTATTCGGTTACCTAAACTGTGCCATAGGTGTCCAAGGAGCAGGAGGAGGATGAAGTTCCTGCCCTAGATTATGCTATTGCCCACTTCAAATCCTCCCTTCAATCACAAGAAATCATAAAACATCTTCAGTTTGATTTCCTCTATTCTGCTATGTAGAAAATGTAAATCTTCGGTTAAAGTATATATTGCTCCTTCTGGCGTGAGCATGTATGTGGCTTGATTTTATAGTAACTCTTGTTAAGGATAATAAAGAAGGTTCTTTGAGATTAGGTGAACTTGTTAAATTAAAAATTGTCATTGCTATTTGAATAAAGGTTAGGTTCAAGCCTTACACTAGATTTATATTTTGTTTGTTTTTTAACCATTTGTTGTTTAAAGTGCTCTTCTGAAATTACAAAAAGATGTGAGTATTTTATATTATTATATTTAACAATAATTATAATATTTTAATATAAATTAAACAAAATTAACAACAAAAATTAAAAAAAATGAGAGAGAAATTACCTGCGATTTTACCTGTGGAATTTTAGTTTGCTGCGAAAATTTCATTTA
The DNA here is from genome assembly GCA_963859935.3 of Lathyrus sativus. NCBI lineage: Eukaryota > Viridiplantae > Streptophyta > Magnoliopsida > Fabales > Fabaceae > Lathyrus > Lathyrus sativus. The sequence goes on along the minus strand of OZ012739.1, from coordinate 10,626,827 downwards.
CCTGCGTTGTTATCTGCGAATTTATCTATTTTACATACGACTTTTTCCTGCGATATTTTCCTGCGACTTCACCTGCTATAGTAGTTACCCACGAAGGTTTTAGCTGGGAACAGAAAATAGTAGGAAGAATCGCAGGTAACACGTTTCCTACGGAAATTTTATCAAAATCTGCAGGAAAATAGAGTATTTCTAGTAGTGCAAAAGCCCGCTCCTCTAACCGTTTTGGGTAATGCAATATTTTTCGTTCGATTGTGACAAAATAGCTTTTGCTAAAATCAACAAACAAATAAACACTTTATACCCAGAACTACGTAGCCTTGAGTTCTTCATCACACTTGGAGATACGTAGGAGCAATACCCACAATCTTGTCAGACACATTAATAAAAAATATTATTGCAATCCATTTTAATTTCCTTTTACACTTTTGATCATTCAAAGAAAACAAATGACATAAGCTAACATTCAATCGCAAATTTAACTAAAAGGTTTCTATTGAATACAATGGACGTGAGGGGTGATACTACCTTCCCCTTGCATAATCAACTCCCGAACTCGAATTTGGTTGTGACGAGCATCTTCTTTTAAGATTTTTATCGATATTTTCTATTTCCTCTTTTGGAATAAATAAAGTTTGGTGGCGATTCTATTCGAATACAATTTTTTTCCGCGAGCGGGCGAGTGCCCTTTGAAGAATCGCATTTTTCGAGATACAACAACTACCCAATCTTCTAGGGAATGCTCCTGTAAGAGAGAGTCAAGCCTAATTTAGTTGACTTTGCGATGAATGTTGGCTTTACTTATCTGTTTTTTTTTATGCTTTTCTCTTTTTCATCATATATACTTATTATCATGCATATCTCTGGATCCTGATATCTTGAGTAAAGCTCTACACCCAAGCTTTGGAAAAAGGAGAGAAAACATAAGTCATAATGGAATTTGTGTAGTGTTAGTCCCCAAGGACCACTCCTTATGTGCCTAACATGAAGACTTTACCTAGAGTATACCTTTTCGTAGGCCTCGTTATAAGATGGCTAGCCTGTCGCGTAACACTGATTCATGAAGGGTCCATGACTCTAGGAACCCATCTTAGAGCTAGTTTCTGCTTTTATGGTTGCATAATCTTAGTCTCCAAGGACCATTTCTTGCGTACCTAACATTGGGACCCCATCCATAATAGACTTTTTCATCATAAAACAACTAGCCTGTTGCAGAACATTGGTACAATTAAGGTCCATGACTTAGGGAATCTTATCCATCAGACTAGAAACTCTTCTGTGAGTGATTTATGGGTAGAATTCCTAGAACCATCCATTATAGAGAAACCTGCCTAATAGGGTATTCTGAGTTACTCATGTTATCTTGGATCCTTACACCCAGACATGGCATTTCATCATATACTTGGCATATCCTTACATCCATTTATATACCATGGTATTCCTTTGCATAAAGCTTTATGCATGCACTCAAGTTATGAAAAAAATCATTTCATTTGTTCACATATTCAGATTTGTTGAGCTATCGTCAAGCTGATTCCACAATACAAGTAAGGAACTAGGGCTAACGTCAAAAGAAGGACAGTTGATCAAGAGCAGCATAATAAAATAATTAGGGAAGACATTAATGAATTAAAATAAAATATGAGTAAGATCATGGAGATGCTACAAGCCTTGACTACTAGGGAAGTTCAGCCTTAGAGGATTGTCATCTCTGAAATCACTAATTTTGCTCTTGACCCAATGCCTTCCCAGGATCGGTTACTTGTTGGCCATAATTTGGATTACCGCCAAATCATTCTCCACCCTTTGCAAATACTTTAATGGTTTGCCAATCTTCACACCCAGTATTACAAGCCCCAGTAATTACCAAATCTAAACATATTGTGCATATTGTTTTTCAAGATGCTTATGAAGACCCTCGCTTTGTGTACCATGTTGTTGGTCTCCACAGTGAAAGTCAAGGAGAAGCCAGAGACATTGAAGAAGTCAGGGAGAAATTCTAGACTCTATAGAAGAGATTAAAAGTTGTAAAGGGTAATGGTGTATTTGGCGCTGCCATAATGGACACGTGCTTAGTTTCAGACTTGGTTATGCCTACCAAATTCAAAACTCTAGAATTTGAAAAGTACAAGGGTTACACTTGTCCTAAAAGCTACTTGGTGATGTACTACCGTAAGATGGTTGTATATACCAAAAATGACAAATTGCTCATACACTATTTCCAAGACAACTTGAGTGGAGCTTCAATGAAATGGTATATGGGACTTGAAAATAGTTGTATCTGAAGCTGGAAAGACTTGGCCAAAACTTTTTTAAAGAAGTATAAGTACAATCTAAACATGGCACCATATCGCCATTAACAGCATAATATGTTTCAACAGGAGAAAGATCCTTTCAAAGAATACGCTTAGCGTTAGAGAGAGCTGGCTGCCCAGTTGGAACCACCATTAGCAGAGAAAGAACTGAATGGAATATTCATGGATACTCTACAGCCTTTCCTTTTGTAAAAGAAGATATGCAATGTGTCTTTAGTTTTGGTTGACCTGGTAACCATTAGAAAAATACTAGAGGAGGGTATCAAGAATGGAAAATTACTAACGATGAAGAATCCTCTAGTTGGGCAAGAAAGTCCTCTGGGAACTTCTAGAAGAACAAGGAGGATGAAAGGAATGTTGTTTCAAATGCAAGAAGGAGACCTCGTCACAAGCAACAATACTATGATCAACCATATGTAGTTGTAGTGGCTCCTATGTTTAATGCTCCACCAACTCAGGCTCTTTAACAACAGAATGTTGGTCAGAATCAGAATCATAATGCCAGGAATAAGACTTAATATGACCCTATTCCTATGTCATATACTCAGATATACCTTACTTGGTCTAGAGAGGTTTGGTTACGACTAGGTCTCTAACTCCTCCTCTAAATCGTCCTCTGTGAGTTCCATGAGGGAGCTGCAGGTCTTGATCTAGAAGGTTGCTTTGCACTAAAGGCTAGAGTACAAGACTTGGTTAGAAGAGAGATTTTCTCTATCAAGGACATTGGTAAAAAATAATCCTTTGACTGGACAAGGTGAGTGACAATTAGGTCAGAGCATGTCAAGTCACCTTCTAAAGCTAGTGGATCAGACAGGAAAGCTCATCCTCGATGCTGATTAGTCATTAGGCCATGTTTTATTCCTATTTGTAATTTCCATGTTTGTAATGTGTTTATTTGCTTTTAAACTTGTTTGATTTTGAACATTAGTAATGATGAAATGAGTGTTGCATATTTTGAGTTAATCCATTTGTATTCGTATATACACATATTATTTTATTTTAATTTAATTTGCAAAATATATCAATGTTTCTCTTGTTCATTTTTCTTTATCGAACTTTTATTTAATCAAAGATTAGAGAAAGAATTATGAAAACGAAATACCCAAGTTGTTGAATGGTATGCTATCAAATAAAACTTTGCTGACGATGTAGGCATTATTTCAATTCCCTGACACTAGAGAAAAAAGGAAGTTAATTTGTAGTCAAACTTTTGAGCCCAACCGTTGGTGTTTCTTTTTGAACGAAAAACCTCATAATTTTAACCCGGGATAGGGTAGTTCTTAGTTAATTCGCATGTGAATTCAAATTCAAGAGATTTGTTCTATACACCTTTCAATAAAAGTTTCAAACACAAATTTTTCTTCGTACACATCTAAAAAGTGTCGAAGAAGTCATGAAAATTAAAAGTGACAGTTATTGTTCTTATCAACTATTAAGCAAGGCATTTACTATCTTTCCATATCAAAAAAGAGAAAGTTTGTTAAGTGAAAACCTTAAAAGGTGACCAACAAAAATGATGGCATCCCGGTAGACTAAAAGATTCAAAGAAGAAGACCAAGTTAAAATTAGGGATAACTAAAAACAAGAGTCGGCAAAGACAGAATGAGTTGACCATCATATAAAGCTCAAAAGGGTCACCTAGTATTAAAATTATTTTTATATAAAATCATGTCATATAACTTATTTTTAAAAAATCACTCTTTGAATTTTAATTTGATAAAATAAACCAGTTTAACATTGTATCTCATATTTTATAGAATCAATTTTTTTCTTCAAAATTTATTATGTTATATAAATTGTTCTAAACAAACTATTAAAACCAAACAAGACTCCCAATATTTGTAAAATAATTTAATTATTACAATAAATTATAATTAAAATATTTATTAAAAAATGGTTTTAAAAATAAGTATAGGATAATTTATTTATCATAATAATTTGTGAGAAAATTATTCTATAAATTACGAGATACAACATTAAAGTAGTTTTCGTTAATTAAATTAACTTTTTTAAAAGTGATGTTTTTTTTTAAAAGTTATATGAGATAATTTTAGTTTTAAAAAATTGACCCGAATAAAATGATTAAACAATTTATGTTTCTAACTATTTTAAAACAAATATTATTTTTAAGAAGTTTTATTTTGAGATTTTTCTTTTAGTTTTGAAAAATATTTATATTTTAGATAATTTTTATTTTAAATAAAAAAATAAAATATATTTGAGTATGTTTTATGATGATATCCAAACTAAATATTAAGTATGTTCATAAAAAATATTATAATAACAATTTAATAATCACAATAAAAATATTTTTTTTGTTAAGAATCTCTTTATATAAAAAATTTAAATAAAAGTGCAATAGAAAACGATTGAATAAGATGATATTTACATAGAATTTTCAAATCTTAAATGTTTATTAAATTTGATGGTTGATAGTGATAGTTATCGTTTCTTATTAAAGATATCAGCCCTTGTCGGATAGGATATATATATATATATATATATATATATATATATATATATATATATATATATATATATATATATATATATATATATATATATATATATATATATATATATATATATATATATATATATATATATATATATATATATATATATATATATATATATATATAATCCGATAAAAACTGATGTCAATTATAAAAAATGAGAACTATTATTATCAACTATCAGATTTAAATAATAGTTTTCTTAATTATAGTATAATCATTTGAAAAAATATTTTAAATATTTTTAAAACTTTATATAAATTACTTTGATCCTATTCCCTAAACATTTTATTATTATTATTTATTTATTATTATCATTATTATTATTATTATTATTATTATTATTATTATTATTATTAATTCACTGGGATATTTTTATAGAACTTAAAAAATATATTTTTTTAAATGTTAACTTAAAGAAAATACAACATTTTAATACTATAAGTATTTTGAATAAATAAAAAGCACTTCTCTTCATACTATAAATTATATTAATTTAAACAAAAAAATGTAATTGTTAATTTAGTGAAATATAATTTTAATTAAAATTTATAATATTGAAAATAAAAAACAAATATAGAGGGTACTTTTAAAAAATATCTCATTAGAAAATATTGTATACAATTTTAAAATAAAATAATTTATATTAAATTTATCAAATTCGTATTCAAATCAATTAACAAAAGTCTTTTATCTTTAAAAAACTAAGGGACAAGATTTAGTGTCAAATTAAACTTTGACATTTGATTTCAAAAGATTCTAACTAACTGATTAACAAACAAATAAATTAAATATATGTAATTTGTGAATGACTAATTAGGTTAATAAAAGTCATTATATTAAATATATTTAATAGGATTAGATATGATGTTAAAAGTAATATCTGACACATGAATAATTAATTGAGTTAATAAAAATCATCGAATCAAATATTATTTAATAGATAAAATATATTTTCAAAATTAATGTTTGATATTGGTATCAATTTTATATATATATATATATATATATATATATATATATATATATATATATATATATATATATATATATATATATATATATATATATATATATATATATATATATATATATATATATATATATATATATATATATATATATATATATATATATATATATATATATATATATATATATATATATATATATATATATATATATATATATATATATATAAGAAACAAGAACTATAATTATCAACCATCAAATTTAATAAACGTTTAAGATTTAAAAATTCAATATAAATAACACTTTACTCAATTTTTTTCAATTACACTTATTATTTAAAAAATCTATAAAAAGACATTCTTATAAAAAATATTTTTATTATAATTATTAATATATTTTTATAAACATACTTAGTATTTATTTAGTACACTATCATAAAATTTATTCAAATATATTTTCTTTTTTTATTTAAAATAAAAATTATCAAAACTAAGAGAAAAAGTTTAAAATAAAAATTCTTTAGAATAATATTTGTTTTAAAATATAATTAGAAACATAAATTGTCTAATCATTTTTTTAGCTTTAAAATTTTTTTAATATAAAATTATGTCATACAGTTTTTTAAAAAATATCACTCTTAAAAATTAAATTTAATTAAAAAAGATATTTTAATGTTGTATCTCATATTTGTCTTAAAAAAACTAAACAAATTAGAGATAATGTAGTATTTCATTGAAATACAAAGTTTTTCAAAATTGTTATATATGTTTAATGAGTAGTCAATATATTTTTAATACTTGTATATTTGATTTAAACTAAAAGTTATTTTCAAAAAATTATTGTAAATGATTTTTTTTTACAATTAAATAAACTATGTATAAGTTAAAATCTTAAGAACTTGTTTAAAACTATTGAAAAATATGCATGAATATTTATAAATAATTCTCAAATACAATTTTGAAAGAATTTATTTAAATGTTTGACTGACATGCATGTTATGCTGAATTAGACAATAAGAATAATTAAATTGATATTTTTTTTTATAAAAGATTGTTTTTCTAATGAAAAAATTACTTATTTCCAACATAACATTTATAGTATTATGTGATAGCGATCATATATATATTTTGTCACATATGTAAATGTGGATAAATAAACAGTATTTAATCTCATCACATTATTTTACACCATTATTAAAGTGAAGAATACATTTTATTGAGAGAAAAAAAACATGAATATATATTTTTTTCATATAGAAAGTTCTAGAGAAAGAAAATATTTTTAGAAAGTTTTATAGAAATAAAATATATTTAGTAATTATCTGAATATCCGGTCAAATTAAGATATTTTAGATTTAAAAAAAAATTGTTTTTGGTTACATTCATGTACCAATGCACCAACACAATTTCTTAACCTTCTATACTTTGCCTATAAATTCTATAGCTTCTTGTTGATTACAAATATTGAAGATACTTGGTCTTAGATTATCAACAACAATATGCAAGAATTTACAGTTGTAATTGTTGGTGGTGGTCCTTCTGGCCTAGCAATCTCAGCTTTACTAACACAAAATGCAATCTCGCATGTTATACTAGAAAAAGAAGATTGTAATGTTTCTCTTTGGAGAAAAAATACTTATGATCGTTTAAACCTCCATTTAGCTAGTGAATTTTGCTCTTTACCTCTCATGTCTCATCCATCCTCGAGTCCAACATACCTAACCAAAGATCAATTTCTTCAATACATAGATAAATATGTCGATCATTTTGGCATAAAACCTCGTTATTATCGTGTTGTTGAGTCCGCTAAGTATGATGGAGTAACAAACAAATGGATTATTGAAGCAAAAAACACCTTTCAAGGTACATTGGAAGTTTATGGGGCAAAGTTTCTTGTGATTGCCTCGGGCGAAAATAGTGAAGGTTTTATTCCTAACGTGCCTGGATTAGAGAAATTTGAAGGAGAAGTGGTACACTCAAAGTATTACAAATCTGGTTCAAAATATAAATCAAAAGATGTTTTGGTTGTTGGTTGTGGTAACTCAGGTATGGAGATTGCATATGATCTTCATAACTGGGGTGCTAACACATCCATTGTCATTCGAAATCCGGTAAAGACATTTATTTTACTTACTTTTTTTCATTCAACTTAGGTTCAATAATAGTTTAATGATAAATATACATATTGTGATGATATTAATCGTTTAAGTTTCTTTGGCAGCTTCATGTCGTCACTAGAGATATGATTCGTATAGGGATGTGGTTGGTGCAATATTTTCCCGTTTATATTGTGGATACAATCATTACACTTCAAGCTAAGCTGAAATATGGTGATTTGTCAAAATACGGGATTTATCGTCCTAAAGATGGACCTTTATATATTAAAAACGTTACAGGAAAATCTGCTGTTATTGATGTTGGAACCATTGAAAAGATCAAGGAAGGATCCATAAAGGTTCTTCCTTCAGGTATAAAGAAAATCGAGATGAAGAATGTTATCTTTGAAAATAATGTGGAAAAAGAGTTTGATGCCATTGTTTTTGCTACTGGCTACAAAAGTGTGGCTAATGGATGGCTAAAGGTATATATTTGTTTTTTTTTCATTTGGTCTTTATTCATAATTTTCTCATGCTCCTTGTAATTATAAACTAAATGATTTTTTTTAGGATTACCAATACGGTCTTAATGAGAAAGGGTTCCCTAAAAATCCTTTTCCAAAACATTGGAAGGGAGATTATGGATTATACTGTGCAGGACTAGCAAGAAAAGGTTTGTTTGGAGTAAAAAAGGATGCTGAGGCAATTGCTGAAGACATTAAGCAAACTCTTAAGTTGGAGAATTAATTAGTATTACGGATTGAATAAGCCTTTTATGCCCTTTAATTTCACATTTGTTAACGAATATGGGCTGAGAATTGAATATCATGTATAACTTTTTCGAACAAAATTTGTTTCATCAATAAAGGCATTTTATTTTTCATTTGTCACAATATGAATATCAATCTTTATAGTTAGAGCAACTTTAATACATAGTTGTTAAACCAAAATTTTGTATAACTTACCTTAATAATAAGGAATTTGCATTATAGTAGAGCTGACATGGCATATGAGATGCTCTTAAACTAGTTTACGTGCTCTACACAAGCAACGTACTCTAACTCATTATTTAACATAAATAATAGATTTTTATTAATTATTTAACATAAATAATATATTTTTATTAACCATTTACTACCAAGTTTGAATTCCTTATAAACAATCACCATTGAAATAAAAACTTTTTAATTCAATTTTGGATTGCTTAAATCCTTCAGGTCAATTTAGACCCACGTAAAATAACTTAATTCATCCAATTTAATTTCTCCCATTAAAAATGCTCTTAATAATAAATAATAACTTCAAAACAAACACAATTTAAATATGATATGTAGTACACTAAAGAATAGAGTGATAAGGAAGTTAAAATCTTAAGACCATAGTTTTTTAATGGTTTCATTAGTATCATTAGCTTGTGTTGCATTAACAAACGCTGAATCATTAGATATAATGCATACATATGTCAAAGGAATTATTTTTAGTACACGCATGCTCATGTTTCAAGAGTTGAGTAACCTAAATCTATGCATGAATTCTATGATTGAAATGAGAAATAAAATAAAATTTACCCATAGATCTGATACCGCATTTAACATAATAAATTTTGAAAAAGATATGATTCTATAAAATACGATATACAATGTTAAACTGGTTTATTTAATCAAATTAAAATTCAAAAAGTGATTTTTTAAAAATATGTTATATGATATGATTTTAGATAAAAATAATTTTAATACTAGGAAAATGAGTAAACAACTTATATTTTTTGTTATGTTTAAATTAATATTATTTTCCAGAAGTTTTGTTTTAAAAAATTTCTTTTAGTTTTGAAAAATAGTTATAGTTTAGATAATTTAAATTTAAATAAAATTAGAGAATACATTTGAATTATACTTTATAATAATATCCAACTAAAAATTATGTATGTTTATAACAAATATTTTAATAACGATTTAATGATCACAAAATATATGTTTTTACTAAGAATATCTTTTTATAGATTATTTAATTAATAAGTTTATTAAAAAAAATTGAGTATGTTGTTCTTTATATAGAATTTTTAAATCTTGAACAGTAGTGAATTCTAAGAGTTGATAATGATAGTTCTCGTTTTCCACAATTGACATCAGTTTTTATTAGATTATATATATATATATATATATATATATATATATATATATATATATATATATATATATATATATATATATATATATATATATATATATATATATATATATATATATATATATATATATATATATATATATATATATATATATATATATATATATATATATACACACTATGAAAAAATAATAGTGCTATTTTTTGATAAAATAATAATTGTTATTTGTATAATTATTAAAAAATAATAAACACTTTCAATTAAATTATTTATTTATATATATATATATATATATATATATATATATATATATATATATATATATATATATATATATATATATATATATATATATATATATATATATATATATATATATATATATATATACACACTATGAAAAATATATTTTTATATGAGAAAATGAGAATAAATATGAATCATTAAATTTTAAAATAAACGACGGAGATTATGTGTGATTTTTGTTTTTCTCTCTACTCTATTATTAAAATAAATGATGGAGGAGAGAGAAAAAAATCTGACACATAATCTCCACCATTGAACATATCATATAAGAATGTCACTTAAAAATGATATTTTCATATGATATTTTTTAAGTAACATTCTCATATGATACGTTCCCCGTATATTTAATAAATGTTTACGATTTAAAAATTCAATATAAATAACACCTTACTCAAGTTTTTTCAATTACACTTATTATTTAAAAAATCTTTAAAAAGAGATTCTTATCTAAAATATTTTTATTATGATTTTTAAATTCTGATTAAAATATTTGTTATAAACATATTTAATATTTAGTTATGATATTATCATAAAATATACTCAAATATATTTTATTTTTATTTAAAATAAAAATTATCTAAACTACAAATATTTTACAAAACTTAGAGAAAAAGTTCAAAATTAAACTTCTTAATAATACTATTAGTATTAAAATATAATTAGAAACATAAATTGTTTAATTATTTTTTTAGCTTAAAATTTTTTTAATATAAAATTATGTCATATTGTTTTTAAATCAATATCACTCTTAAAAAATAAAATTAATTTTAAAAAATTATTATAATGTTGCATCTCATATTTGTCTTAAAAAAAGGTAAACAAATTAGATAAAATGTAGCATTTCATAGACATACAAAAAATTTCAAAATTGTTATATATGTTTAATGAGTTGTCAATATATTCCTAATAATTGTATATTTGATTTAGACTAAATGTTTTATTCAAAAAATAATTTGAGTAAATAAATTTATATTTACAATTAAATAAACTATGTATAAATTAAAATCTTAAGAACTTGTTTAAAACTATTGAAAAATATCCATAAATAATTCTCAAATACAATTTTATGCTGAATTACACAATAAGAATAATTAAATAGATATTTTTTATAAAAGATTGTTTTTTTAATGAAAAAATTGCATATTTCCAACGTAACATTTATTGTATAATGTGATATCGATCACATATATATTTTGTCACATATATAAATAAATAGTATTTAATCTTATCACTTTATTTTATACCATTATTAACGTGAAGAGTACATTTTATTGAGAGAACAGAAACACGAAAATACACATTTTTCATATAGAAAGTTTTATAGAAAGAAAATATTTTTCGAAAGTTTTATAGAAAGAAAATAATTTTTTTTAATTATCTAAATACATGGTCAAATTAAGATAATTTGGACAAAAAATTTTGTTTTTGATTACATTTGTGTACCAATGCACCAACATATTCTCTTAAATTTAAATTTTATTAGGAATGAAAAATGGATATCCTAGGAGACAGATATCATGATATTCGTAAATAACTATGATATTCACATCCGCCTCTTATCCATGCTGATCTGTTAAGTGGGTAATCTGCGAGTTTTACAATATCCGCGGATATTTACAGATATCTATGGATAATATTTTTTTATAAAAATATTTTTAACTTCTTTTAAAGACACCAAAATTTTATATCACATAACATCTGTACAATTGACTCTTAATTTAAGAATAAAATTTCATCACATTAATTTTCTTCTTATTCACCAAAACATAATTAGATCCAAACATAATATCCATACATTTTATTTTTAACCAAACAAATAAAATATATTGTAATTTTGAATTATGATGGAAGAGCGGACGACAGTGGAGTAGGATGGGAGACACTGGTTCAATAAAGAAATGGCAACACTAGTTGATTGGACTATAAAATTGTTGAAGTGAGATATGAAGTATTGAAGAGTTTAAATATGAAATAACTAATAGAATTTGAATGAAATGTGAAAGGTAAGGTATAATAAATTAATGATATTTAAATGATTTTTATAATTTATTAATGGATATGGATATCCGCGGGTACGGATATCATTAAATCTGTATCCATATCCATTAAAAAACAGGTATTTAAATATCCATTTATTTTATCCGTGGATATCCATTAAGCCACTCGTCTCATATCCATGATGGGTTTTATCTGCAAATATCCGCAAATACGGATTTTTTTCCATCCCTAAATTCTATAGCTTCTTGGTGATTAAAAATATTAAAGATACTTGGGTCTTAGATTACCAACAATAATATGCAAGAATTCACAATTGTAATTGTTAGTGGTGGTCCTTCTGGCCTAGCAATCTCAACTTTACTGACACAATACACAATCTTGCATGTTATACTAGAAAAAGAATATTGTAATGCTTCTCTTTGGAGAAAAAACGGTTATAATCGTTTAAACATCCATTTAGCTAATGAGTTTTTCTCTTTACCTCTCATGTCTCATCCACGCTCGGGTCCAACTCACCTAACCAAATATGAATTTCTTCAATACATAGATAAATATGTCGATCATTTTGGCATTAAACCTCGTTATTATCGTGTTATTGAGTCTGCTAAGTATGATGGAGTAAGGAACAAATAATCTATTGAAGCAAAAAACACCTTTCAATATACATTGGAAGTTTATGGGGGAAACGTTTCTGGTGATTGTCTCCGGAAAAAATAGTGAAGGTTATATTCCTAATGTGCCCGGATTAGAGAAATTTAAAGGAGAGGTGGTACACTCCAAGTACTACAAATCTGGTTCAAAATATAAATCAAAATATGTTTTGGTTGTTGGTTATGTTAACTTAGGAATGGAGATTACATGTGATCTTCATATCTGGGGTGTTAACACATCCATTGTCATTCGAAATCCAGAAAAGATATTTTACTTTACTTACTTTTTCTAGTTTAACTTAGGTTCAATAATAGTTTAATGATAAATATACATGTTGTGATGATATCAATCTATTTTTTTTGCAGCTTCATGTCTTCACTAGAGATATGATTCGTACAGGGATGTGGTTGGTGCAATATTTTCCCATTTATATTGTGGGATTAACACAGCCTAACAATATTTTTCCGTTTATGTTGGTGCAACATTTTACCTTTTAACAAAGTCTTTTTTATAAAGAGTGTTGAGATTAAGCAAAATATTATGTATTTATTATGCTCCAATGATTATAGGAGAGATAATCAATGTTTGGTCTTTAAAGCACATCTTCATAAGATTTTATAGCTCGTGATTTGACCAGCTCGAGATCTAAAGAGGTGTTATTGACCATTAAAGCCTAATTATCACTATTTTCACTATTTTCTTACAAGTTTCATTTTACTATGCTGTGTATTTTCAAAAATCTTTTTAAAAGTTTTTTTTTGTTCCTTTTCAATGCTCTATAATAAAATTACATGCATTAATCAAAATGAATATCAAAGCATATTCAACCATAAGCGTACATGAACTATGTCTCATTCACATATGAAGACAATTATTGCTACTACAGTCAAATACTTTATGCATGTCATTAGAATCTCGGTAGAAGATTCCCTGGTTAATATCGAAAGAAGATTCCTTAGTTAAACCTCAACAATAGGTACTCTTTCATTGAATTTTGATAGTAGATTCCTTGGCTAATCTCAATAGTATATTTCCCAATAAATCTAGGAAAAATGTCTTTCCCCACAGAATATCGACATTAGATTCCCTGGCTAATCTCGGCAGGAGATTTCCTAGTAGACCTATGCAGTAGGTACATCTCTCTCAAAGAGAATCTCAGCAGTAGATTTCCTGGTTGATCTCGGCAGAAGATCTCCCAGTAGGCCTCGACAATAGGTATATATCTCTTAAAGTGAATCTTGGTAGTAGATTCCCTGGTTGATCTCAGCAGAAGATTTCCCAGTAGGCATTGACGATAGGTGTATATATATATATATATATATATATATATATATATATATATATATATATATATATATATATATATATATATATATATATATATATATATATATATATATATATATATATATATATATATATATATATATATATATATATATATATATATATATATATATATATATATATATATATATATATATATATATATATATATATATATATATATATATATATATATATATATATATATATATATATATATATATATATATATATATATATATATATATATATATATATATATATATATATATATATATATATATATATATATATATATATATATATATATATATATATATATCAAAGTGAATCTCGGCAGTAGATTCCCTAGTTGATTTCGGCAGAAGATTTCCAAGTAGGTCTCGACAGTAGGTATATTTCTCTCAAAGTGAATAGGTATTTTCTATTTGATCTCGATAGAATATTTCTCAGTAGACCTCAGCAATAGGTATTTTCTCAACAAAACCTCGACAATATATATCTTCTAGTGAGTCTCGACAGTAGACTCTCTAATGAGTTTCTTTTGAATCTTCCCTAAGGAACATCGGTAATAGTCTTCCCTGGTGGAACTTCTTAGAAGATTATTCTCGAAGAACATGCAAGAAGTCATAGTAGTTGATCACTTATCTCCCAATAATTTCACCTTGTATTTACATTCACCAATAAAGGCATATCACCAAGACTCATTTCATGTCATTTCATGAATGTCGGCATTTGCATATCATGATCATTCACATTTCATGCATAAAAGCAACTTTAAATCATGCATAGCCAAAGTGTAATTTGCGCTCATTTTCCATTGACCCCATTCTCTTTGGTTGGTCCAATATCCCTTAACCTCAAAAGTCCAATTTTACTTGGAGCCCTTAAGTCCTAGCTCGGTTTTCATAGGGGTAAAATTTGTTTGGCATTCTTCATTTTATAATCCACCACTGTCTGACATTCTGTCATTTCTATTCCCTAGAAATTTTTTATCCTCAGTAAGTCTTCACCCATTTGTATTTTACATTTTCTCGTGGATCACCATTACCAGGTCTTCGTCATTCCCTATAGGTATGATCATCATCCATCATAAAAATAATGTTATGGTTCATTTCATCTGACATCATATCCCTAGCGAACTAAAACAAAAGAATGAAAAAAGTCATTCATGCGTACCTTCATAACATATCATATCATGTCATCTGCATTTAGGGATAAAATTCGGGTCTTTTTTGTATTTAATAATCTCCCACCATGATCATATAAAGAGTATCCTTCTTTATATTCTCTGGTTGAAGATACTTAAATAGGGGCAACTGTGATACCCTAATTTTGATCCTAAGTCGTCGAATTAATACATTTATCATTACTTTAATATCATCTGCATAGCATAACATGCATTTCATCATGCATAGTACCTAAAATATCAACCATAATTTTTTTTGATTTACAGACAGACTGTTCAAACTGATCCTCAATTATGCGTAAAATTAGCGAGCGAAAAATTCCAAAATCGAGCTTGCAGATGTCAATTTTATTATTCTATGGTTCACAGAGTTTAACATAGTGTGCTCATTTTATTTTTTCGACTAATTTTTCGAGCGTATTTTGATCCTGAGCCTTTTAACCGGTCAATTTTTATTTCAAAATTTGAGAAAAACCTATATGTTTCCGAGAGGTTTATTTCGCGCTGATCATTTTGGTGCATTCAATTTATTTTTGAGCATTTTTGTGTCCAACTTTTATTAATTTTTTATTCGTTTAATTTTTAGCTTTTTGTCAAAAGATATGAAATAATTAAATAGGATTAATGGTGTTTTTATTTTAAGTTTATTTTAATTATTTTTAAGTGTTTGAATTTTTTTTAGTGTTAACAAGTTATTTTAATTTTGTCTCTGAATAACACTCAAAAGGGCATCATAGTCATATATATATATATATATATATATATATATATATATATATATATATATATATATATATATATATATATATATATATATATATATATATATATATATATATATATATATATATATATATATATATATATATATATATATATATATATATATATATATATATATATATATATATATATATATATATATATATATATATATATATATATATATATATATATAACCTAAACACGTCTTTGAATTTTGATCATCCACTTTATACATTTCCTTACTCACCCACTCACACAAGATAACACACCCAGCTCTCACTAAAGAAAGAAAAACATTCTTCTATCTCACGAAATGCATAAACCATATTAGACCACTTCTTTATTCTAAACGTTTTTTCGGTAAATTGAAAAGAACAAAAACAACAAGACATTCTTCATTCTCCACCTTGCCTTCTACTACATCATCACCCTCTCCACTATATACTACTCTCACCAAACACTACAAAACCTTCCATAAGCTCTCCCTCACTCACCGTGTAACATACCTTTCACCATATCACCACCACAAGCCATACAAACCATCATAGAACTTGTTAAACAACAACGACTTGTCTAGAGGGGGTGAATAGACACCCAAGCCAAAATCACCAAATAGAAGTTGGATTTTTAAAGTTGTTAGAAAATATAGAGCGCAGAAGGTTTTGGTATTGATCGATAAAATTCGTATATACGAACCTAGTTATTGGAACTCGGATATGCAAAGCCAAATATGGAATGACAAACACAATATTCAAACTTAACCTTTAATTGAATATCACTTTATTACTCATTTAAATTAATGAATTATTTAATGCTATTTCCAATGATAATAAGCAAAAAAAATATTGAACTATGCAATTTATCGAACACTTGGTGTGTGAACGAATTTTTAGAATTTCTTTTGTATTGTTGTTGATATGAAAACCACTTATAATCACAATTGATTATAAGATAATCAACAATCAAGTTTAAAATATAAATTTCACGGGAAAATTCTTATGAGTCGATCGATTAATTAATGCTATTCGACAAATTGTGTAATGAAAAATAAAACTAGTAAAGAGAAAATAGAGAAATCGACATGAGGATTTGTTCAGGCATTTCCCCGCCTTCGTCCTTGCGCGTGGGTACGTCTGTGCCTAATTTCCAATATGGAATTAGGATACTTTCTTACTATACAAAAAAGTCGATATACAAGAAAAATGTTCAGAGCAATCATACAAACACACTGGTTCTAATGTTGATTCAACCCCTTTCCTTCTTTTGATCTTGAGCAAGACCAAGATAACAATGGATGCCAATTGACTTGTCGATATTTCTACTCCTTTGCGTTCTTTATCTCTAAAGCTTTCACGCACGAACAATTGCACCAATTGTTCCACAAGACTTCAATTTGATTCATCGTTCTCCACTACTTCCTTTGCATTCTTTATCCCCAAAGGGTCCTTGGCGTACTTTATCTCCAAAGGCTTTCATAACGTTTCAATCCTCTCTTGAACGTATTGCATTAAAACCACCAAATCTTCACACGATCTAAGAGGGAAAACCCGCGAATTTTCTGGATGAAGACCCCTACAAATCTCAACCTGATATTCTCGACTACACAAGAACCTAATCAGACGTTATTAGGCCTTCGCCTCGCTGAGACCCCAACAAAATATTATCATGTGTGATTTGTTAGTGTGTTGACATAGGACTGAGGTTGAAGATGATGAGCAAATTTAGGCTAATTTTATGGTATCACCAATTTGGAATGAAGCATGAATAATGTATTTATAGTTTTGGAAGATTGGTGGCAAAGTGGAAATTTGCAAAGTAAAACAATTAACAGAATTGACCAACTTAACAGCATGTACCGGCCTAAACGATGGATGTGCCGACACAAACTGTCAGAAATACCAGCATGTGCTGACTTGAAATAACACATGTGCTGACCCAAGAGAAACATATCCTATTGCCTTATTTTGGACAGTATATGTGTCGACCTGAAACATGTATGTGCCGGAACATACTGTTGAAACTTGCAATATATGTCGACCTGAAGAAGGTATGTGCCGACCAAAACAAAAAAGAACCTACAGGCTTAAATAATGAGTTACATGTGTCGACATGAAATACGAATGTGCCAGCACATGCAGTGCATTTTTGTGCAGAAACTAATTTTCATGATTTTAAACAATTTTAAAGTGGTTCTTAATGATTCCTAAGACCTCAAATGCAAGGGTGCCACACACAAAATCAGTGCAGCTGTCCAATATACCAAACTGTGAAGTAGTTGCAATGTTTAGACATCATGCAAAATATCTCATGGTGAAGTTGTACTCACATACTCCCCTTTTTTATGATGGAAAAACTTACGACGATGCATTTCATGTTGTTATTGAAGGCTCCTTCTGACACTGTGCTTTCCAACTTCATCTCGAACATGCTTATCCCCTTTAACAAAATAAAAAAGAAATATAGTTAATCGTGAGAAGTATCATATTCCAAATACAAATTAAAATATATCATTCAGATGTAATTTTGCATAGAAAAGCAACAATCACGTATCCCCATATATATGTAATGATGCAGAATTGATAAATAACCAGCATTACAAATCAAGTAACACGAATTAGAAGTAAATAAGGTAATACAAGAGCAAACTCATCAAGTTGCTACAATTGCGTTATGAATATCAAACATATCATAAAGGAACTCCTGATGCCGCACACGCATGTGCCTAGCATGGCAACAACAACAAGAACAATTTGTGTAATTAGAAAGCTTAAATACAATAAACAAAAACAAGCCACATACTTATACACTTAGGAACAAATTAATACAAATGTGAAGGAGTTAATACATGAAGTCACTATAAGTATATACATTGAGAACACACAATGGTTATCAATCAAATTTTTTGGAAATGGACATTCATGGTCTTCATCATTTGAGAGAATATCGAGCATTTTTAACCAACAAATAACATACTTTTAAGGAAACTCTTACTTTCAAGGAGAAATTTGAAACAATACTACCCCGCTCTTGATGGGATGAAGGATGCACTCACATGATGTTAAAAAATCAAAACAAAATGTTACGGTTGTAGTATAAAGTGCAAGCCACAAGATAGAATATTAAGCAACATTGGAGATATCAATGATTCCCAATTCTCCACGAATGTTGAAAAATAATTATGTTGCAAGAGGTTTTACTGAAAATACCAGCAAGTTGATTTTTACTATCAAGATGCTCAAAAACAATGTCCCCTTTTTCAACATGGTCGCGAAGAAAGTGATGACGAATCTCGATATGTTTAATGCGAGAATATAGTACATGATTCTTAGTTAGATTTATTGCACTAGTGTTGCCGCACATGATAGGAATATGTGAAAGTTTGATGTCAAAATCTAGCAATTGTTGCTTAAGCCACAAAATTTGGGTGCAACAACTACTGGCGGTCACATATTCCGCTTCGGCAGTTGACAAAGCTATAGATACTTGCTTTTTACTATGCTAACTAATCAAAGATTTTGAAAACATATGACAAGTGCCACTAGTGCTTTTCCTATCCAACTTGCAACCGATAAAGTCGGATCGGAATAGCCAACTAAGCTACAATCGCTTCCCTTGGAATACCAAAGCCCAAACTTAGAGGTACCAATAAGGTATCTAAGAATACACTTAACTGCTTTAAAGTGTGATTCCTTTGGAGCCGATTGATATCAAGCACACATGCAAACGCTAAACATGATATCGGGCCTAGACGTCGTAAGATAGAGAAGTAATCCGATCATACATCGATACTTTTTCACATTAACATCCTTACCCTTTTCATCTCTATCCAGGTTTCCGTTTGTTGACATAGGTGTGTCAATATCCTTTGCACTACCAATTCTGAATCTTTTTAATAGCTCGAGACAATACTTGGTTTGAAAAATGAATGTCCCATTCGAGAGTTGTTTAACTTGAAGTCCAAGGAAGTAGTTTAGCTCTCCCATAAGAATCATTTCAAACTCTCACTGTATAAGCTTTGAGAACTCCTTGACAAGATTCATGTTAGTTGATCCAAAAATGATATCATCAACATATATTTGAACAAGTAAAACATGCTTTCCTTGATGCTTAATAAAGAGAGCGGTGTACATCTTGCCTCTTGAATATCCTTTCTCAAGCAAGAACTTGCTAAGATGGTCATACCATGCCTGAGGGGCTTGTTTAAGACCATACAATGCACGTTTTAGCTTAAAGACATGATTAGGATACTCAAAATTTTCAAAACCGGGAGGTTGTGAGACATACACCTCTTCATATATGTGGCCATTAAGGAACACACTTTTTTACGTCCATTTGATATAATTTTAAGTTCTTAGCACAAGCATAAGCGAGTAGCAGCCGGATAACCTCGATTCGGGCTACGGAAGCATAAGTTTCCCTGTAGTCAATCCCTTACTCTTGGTTGTACCCTTGAGCTACTAGTCAGATTTTATTTTGTGTTATCACACCATGCTCATCAAGTTTGTTCCTAAAAACCCATCGTGTGCCAATGGCTTGATGATGTTGTGGACATGGGACAAGATCCCAAACATCTTTTTTTTTCTCTCTCAAATTGATTCAATTCTTCTTGCATTGTTAAAAGCCAATGCTCATCAAGTAAGGCATCCTTAACATTTTTAGGTTCAACTTGTGAAACAAAAGCATGGTGACAACAAAAATTATTTATCTTAGAGGCGTTGCTACCCCTTTTGTGATGTCACCGATAATGTTGTCAATTGGATGGTCCTTGGAGGTTATCCACTCCAATGGAAGACCATCATTATCTTTTTGATTTTCATCATCTTCTTTTTCATGGTTGTCATCTTCCTTCTTCTCAATGTCCATCGCTTTAGGTTGAGCCTTTTTCGGTTTCATTGAGCATGTCTGTCGTAGATGCACTTACATCAAGAAAAGAAATATCTTTCCCAACACTATTTGGGAAAGTCTCATCAAAGGTAACATGAACTGACTCCTTAACACTAAGTAATCTCTTATTATAGACTCTATATGCTTTACTTGATTGTGAGTATCCAAGGAAGATACCTTCATCAGCTTTCGCGTCAAATATTCCCAAATTATCTTTTCCATTATTCAAAACAAAACACTTACATCCGAATACATGAAGGTGTGACAAATTTGATTTTCTACCCTTTAATAATTCATATGGCGTTTTATCAAGAATAGGACGGATAAGTATCCTATTCAAAACATAGCATGCCGTGTTTATGGCATCGGCCCAAAAGTATTTTGGTAAACCACAATCATTGAGCATTGTTATTGCCAATTCCCCTCAAACACGAATTTTGCGCTCCAACAAAAACATTTTGTTGTGGAGTTCGTCTTTCAATGCCTCAGCTGCATTGAATGGTTCGACATCTGCATAGAAAGCATAATGTACTAGCTCACCTTCTTCATCGACCATATTATCTGATGTAATTACACATTCTTTCAACCTTGTAGGCATGTGTCTTGTTCGTTGAGGTCTGCTTGGGCCAGCTTCATCTTTGAGTTGTTCCTGTCGAACTTCACTTTTAACTTCAGTGGTCGGTTCTTCACAAGAGATTCTCACTGAATCCTTCTTGACATTCTCAGTCCAATCACATTATTTAAGCTCATCTATGATCACTTCCCTGCTGATCACTACCTGGTTATTCACTGGGTCGAACAACTTGTAACCTCTAGTCGAATGATATCTTATCAAGATCATCTGATTCGAATTATCATCAAGCTTCCTTCTCAACTGATCTAGCACATGTCTATGTGCTATAGATCCAAACACCTTCAAGTGATTGAGGCTAGGTTTGACACTAGACCAACATTCTTCTAGTGTGATTCCTTCAAGCTTCTTCGTCAGACATCTGTTTAATACGTATGTTGCTGTCGAAACCACTTCTCCCCATAATTCTTTGGGTAGATTCTTTTCATTCAACATACTTCTCACCATGTTCATGATGGTTCTGTTCTTTCTTTCTGCAATTCCAATTTCCTGTGGAGTGTAGGGTGGCACCACCTCATGCACGATCCCTTCTTTTTCACATAATGCATCAAACTCTTTCGACACATACTCTCCACCATCATCAGTCCTCAAAATTTTCAGCTTTCGACCACTTTGTCTTTCAACCATAGATTTGAATCTGGAAAATACCTCGATCACATCACTTTTCTTCTTGATGAGGTAAGTCCATAGTTTTTTACTGTAATCATCTATGAACGTGACATATTATATGTTGCCTACAATCGAATCCACCTGGATTGGACCACATACATCAGAGTATATGACTTCTAGAATTACCTTCGACTTCCTTCCTGCATCCTTCCTGAAGCTATTCTCGTGTTGTTTCGACTGAACACACTTTTCACAAACTTCACTTGGAATGTTGGTTTCAGGTAATCCTGAAGCCATATTTCTCCTCTTTAGCTCTATGATTTCATTGAAGTTGAGATGACCTATTCAAAAATGCCATAACCATTCATCTCTACTAGCTGTAGTTGCTAGGCACTTGTGCTCCATCACATTGAGTTCAATCTTGAAGGTCCTATTCTGAGACATTGGAGCCTTCAAGATCAACCTACCACCTGCATCGAGAAATCTCATCATCTTGTCTTTAATCGACACCTTGTAATTCTTTTTGACTAGTTGTCCTATACTGAGAAAGTTATTTTTCATGTCTGGTATGTGCAACACATTGGAAAATTTTGACCTCTTGCCATCTTTCCTCATAATCAAAACATGACCAATACCTTCAGCTGCTAGAGTACTATCATTTGTAAATTTCACTATGTTTTTCGACGAGGGCTTCATGTTGATAAACCAATCTTTCCTTCCAGTCATGTGTGACGAGCATCTTGAGTCCAAGTACCAATGGTCCTGAAATCTCTCTTCGTCACTTGTTGTGACCATTAGTAACATCTCTTTTTCTTCATGCTTTGCCATCTTTACATCAGTTTCTCGATTCTTCTTCTTTTCTTGACATTCACTAAAATAGTGACCATACTTCTGACAATTGAAACACTAAATGTGACTTTTGTTAGGCTTTTATCCACCACCTCTTCCTTTACCTGCAACACCACCTCTTTGGTTTCCTTGGTTCCAAGGTTTTCTTTGATTTGACCTGTTTCCTTCCTGCTGATTTCGACCAGTTAAATTGTTGTAGCCTCCTATACCTTTGTTGCCATTCCAGCTTCCTTTGCCTTTCCTTTCCTTTTCTGACTGCGCTTGCAAAGCCATATCACTCTTCGACTTTTTTATAGCTCTTTCAACCACCCTTTGTTCATGAGACTCAAGCGTCCCTTGAAGCTCTTCCTTCGTCAATACTGACAAGTATTTTGACTCTTCTATGGCTACTACCACATGGTCAAACTTTGGAGCCAATGACTTCAAGATCTTTGCAAAAACAGATCTTGATGTCAACATTTCTGCACATACCTTGATTTAATTCACCAGCTTTATAACTCTAGTGAAGAAATCTGTTATACTTTCATTTTCTTCCATCTGAAGCAATTCATAAGTTCTCTTGTGAGTTTGTAACCTCACCTCTTTCACCTTTTCTGCGCCTCCTAACGACTTTTCAAGGATCTCTCAAGCTCTTTTGCTAATTCTACATCACTAATATTTTCAAAGTTATATGGATACACACATTGATGGATTATAAAGAGAGCTTTATAATCTTTCTTCAATTATTTGAATGCAGCCTTTTCTTGATCCGTCGCATTTTCTACAAGCGGTGTTACTCCTCCATTCACAAGGTCCCAAAGATCTTGATAACAGAAAACCACCTTAATCTGCTTGCACCAATTCTCATAATTATCTTTCTTGAGAATTTGAAGGTTTTTCGGAAAGTGACAATTTGGATGATTCACCGCCATCACGGTTTTCCTTTCTTGAATCGTAACCGGAGCTCTAAATACCAGATGTTGGAAATTCAATCATAACCTATGGAGAATTTCACTCAACCAATCTTGATCTAAAGATTTTTCCCACTCACATAATGATAATGAAAGATTTAGAAAGAAAGAAAGAAAGAAAGTAAATATTGGAGAAGAAGAAGATGAATAATTTTCTGCTGAGAACTCTCTGCCCACAAACTGTGGTAATTATGTTATTTCACTTGCAACTGCAAACTGTGAATTACAAAATATGATGAGATTAGATGAGATGTTTACAAAATAAGGGTTTCTCCCTATTTATAGATTTAGGTTTTCTTGTATCTCAAGGCAAAGCCCAAACTATAAAAGCCCAAAAATATATAATCTAATCTTTCTAAATCAAATCTAATCTTTCTAAAACAATGAATTACATATTTAACATTATCCAGGATTGTTGGAAATAAGAGAGTGAAAAAGAAAAGATTATTTTCTTTTTGTGTTTTGTAAAACCACATGGTGGCGTTCCTTGTTGATTTAGTTAGAAGCTTGTGTATATGGTTGTACGAAGTTCTGACTATAGTGAAATCTCTTAGAGTGTGGTAAGAAGATTAGACGTACTCTTGGATTGTGAGGGAAACTAGTGTAATCCTTCTATGTTCTTTATTTTTGTGCATTTTCAGCTTTCATCAAATATCATCAAACCAGTAAAATAAAGTCACACTCTATTAAAATCCAAAAAATTTCAAAGTACCTAATTCAACACACCTCTTAGGTCCATTTTATTCTTACACACCTCTCATTAATCAAGGATAAAGAGTTATCAAGTAATCACAAATGGATGAATTTAGAAGTAACATTTATATTAGATTGACCGGCTATGAGAATACTACCTAGAGTTTTATGCATGTGACATAAGTTATTCTCATGGTGATAGTGGTGTATACCACCTTTCGACTTGAAACTACAATGGACTCTAGATGTGGAGTCGAGTACTTTATTGGCGGTCAATAATTATCTGTAAAAGGATGACCATAAAGATGGTTGATGGGTACTCAACAAATCATGTTGAGGAACATGAATGACTTACATAAAATTTGCACATCCCACATAATTAGATAAATGTCTAAGGGCTCAATATTGAAATAGACATGGGTGACATTGTGTATGCCTTGTTTGCAATATAGACATAATGTCAAAAGGATAATTATACACATAAACATTATCATAGAAAGGTTTTGTCATATCACATGATACATTATTCATATAGATAATTTGAACATAATCGAACTATTTTCTATTAAAGAAAAATGTCCCCCTTTTTATCACCAAAGGTTAGAAAGTTGCTTAAAACAATAATTGATTTAATGACTAGAACATTTTTATTTACCTCTATATTAAATGCGCCAAAGGGGCAAAACATAATGATTTACTAAAGAGATATTTATAAAGTGTCCAAAAGGGACAAACAAAATATATAATCTTCTTAATTGCTAATTTTTTAAAATATTCTTAACATTGCATTAGATTTATATACTATAAATTACTTAAGTTATACTTTATTTAAAACATACAAATAGATAAAATATGGCTAAAACTCTCAAGTTTGATTATGTTATGATTTTATTTATTTTTCTATTTCTTCTTTCGAAGGAGACTAGAGGTAAACCATTTCCCTTTTTTTCTCCTTCAAATTTCCTTCTTTATTTTATCCTTTATCTTGTTTTAATAAATTTTTAATTATATTTTTTAATGTAGCAATGATTAAATGTGAAACTGATAAAGATTGTCCAGACATATCCAACGTGGAAGTTATGATTTTTAAGTGCATTAACAACCTATGTGAAGTTGTTAAACTGCACCCAGAAACAGTATTAATGTAAGAAAGAATTATTTCCTAAAATATGAAGAAATGAAAAAGTAATATACATTGTGGTAGAATATTCCAT
Source organism: Lathyrus sativus (assembly GCA_963859935.3). Classification (NCBI taxonomy): domain Eukaryota; kingdom Viridiplantae; phylum Streptophyta; class Magnoliopsida; order Fabales; family Fabaceae; genus Lathyrus; species Lathyrus sativus. The sequence goes on along the minus strand of OZ012739.1, from coordinate 10,600,739 downwards.
GAATTTCCATTTACGTTTTGTGCTTCTAACCAATTATATTTTTATACATTTATTTCGTATTTGTTATGAACTAAAGAGAAAAAGAAAAATATTAGAGAAAAACATTAAAATATTTTGTAATATGTTCTTCACAAGTGTAAATTTATATAATAATATGGATTTTATTTATAGGACACAAATATTCACCGAATATGATAAACAGATATTAAGGAATCAATATATGTATGTTTCCTGATTTTTGGTAATAAAAAATTTTCTCTTTATTCCAAAAAAAATACACTCTTAAAGAACTTTTTGAGCTTTTAGGAAATTAGATATGCCCAAAAACATATTTTTGGTGATTTTAATTAAAAAAAAAAGGCTTTCCAAAAGTTTGAAAGTGTGTGTGTAATTTTTCTTAGTAAAGTCAATAGATAGTCTTATACCTTTACATAAACATACCAACATGCTGTTGGGAAATAAGTGTGAGTTGTGTGAAGAAATAAGTGTGAGTTCTAAGTCTCACATTTCTTAGAAAAGTGGAGGTTAAACATTTTATAAGTAATAAGATGACCCATACACCTATCACCTTAAGGTTTTGGATGAATATGTGGTGTCTTTCTCACTTGTTTGAATGAGTCTTTGACCTTTAGGTGAGTGTTTGACCCAATGTGAATGCTTCCCCCTCATGATGACCAATGAGTGGTATCAGAGCCTGGTTCGAGTAAGGAACCAGCTCCTTGTGTCAGAAGTCTTTCTGATATGTTGGTCAGACTACATGTTTCGTTGAAGCGTCCATGACGAGATAAAGGTGTCTCTAAACAGCGGTACAAGCATATAAATTCACTAAAATTACCAAAGGGCGTTGTAAGTGGAGAAAAAAAAGAGAAGTTTTGACGTAAAATGAACTTATGCTCTTTTATATTTTATGCACCTTTAAATCCAAATAAAATCCAATATTCCTATAATCTTGATAACTTTACAACCTTAATAAAGACCTTATGATCCATTACTAAATTTCATATTTTTGATATTGCTTATATGAAATACAAAATTGACGGAAACACCAACTAATGAATGATATTCAATGAGATTATAATTATGATGTAAAATTGGTTGTTTATCTAAACTTTAGTTAAAGTCATACTTTGGTTAAGAAAGTGTTTTATCTTCATGCTATAATTTATGTATAGTTGTTATATTAATTTTGAATTTTCATTTAAAGAATTATGTCAAACTACAATTTCAAAGTTTCTGATTAATCATAAACCTTAAATGAAATATGCTTCATTGGATTATTAGAACCATTTGTCATTTGTGTGAATTTTTTTTTAGTACAAACAAAAAAATAAGTTGAGAGAGAGTTGATAAGTATCAAAATTACTTATTTCACATAAATTATTATTAACTTAAATCATGATAAATTACATGAAAATCCACCAATATGTCATAAAAAGGAGATAAAAAATATGTACGAATATTTCAACTATGCTATTCATGAGTAGAAGTGAAAATATCCAAGGAAAATACAATACATAGAAGATAAGTAGCATATAACTCATTAGGGGTAAGAAAGGGCTCTCCCAACAAAGACAAGACAATAAAGGGGCATCTTTTTAAAAAAATTCTCGCGAAGCGAGGACAAAGGCTCATTGGACGAGCATAGGAAGTGCAAGATTACTTATAGGCCAAGTTACTTCATGCAGAAGGAATGAAAGCAATTAATCAACATGTTAACCTCTTTGAGCAAAACATATTGGTTCAAACCTTGGCTGAGTAACTTTAAAGTGAAGTAATGGTTTGTTTGTTTGGTGAACAAAAAGGCTCATTGATGTATTGCACATGAAAAGAATCCTCCTAAAACTACTCAAATGAATTGTTTTGTAGAAAGGATAAATCTAACACTGATTGAGAGAGTGTGGTGTTTTGTCTATGAAGCTAAGTTGCCCAATCAATGTTAGGGCGAGGAACTTTACACAACAATGCATGTTTTGAATCTCGCTCTTGCCGTTTGCTTTAGACAAATTTTGGTATGGGATAAATTTCAAGTTTGATCCTTTCAGAGTTATTGGTTGTAAGGGTTTTGTGCATATTCAATATGATGAAAGATCTAAGTTGGATGCAAATCCAAAACAATGTTTCTTAATCGTCTATGGGCAAGATGGGTTTAGTGATTTGTTATATGATAATGTAAGAAAGAAGCTTATCACATGTCGCAATGTGGTATTTATGGAAAAATATACTATTGAAAGATACTGATAAGGTGGATAAGACTACGCCCAAGAAATATATCAAAATTTCTAATACTGATCCAGTTTGGTTACATGTTCATAATCTGGATACTATTGGTGGTGATGACCATAATGGTGAGCCACATGATTGTGTTGAGGATCAACAAATTGGAGATGAGGTTATTATTCAAACTAATGATGATGATGAGGAGAATTATATATCACATAATACTAATTTTGATGAATTTCCATAATCATCTCAATTTTAGATTAGAAGGTCTAATAGATAGAGACAAACTTCTACAAGATATAATTGTGATAATTATGTGACCTTGATAGATCAGGGTAAACACGAGTGTTTTCAAGAGGCCATGAAAAGTGATAAAAATAAAAATGGTTGGATGAAAGGCATGATGAGACGAAAGCATTATATGATAATCAAACTTATGATTTAGTAAAGTAAAATGAAGGAAAAAGAGATTTGGAAAACATATGAACTTATAGAGTTAAACATGAGAGAAACCAAGTCTCAAAGGTATCAAGCCACATTATGGGTGAAAGGTCTCCCTCAATTAAAGGGTGTTGATTTTAACAAGATTTTCTCACCTGTTATAAAGATGTCATCAAACAGAATTATGTTGAGTTTAGCTAGTATTTTTTAATTAGAGGTTGAGAAAATGGATGTGAAAATGGCTTTCATTCATGGTGATTTCGAGGAAGGGATTTCAAGTTAATGGAAAAGAAAACCATGTGTGTAGATTTAGAAAGAGTTTATATGATTTGAAGCCAACTCCAAAGTAGTGGTACAAGAGTTTTGAGTTTTTTTTTATGTGTGATCAAGGATACCAGAGACTACTTGAAATCATTGCATCTTTGTTAGAAAATTTTCTTTTGATGACTTCATTATGTTATTTGTGAGATATTGGATCAAACTCTAGTTAGCATGTCGTCAAAGTTTGCTGACATGCTGTTGTCGAAGACCTACATGTTATAGTCGAATTATGCTCTAGTATGTAGTTGTCGAATTGAGCCTTGTGTTATGGATCCAATTGTTTAAGTTAGCTTGTATCCTAATTTAGCTTGTAATGGGTAATTGTTAAAAAAAACCATTAGTTTAATATGTTAGATTTTATTATAAAAAGCATATTAGTTTCTCATCTTAAGTGTGGTGTGACAAAACATAATTAGGGTGAGAGGGTTATTTGTTATTCTTGAGTACTTGTAATCTGTTTTATAGAGAAAGTAAAGAATAGCAGTTATAACCAATCCTTGTTTTTCCTTGTTAACCCTAACCCTTGTGTGTTTCTTGATCATAAAGAAACCGAATATATTTTGTTTTAAAGCATTCTAATTCACAACAAATTGGTGTAGTAGGCATGGAGAAGATGCCTTAACAAAGTATGAGATTGAAAAGTTCACCGAGTGAACGACTTCAGTCTGTGGCACTTGAAGATGAAAGTCCTACTGGTTCAACAGGGTTTGTTGGATACGTTGAAGGGAGAGGCAGCCATGGACGCAACATTAACGAAAAAAGAAAAGATGACCATGATAGAGAAAGCCCATAATGCAATATTATTGAGCCTTGGTGATAAGGTTCTCTAACAGGTATCAAAAGAGTCGACGACATCGAGGTTATGGTTGAAGCTTGAAAGCTTGTACATGAACAAATCTCTGGTGAATCGACTCTACCTGAAGCAAGCTTTGTATTCATCCAAGATACTTGAAGACAAAGTGTTGGCTGAGCAGTTGGATATGTTCAACAAGCTGATCCTTGATCTTGAAAATATTGATGTGAAGATCGATGATGAAGTTCAAGCATTATTGTTGTTACGCACTTTGCCCAGAACACATGCTCACTTCAAAAAAAACTATCCTGTATGGAAGAGATTCCCTGAGCTTTGAAGAAGTCCAATCAGCCTTGTATTCTAAGGACTTGAACAAAAGAAAGGAGCATAAACCTTTGATGGATGGTGAAGGTTTGGCCGTTAAAGGAAAATTCTTGCGAAATGACGGTAATTTCGACAAGAAGAAAGGCAAAAGTCAGTAGAAGTCTTATACTAGTGTGGCATCTAGTTTGGAAGAAAGGTTTAATCAAACTATTTTGGAAAGAGTTAGATATATGTTGACTAGTGATGGGTTAAAGAAGGTGTTTTAGGATGAGGATGTTTCGACAACAACATATCTGATAAACAAATATCCCTTGACTGCGTTAGATATGAAAACACCTAAAGAAGTTTAGTCAGAACATCCACCTAGTCTCGACAGACTGAGAGTATTTGACTGGGTGGCCTATTCTCACATTAGGCAAGACAAGGTCGAACCTAGAGCTCTGAAATGCATGTTCATGGGATACCTTGAAGGAATAAAAACTTATAGGTTATGGTTCCTAGAGCCAAGTCACAAGAGGTGTATCACTAGTCGAGATGTAGTTTTCAATGAAGTTGAGATGACCTTCAAGAAAACTGATGATGCTGACGAAGAGCTAGAACAGAGAGAGATTCCTATTGAGGTGTAGCATGTTGGTGCTGAATTGCGTATCCCAGGTAAAGTCAAAGAACACGCAGAAGATGTTGTCGAAGATGAAAAGACTGATAACGACTACCTGCTAGCAAGAGACAGGTCGAGGAGAGTCATCAAGTTACCTCTGAGACTTGGGTATGCAAATCTTATAGCTTATGCTTTAATCTCTGCAAGTGAGGTTCTAGACGAAGAACCTAGAGACTATAAGGAAGTTATGAGGAGTCGAAAGAAGACTGAATGACGGAAGGCCATGGATGATGAGATGAAATTGCTTCATGATAACAACACCTGGGAACTAATCAAGAAACCTGCTGGAGCCAGGTTAGTCAGCTGGAAATGGATTTTCAAAGTTAAGGAAGGAATGGAAGGAGTGTCGTCGAAGTGATACAAGGCAAGATTAGTCGCTAGAGGGTTCACTCAGAAAGAAGGTGTCGACTTTAATGATGTGTTATCTCTTATTGTGAAGCATCGATCCATTCAGATGTTTCTTTTCCTTGGTGGCACAGTTCAACCTTCAACAAGAACAGATAGACGTAAAACTACCTTCTTGTATGGTGATCTAGATGAAACAATCCTGATGAGGCAACCTGAAGGGTATGTCGAAAAGGGGAAAGAAGATTATGTGTGCAAGCTGAAGAGATCTTTATATGGACTGAAACAATATTCTCGACACTAGAATAGGATATTCGACAAGTTCATGGCACACATAGGTTTCACTAGAAGTCAGTTCGACCACTGTGTTTACTTTAGATTTTGGCCTAGTAATTCATTTGTTATTTTGTTGCTTTATGTGGATGATATTCTAATAGCAAGCAACAATATCGAAGATGTAATGAGGGTGAAGGCTGAACTCAATAAGGAGTTCAACATGAAGTATCTAGGAGCTATGTCCAGGATTCTTGGGATTGACATCTGAAGAAATTGAAAGCAGTCGAAATTATGCTTATCTCAAGAGGCATACCTACAGAAGATTCTCGAAAATTTTGGTATGTCGAATTCAAAGCTTGTTGTGACTCTAACAAACCCTCAATTCAAGATGAATATAGATCAGTGTCCAAGTGCTGATGTCAAGATAGCTTATATGAATATCATTTCATATGCTAATATAATGGGTTCTTTGATGTATGTTATGGTTTGTACTAGACCCGACATAGAATATGCAGTAAGTCTTGTAAGCAGGTACATGGTGAATTCTAGAAAGGCTCACTGACAAGCATTGAAGTGGATTCTAAGGTACATAAATGGGTCTCTGAATAGAGTCTTAATTTATGGTGGAGCCTTGGGTGAAGATAGTAAAGCAGCAACCGAAAGATATGTTGACTCTGATTATGTAGGTTGTATGGATTCTAGATAATCTATTTCTGGATATGTGTTCGCTATGTTTGGTACAACAATTAGTGAGAAAGCAACTCTTCAGAAGGTTGTTGCCTTATCAACCACTGAAGCAGAATATATCGCCCTAATTGAAGCTGTGAAGGAAGCATTATGGATTGAAGGTTTTGCAAAGAAGCTGAAACTTTAAGGTCGAGTTGTCACTATTAAATGTGATAGTCAAAGTGCAATACACATGCCAAAGAATTCAGCATGTCATGAGCGAACCAATCACATTGATATAAGGCTTCATTTCTTCAGCGGGGTAATCGAGCATGGAGAAGTCCAAGTGCTGAAGGTCTCGACAGATCATAATGTTACTGATATGATCACCAAGACATGCCCAGTTGCAAGTTTTTCCATTGTATGCAGTAGATAAAGCTACATGAAGAAAACTAGTTTGTTTCTTGATGGTAGATTTAGATCCAAGGTGGAGATTTGTGAGATATTGGATCGAAATCTAGCTAGCATGCCGTCGAAGTTTACTCACATGCTATTATTGAAGACCTGTTGTAGTCGAATTGTGTTCTAGAATGTAGTTTTCGAATTGGGCGTTGTGTTAAGGATCCAATTGTTTAAGTTAGCTTGTAATGGGCAATTATTAAAAAGCCTATTAGTTTAGTATGTTAGGTTTTATTACAAAAAGTATACTAGTATCTCATCTTAAGTGTGGTGTGACAAAACCTAATTAAACTGAGAGGGTATTTGTTTTCTTGAGTACTTGTAAATTGTTTTATAGAGAAAGTAAAGATAACAGTTATAACCAATCCTTGTTGTTCTCCTTGTTAACCCTAACCCTTGTGTGTTTCTTGATCATAAAGAAGCCCGAGTATATTTTGTTTTAAAGCATTCTAATTCACAACATTATTATTATACGTTGATGATATACTTATTATAGGAAAAATAATAATAATATTGATAGGTTAAATAAGTAGTTGAGGGAGTCATTTTCTCAAAAAGACGTGGGTGCAGCTAAACATATTCTTGACATTAGAATCATATGGATGATAGAAAGCAGAACTAACTTTGGATTTTACTAAACATTACCTTAAAGAGTGTTGGTGATATTCCATATGGAAATATCTAATGCAGTATGTACTTCTCTTGTTACTCATATCAAGTTAAGTTTTAATTTAAGTCCTTCAAATGAGATGAAACATTTGATATAAACATGTTTCTTATGCTTCTACTTTGGGTAGTTTGATATATGCAATGGTGTTTACAGATCAAGTATAAAACATGTTGTTGATACAATTAGTAGATTTTTTTCCAAATTAGATAGAGAGCATTGGAATATTGTAAAATGGGTTTAAGGTATCTTTGTGATACTACTTATATGAAGCTTTTCTTTGGAGTAGATAATATTTTTCTAGAGGGGTAGTTTGATATAGATGTGACTGGAGACATTGATTCTAGGAAGTCCACTTCGGACTACAACATTAAATTTGCAGATAGAGTTATGACTTAGTACTCTAGATTGAAAAAGTGTGTTGTATTTTAGAGAGGTAAAGTTCGTTGTTATTACTGAGGCATGCAAATATTTTATATGGTGAAGAAATATTTGTAAGAGCTTCGGTCTGTTCAAGACAAATATTTGTTATTTGTTGATAGTTAAAGTGTTATTCATCTTGGTAAGAATATAATTGTTCATTGGATATGCAATGTTTTGGATGATATGTTGTTATAGTTAACTAAGTTCATAGTAATGATAATATTTTGATATGATAAGTAAAGTCTTACGAAGAGGGAAGTTGGAAGCTTGTCGTAATATCACCGGTTTAACCATTTCCTCCACATAGTTGTGAGGGAGAGATTTGTTGAGTTTGTGCTCCCTTCATATGTGAATAAAATCCAAATTTGTTAGCTTATTTATGTTTCATTTATCCTAATCATTTTAGGGGAGAGAGAGAGAGAGAGAGAAGAGAGAGAGAGAGAGAGAGAGAGAGAGAGAGAGAGAGAGAGAGAGAGAGAGAGAGAGAGAGAGAGAGAGAGAGAGAGAGAGAGAGAGAGAGAGAGAGAGAGAGAGAGAGAGAGAGAGAGAGAGAGAGAGAGTGAGTAGAAAATCATCTTCAAAAGAGAGAAAAGAAGAGTGAAATAATTTACTGATTTCTTGCAACCAGTCTTAGTAAAACATCAATTCCGAATTCGTTAACCATTCGATCAAGATCATTTTTGAAGGGCTGATTTGCAACACGTGTGTCTACCTTTTTTACTATTTGAGTCGTTGAAACAAAGTTTGAGCCGAGAGTTATAGGATTTATAATGAAGCTGTAGTTTTGGATATTTTATAGCATTTTGTTTCTTATTTTAAAGACGGATTGCTTTGTAGTTTGATTGTTGTTAGCACTAGTTTGTGCATCATATTGAGACTCTCTTGTACCTTTAATTGATTATGGTATAATTTTTTTTATATGAATAACGGGTGGTTTTTCACTTTTATATTAAAAAATTTTCACATTAAAATATCAGTGCTCTCTTGTGCATTTATTTATTTTAATTGTTACAATATATTTGTTATGGGTACTCATATGTTCTCAAAAGATTGATAAAAAAAAAATTTTGTTGACTATTAACATGTTATTGTATATTAATTTCCTATCACAATATTCATATTGATAATTTGATTATTATTGAACAATTCTCCTGAGAGAAAAAGAACATGTTGCTTTTCTACCACCAAAGGATAGAAAGTTACTTAAAAAATAATGAATCAAATTATAATAAAGTTTTTACGTATCCCCTTTACAAAATAGGCTTAAGAGATATTTATTAAGTGTGCAAAAGGGACAAACAAAATATATTATCTATTTTAGGGTTACGAATAATTTAATTACTTTTAGCATTGTATTAAACTTACACATTATAAATTGATCATATCATACACTATTTGTAAAATGTAAACAGAAAAAAAAATGATTAAAACTCTCAAATTTGTTTTTGCTATGATTTTATTTCTTTCCCTACTTCTTCTTTCAAATGGTGAATTTGTTCTCACCTTTAAATATTTTTATTTATTTTATTTTATTTTGTAGTTCTTACACAATATTTTTTAATCTTATTTTATTAACATTTTTTATTTTATTTTATTTTTCACAGCCTCGATTATTCCATGTAAAATTGATGAAGATTGTCCACAAACAAAGATTGTTAACCTTAACATGAATACGTACTATTACAGATGCATTAACAAACTATGTAGATTTGTTAAAGATATTTAACAAACACCATTGCTTTAAGGAAGAGTTATTTCTTGAAATATCATACAATAAAAATAATATATTTATGTAAAATATTCCATGAATTTCCATTTAAGATTCATGCGTTTAATCAATAACTTTTTTTTAATGTATTTATTTAAGTAAAGAGATAAACGAGAGAGAAGAACACAAGAAAATTATACAAGTTCGGCCTTGAATGGCCTACTCTTTTACATAAGAATTATTTTTGATAGTATCTAATAAACTTGAGAGTTTTTAGAAGGATTTGTCTATTTCCTTATACAAACTTGACAAGCTTTCACACTTTCTCTCTTTCACAAATCTGAAACTTCAGATTTCTTGCAACATTATCTTTTACTTATACACTTCACTGGAACCTGAAATTTTCTTTTGATGAGGCCTAAGATAACTCTTCATGATAGACACCATCGTCAGACACACTGCTATATTAGAGATCTTCATTGACTTAACCGAAAGCTTGTTAACATAAGGTGTTGTCCTCGAAAGATAGGATTTGACATCTTTATTTCAAGGCATCACAACTTAATTAAAACTTAATCATCACAATATATCTTTAATATCTTGAGCACATTATGATCATCTCAGCAGATGACATCTTGATCTTCAAACATCACCACTTGATCAAATCAAATGATAAGTTCAATTGTAATTATTCAAACCAAAACACCTTGAACAACATTTCTGATGAAAATCTCTCTTAAGAATGTAGTTAACATTAAAACTAAATATGTTGGTGCAGACATCATACTTGGAAGCACATAGATTCACTGAAATCACCAAAAGACATTATAAGTGGAGAACATAAGAGAAGTTTTGACGTAAAATGAACTTATGCCCCTTATGCTCTAAAAACCTTTGAAATCATAGAAAATCCAATATTCTTAGAATCTTGGCCACTTTAGAACCTTAATAAAGAACTTATGATCCATGACTAAATTTCATATTTTTTAATATTGCTTAGATGAATTACAAAATTGAGGCAAACACCAACTAATGAATTGATATTGAATGAGATTATAATTATGATGTAAAATTGGTTATTGATCTAAACTTTAGTTGAATTCATACTTTAGTTAACTAAGGGTTTCATCTTCTTGCTATAATATATATATATATATATATATATATATATATATATATATATATATATATATATATATATATATATATATATATATATATATATATATATATATATATATATATATATATATATATATATATATATATATATATATATATATATATAGTTGGGATATTAATTTTGAATTTGCATTTAAAGAATGATATCAAAGTACAATTTTAAAGTTTTTTATTAATCATAATCCTTAAAAGAAATATACTTGATTGGTTTATTAGAACCATTTATCATTTTTATGAATTTTATTTGAGTAGAAAAAAAAAAGTTGGGAAGAGTTGGTAAGTTCTAAAATTACTTGGTTCACCTAAGCTTTTATTAACTTAAATCATAATAAATCACATGGAAGTCCCTAATATGTTATAAAAAGGAGATAAAACATATGTGGACTTTTCAACTATGTTATTTATATGTATAAGTGAAAATATCCAATGGGATCACAATACATAAAAACTAAGTAGCATATACCTCATTGGGCTAAGAAATGGCTCGTCCAAAGAAGACAAGACAAAAACAGGGCATCCTTTCTAAATAAATCTTGTCAGGCAAGGACAAAGGATCATTCGACGAGCATAGGAAGTTTAAGATTACTTACAGAACAAGTTACTTCATGGAGAAGCAATGAAATTTATTAATCAACGTGTCAACCTCTTTGAGAAAATAGGGTGGTTCAGACATTGGCTAAGTAACTTTAAGGTGAAGGAAAGGTTTATTCGTTGGCTGAGCAAATAGGCTCACTGAAGTGTTGCACATGAAAAGGCTCCTCCTAAAACTACTCATATGAATTGTTTTGCAAATGGGATGAATCTAACAATAATTAGGAGAGTGTGGTCTTTTTTCTTTGAAGCTAAGTTGCCCAATCATTATTGGGGTGAGACATTTTACATGAGACTTCATGTTTTGAATCTCACTCCCGCTGTCTGCTTTGGACAAATTTTTGTTTAGAAAAAATTTCGAGTAAGATAAATTGAGAGTTTTTGGTTGTAAGGATTTTGTGCATATTCAAAAGGATGAAAGATCTAAGTTCGATGTAAATTCAAAATAATGTAACTTCATCGGCTATGGGAAAGATGAGTTTCGTTACTTGTTATGTCATCATGTAAGGAAAAAGCTTATCATACGCCGTGATGTGGTATTTAGGGAAGACCGTACTATTGAAGATATTGATAAGGTGTAGAAGACTACACCCAGTTAATATATCAATTTTTCTAATACTGATCCCATTTGATTACATGTTCATAATTTGGATACTATTAGTGGTGATGATCATAATGGTGAGCCAGATGATTATGTTAATGATCAAAAACTTGGAGATGAGGTAAATATTCCAACTAATGATGATGAAAATGATAATGATATATCAAAGGATAATAGTGTTGGTGAAGTTCTAGAATCATCTCAGTTTCAGATTATGAGGTCTAATAGATAGAGACAATCTTCTACAAGGTATAATTATGATAACTATGTAACCTTGACAGGTGAGGATGAACCTGAATGTTTTCAAGATTCCATGGAAAGCGATAAAAATAAAAACTGTTTGGATTAAATGCATGATGATATTTGAATAATAATCACATTTATGATTTAGTAAAATTGCCTAAAGGCAAAAGAGATTTAGAAAACATACAGATATATAGAGTTTAACATGAGAGAAACTATAAGTATCCAAGGTATCAAGCCACATTAAGGGTGAAAGGTTTTTGTCAAATAAAGGGTGTTGGTTTTAATGAGATTTTCTCACCTCTTGTAAAGATGTCATCAATCATAATTGCATTGAGTTTGGCTCCTACTCTTGTTTTAGAGGTTGGGAAAATGAATGTGAAAATAGCTTTTGTTCATTGTGAATTTGAGGAAGGGATATACATGAAACAACCATGGTTTTCAAGTTAAAGGAAAAGAAGACCATGTGTGTAGATTTAGAAAGGATCTATATAAAGTTGAAGCAAGCTCCATGGCAGTGGTACAAGAAGTTTGTGTTGTTTTATGTGTGATCAAGGATACCAGAAGATAAATTCAGATCATTACATCTTTGTTAGAAAATTTTCTTATGATGACTTTTGTTAGACGAAGGCGACATATCTAGATGGGGTGGAGGAGGCTGAATAGATCCCCGAAAAATTTATTTACAAAAACAGTTTTAAAAAAACAATGGCTAGCAGAACTAACTTGGATCGATTCGTCTCTTAAAGAATACTTAATAAGCAATGCTATATCGAATGATAAATCACACAAAAACACTATAGAGGCAAATTATCGAACACCTTGTGTGGAATCGATTTTTCTTGGAAAATTAGGTAGTTTTGTTAAACTTAAAATCCAATCACAATTTAAAGAACTGTAATCCACTCAACAAAATGTTTATCAAATTGGTTTCAAAAGAATTTTCCAAACGAATTAATCACACAAGTGATGAACGCAACAATTTGCAAACAAAATATAAAAGAGATAGAGAGAGTATACAAGGATTTATTTAGGCAGTTTCCCAATCGGTCTCGCTATGGGTACGTCTAACCTCAATTTGAACTAGAATTGAGATAGCAAAAAGTAAACTTACTTAAAAAATTATAGTTTATAAGAGAAATGTAGCAATGAAACCATACAAACCCTATGTTTCTAGTTGATCCTAACACATTCTCTTTCCATAATTTGAGCTTGATCAAATTACCTAACAATGCCAATTTGATTCACTGTCTCACACTACTCCCTTGCAAGAACTGAAGCTCTTCAAAGCCTTCACAGCTCAATCAAATCCAAATGGTGAATTATTATAACCTAAGATGTTGTAAAGTGGGTTTTAAGGTATTTTTGCGGTACTAATTGTATGAAGCTTTTCTTTGTAGAAGATAAGACTTTTCTTGAGAGGTACTCTGACTTAGATAAGACTGGAGACATTGGTTTTAGGAAGTCCACTTTGGGCTACATCATTAAATTTTCTTGTGGAGTTGTGGCTTAGTACTCTAGATTGAAAAAGTGTGTAGTATTGTCTACATTAATACAAATAACCCAACTCACCTCGAACGCGAATAGGATATAACCTCAGTTATTCAAGCGAGGTAACGAAGGGCGTCATGAAAACTCTCAACCATACACCTTAGTTTCATAATAACTGAAGGGATAATTGAAATGATCATGAGTTTGATCCCCAACACCAGCTTATTTATATTTTCAAAACTCCCGCCACGTACCTCTCGATTTTTGTCAAAAACCTAGGGGAGAGGGGAAAAGATTTTTTTAAAATACAAATTAAATTGTTTACACTAAATATTAAATTATATTATTTATAATAAATATTAAATTATATTCTTTACTCAAAATAATTAAATTACACAAAATATTAAATTCAAAGTTCTAATTTTTATATTGTTTTGGTTTCAATCGGCAAGTACGGATTTTTGACAAATTTGATTCATCATCATCACTTTGACTGAATCTAAATTTACCCAATTTACCCAATGCTTTTCAAGCTGAATTGTTTGAACGCTTCCAATCTCTGATATAACATATAAAAAAGGTTAGATACATAACATAAAGTTCAAGTAAAAAGATAAGATATTATGTAAGAGCACCAATTTTTTTTTGCACTTGCAATCCATCCTAGAGATCTGTTCCAAGCTTTCATTATTAATATTTTCAAGAAAAACGATTTCATTATAAATGTTTGAATTTTACAAGATAGTGTCCAAGATATATAGTGACGGTGTTCGTGTTCTTATTGGATATAGAGGGTTTATGGTGGATTGATGTGTTTGTAATATCTTGGGTATTGTTACTTTATGAACATAGGACATAGATTCATTATTGGTTAACTTAGTAACTCTACCCCTTAGTTATTTTTTAAAACTAATGGGAAATATTATTTAAATATTAAATAAAAGATAAAATAAACTAGGGACTTTCTCCTCTGATTTATATTAAAATCGGGGTAATATAAATCTTTAAGAAAAAATGGTGAATGGTTAAAAATTAAAAGTAACATGTCATGTTACTTTTTTAATTTTTTACCATTCACCTCTTTCTTTGTGTGAAATATACAGTATATTTAAGAATAAATTTCTCAATACTGTCAATCGAGGACAACAATAATCATGGAGTATTTTATTTAATTTATAACATAGGAAGGTTATTTCAAAATATAACAATCATCTTGCAAGAGAGGTGAAAATAATAACAACAATAACAATAACAATTACATCTACAACAACAACAACAACAACAACAATAACAACAATAAGAACAACAAAATAAGTATGTGAGATGGATTGCAAAACCTGGAAATTTTTTTTTTTTTTCAAGGTTGGTGTTAGAAGAATAACATATAACAAAACCTTAAATTTTTTTTCAGGTTTGCAATTCATCCTAATGAATGATGTATACGAGAATGGAGCGGCTAGGTTTAGGGTAAAGCTTAATAAATGAATTCTTTTATAGAAAAATCTAACCACTAGATTATTAAATAAACCGAAGGGATAAATAAATAATTAAATAAATAAAAAGAAATAACACTTAAATTTCTTTTTTTGGGATTCGGAACATGCCACTCATTATTTTCCCCCTCGATTATATTAAATATTCAAGGGAATAGATGTTATTATTATTTTTAAATAAAAATAAATCATGGCGCGTCTTACAGTTATACCTTAGTTTTCTCCTGGGTGAGGTGAAAGCGTTGTCATGAAATGTATATTTGTATTAGTGCAACTACAGAGGCAAAATTCATTGTCATTACTGATGAAGGATGCAAAGAGTTTCTATGGTTGAAGAAATTTTTGTAGGAGCTTCAAATTATTCAAGAAAAATATGTGTTATTTGTTGATAGTTAAAGTGTTATTCATCTTGGGAAGAGTCCAATTGTTTATTGGATATGTGACATTTAAATGCTAAGTTGTTAGAGTTAGCTATATTTCATACTAATATTAATTGTTCTGGTATAATGAGTAAAACGTTACAAAGAGTTTGTGCTTCCTTCATATGTGGAGAAATACCCAAATCTGTTAACTCATTTGTGTTAAACTATTCCTAAATTGAGAGAGTCATTTTTAGGGTTGAAGGAGAGAGGAGAGAAAGAGGGATATATATATATATATATATATATATATATATATATATATATATATATATATATATATATATATATATATATATATATATATATATATATATATATATATATATATATATATATATATATATATATAGAGAGAGAGAGAGAGAGAGAGAGAGAGAGAGAGAGAGAGAGAGAGAGAGAGAGAGAGAGAGAGAGAGAGAGAGAGAGAGAGAGAGAGAGAGAGAGAGAGAGAGAGAGAGAGAGAGAGAGAAAATCAGCTTGAAAAGAGAGAAACCAGTTCTCGTTTTCTTACAAAGATCTTAGTAAAATACATATTCTAAATTCATTAGCCATTCGATCAGGATCATTTTTGTAGGTCTCGTTTGCAACACATGTGTCTACCTTTTTAATCATTCGGGTCGTTAAAAGATTTTTTGAACTGAGAGATATAGGCTTCGCACTGAAGTTGTAGTTCTGGATATTTTTAAGCTAGTTTGCATTGTAGTTTGTTTGTTGTTAGAACTAGTTTGTGCATCACATTAAGACTCACTTGTAGCCATATTTGATTATAGCGTAGCTATTTTTTTAGTCTGAACGATTAGTTGTTTTTGACTCTCACATTGAAAAAATTTCACGTTAAAATATCGGTATTATCTTGTATGTTTATTTGTTCTCATATATTTGTTGTTGATACTCATAAATTCTTACAAGTTGAGAATATCTTTTTTATAATTAGTCTCTCATTGTGTGTTAATTTTTCATCACAATATTCATACAAATAATTTGAACATCATTGAACAATTTTTCAGAAAAGAAACATGTTGCTTTTCTATCACCAAAGGATGGAAAGTTACTTAAAAATAATGAATCAAATTATTATAAAGTTTTTATGTTATCCCCCTTACAAAATAGGCTTAAGAGGCATTTATTAAGTGTGCAAAAGGGACAAACAAAATATATTATCCAATTTAGGGCTACAAATAATTTAATTGCTTTTACCATTGCATTAAATTTACACATTATAAATTGATCATATCATATTCTATTTGTAAAATGAAAGAGAAAAAAGTATGACTAAAATTCTCAAATTTGTTTTTGCTATGATTTTATTTCTTTTCCTACTTCTTCTTTCAAATATGGCTAGTGGTAAAGTTATTCCCCCTTTAAATATTTCTGTTTTTTTTATTTATTACAAATTTTTTTATCATTTTTTATTTTATTTTTCACAGCTGCGAATGTTCCATGTAAAACTGATGAAGACTGTCCACGAACAAAGATTGTTAACCTTAACATGAATACATACTATTATAAGTGCATTAATGAACTATGTAAATTTGTTCAAGATATTTAACAACCACCATTGCTGTAAGGAAGAGTTATTTCTTGAAATATCATAAAATAAAAGTAATATATTAATGTTAAATATATTTCATTTTTAATCTTATTATTCTAAAATATCGTTTTATTTTGTGTTTCCTTTTCATTAAGTTTTTTTTTATAATTTCTATAATATTGTTATTTCGTGGTTATATATGGAATTGAATAGTATCACAATTTTTCTATTATTTTTTTTTTGTTATATAATAAAATTAAAGAACACTTGTACATCATCTTTTAATAGTGAAAAAGATTATTGTGAAAAAACAAATTAAACATAGAAAAAAGAGGAACACATTCATAACATGACGTGAAAATTTTAAAATCGAAGAAAAAATTATAGTCGTTGTCAATAGGTAATCAGAGAATAATACTATGTGAAAATTGTTACAACACATAATATACTCACAACTAACTCAAGTCCCCCAGTACTTCCACACCGTCTAAAACAAATATTTAACTATATCTCACAACACTCTAGTATAAGAGTAGAAGAGAATAAAGAAAGTCAAATACAATTTTAAAGTGTTTTTGACTGATGCATCTTGGAATGAAGAACTTGAATTATATATATAGTTATGAACTCCCTCTTCCATCACAAAACTAAGCGATGTGAGACTTCATAAAACTTGTATTCTATATATAGTTTTGGACTCTCTCTTCATTCACAAAATTAAACCATGTGGAACTTCTTCAATATGTATATATTCAATCAACTCCAACAATCTCCACATTGGTTAAATATAATACATAAGTTTTCATTGTCTTCACGAACATTCATACTCCACCATAAAGAGTATCAACATGTATATTTTCAACCAACTCCATAATTTTGTTATTTCATGCATGGTTATGTATGCAATTAAATAGTATCACAACTTTTCTAGTCTTTATTTTTTTGTTATATAACAAAATTAAAGAACACTTGTACATCATCTTTTAAAAGTGGTAAAGAGAGAAAATACAACTTTTCATTCAGCGTCAAAAGAGATGTCGTGTGATCCATCATACTTCCCATGAAGGCTGTAGAAAGGGAGAGCAATTTTGAGTTGCCAAACGTTCCTTGTGATATGTAATGAGATGAACAAATCAAAGCAATTTTAGACGTGTCATGTGATCTTTCAAACACAAACTTATTTTTTGTACACGTTGTTGTACATATACCCAAGAGTTGGGTGGATTTTGGAGATAACGAAATCATTTGAAAAATCAGTTAGAGATGGGTGAATTTTGGAGATAAAAAATAGGCAGTAAAAAATCAAATGAGAGAAAATTACTGGAAAGTAAAGAGATAAGAGAGAGAAAAGAAAACCAAATAATTATATAGGTTTGGCCTTCAATGACCTACTCCTATCCTAAGAATTATTCTTGAAAATCTCCAAAAAACTTGAGAGCGTTTAGAAGGATTTGTCCATAAACCTCAAATAAGGTTTTTAGAAAAACTTTTAACCAAACAATTGACAAGTCTTAGAGCGCTTATTCTCCAAACTAAAATATATATTCTATGGGTTGATATCGAATCAAGATGGAATTTTGAGTTTCTTATCCATCAAACTGAACTCGGGTTTTGAACAGGCTAACCACAAATAAAGGTTGGATTTTATATTTGCTAATCTTGAACAAAATGAGTTTTTATCATGCCTAGCTTAGGAACTAAGTGAGATTTTAACTGGGATGATTTGGAAATCAATAGAGATTTTAACCGGGCTAAGCTAAAGAATCAATGCGGGTCGTCCCTAATCAAAAGATAACTTTTTCTTCAAGGTGAAACTGACAAACCAAACGAAGATTTTTATCGGCTTAGCTCAAAACCAAACAAATTTCCATGGAAGGATATTTTGCAAAAGAAATAATACCCTCTAGATAAATTATAAGTTAGCCTTTACTTAGAACAATGATCCTTACTTAGACTCAAGAATACTCTCGAAGAGCTATGGATAAATATATGCGAGAAAAATGAGATTTAGAGAAATGCTAAGAGAAATGAAAAAATGAGATTCAAAATCATTTTTTGGATTTGAAAAGGTGACAGTGAAGCTCTCTATTTATAAGTCAATCTGTGATATAAATTTGGAAACAAACCACAAGTTAAATAAATGCCATAATCGATTAGGATAATTGATACACACACACACACACACACACACACAGAGAGAGAGAGAGATGTTATTAATCATTAAGAGTTTGTCCCAATCGATTTTAGACACAAACAAGCAATACATAATCATTAAGTTAATTGTTTAGTAGAATATTTAGTTGCAAAAGGTCTACCAATCAATCACACACTCCCTTAATCAACTGTATAGGAACTAAAAAGATTTTCTTGTGGTTTTAAATGAAATTTGATAGACTTCTTAAGTGTGTGTCTGTGTTTAAATACCCTTATGTCTTTACAAGATATTGTCACTCAAACAAACAAAACCAAGCAAGCTTTCACACTTTCTATCTTTCACAACTATAAAGCTTAATCTCTTGGCATCAATATATTTGAGTTTAGCATCATACAAGAACTTTGAATCTTCTTAATGAGGCTTGAGATGTCTTCATGTTGATTGCCATCATCTATGATTTAAGAGGTTTAAATCACCATTGAGCCTTGGTATAGATGACTTCACTTGAAAGTCAATTTACCATAATGTTGACATTAAAAACTATGATCTTGACGAGCATATCTTGATTTGAAATGATAGCTTAAAAAATCATCTAGTGCATCTTTGATTTCTTGAGCTATCTTCATCAAATAGTTTACTTCATTGGATATATTTTGATATTAAGTTTTTTCATTAGCAATACTAAATATATACTTAGTTGACTTGAATTAAAGCTTTGTTATCCATAAGTTTTACCACCTTGGATCATCTTGACTATATCTTCAAGCACATAGATTCACATTCTCCCTATTTTTTATGATGACAATGCATCTCTCAGAGAGGTGGTAAAAGAGAAAATAGACAGATAAATCTTAGAGTGGTTAAAATACCTCTCACATGAGTAGAGACTATAATCTCTTCCACCTTAGAGTATACTTATCTCCCTTTGACATAATGAAAAATGCGGAGAAAGATTCTAGAAATTAATTGTAAATATGAAAGCACATAATTCACATAGATCAAGTATGTTTCCCTAAATAAGGGAAAACACAAAATTCTCGTATATTAGACCAGGAAATATTTCATTAATTAAGAAAGAGGAGTGCAAGAATAATATTTCATTAATTAAGAAAGAGGAGTGCAAGAATAATGGGAACAACATGGAGGATTAATATAAAACAAGCAAAAATAAAAAAAAGCATATAAAATTAACTAGCAATCAAACAAGCAAATAACTAATTTTCCTACTTATCATCATTGTTGGATCTAAACAGAGGTATAAAATGGGTTATATCAAGTTTGTTATTGAGGAGAAGAATTCTTGAGTCAGCCTTCTTATGCATTCTCAACATTTATTTTTAATTCTGGATGATGGTATTGAAGAGAGCATTAAAGGAAGAAGTGGGAGGGATTTGAAAATGGGCGAGGGTTTTCGAAGGGCATTAGCAGAAAGGACTGGATGTGGATCTAGTTTGTAATTGTTACTTTTATCAATTTAATCTAATAAATATAATAATTATTATTATTAAATTAAATCAATTTTATTTATTCCTATTATAACAAAGTGTATAATATTTCTATCCAAGTATATATTTTTCTATGATTAAGTTAAATAAATTTTGTATTTATTATTTATTAAATTAAATTAAATAAATTTTGCAATGTTTGAAGAGAAAGTTGTCGCCTGTTTTTTTTGTTGATGTTGAAATTTTTATGCAACATTTGTAAAATGTAGCATTTTGTTAGAAATTATACCGCACTCTAAAAATTTTCCCATAAACACTTAAGGAGACTATTGTCAGTTTGAAAATCGTTCCTAGAAATATTTTAAAGAATATTTGTGAAGTGTTGCGATAATTGTCTTGGCAATAGACAAAAATCGTTGCCTTATCTTTCTTTAGGAAACAATTTACATATGTTCAATCTAAAAGAGATATGTAAAAAGATATATAAAAAGTTTACATATCTTAGCAAATTTAAGGGAAGCCTTATCTTTTTCTAGGAAACAATTTACATATCTTAGTGTTTTACTGCTTTCTAAAGATTATTAGGCAACAATTCACATTTTTCAATCTTGTTATATTCCTTAATTAACTTTGCATTTGATTTTAAAAGTTTTTACCTCATAGTCATCTTCTTCGTGAGAAGCTTTCAAAAAAACTTGTTCATCGTCAATCATCTAAAGAAAATGATTCAGATAATCTGCATGATATTCGTCGTGATCATGAAGAGGCGACATGGAAAAACTAATCAGTAAATACTTTATATCACTTTGAAGTTTATAATTAATCATTTTACTCCTTTTTAATCATTATACTATATATTTAAAGTTGTTGTTGATTGACCTAATTAGTTTCAAATATTTTTCAAACTATAAGTGCTTAAGGACTAGTGACAAATCCTATTGGATATCCAACAAAAATTTCAAATTTGGTTATTGATTTCATTTCATAATCCTTTGTTTTAGTTTTGAAAGTAGTTCTGTAATATGGTTCAGTAATACAGGTTCCAAAAAAATATGGTTCTATAATCCTGTAATTGATTCTAAAAATATGGTTCTATATTCAGAAATATGGTAGATTGAATTAAAATCAAGTTGGTGGTTTGGTGATAAATGTGGAGGCATGTTGGATCGATGAAGAAGATGAAGAAAGATGAGTTACTACATCAATTATGCAGAAACTAGGATCAATGAAGAAGATGAAGAAAGAGCAGTTACTGCAACAATTATGCAAAAACTGATCAAAATAATAATAATAATTGTTGGAAATTCACCTCACACCCTATGAAAAGTTCCCTTCAATCTCGATCTCAAGATTGACGAACAAACCCACAATATGATAGTAATGGTAATAACAAGTAATTATCAAGAACAACAAAAGAAAAAGAAGAATAACAAACAAGAAAGAGAAGAATGAGAAAGTATTGAGTTACCCACAACTATGGGATTTCTGATTTTATTGAACCTTCACTTGCTAACACTGCAACTGTGAATCCAGTTCTACTGTTGTGTTTTTGAATACAAAGCAAGGCACCCTATTTATAGTTTTAGGTTTACAAAAACCCAAAACATAAAAGGCCCAAAATATTCAAATCAAATCTAATCATATCAAATCAAATATGTTTACACAATGAATTATATTTAACACACCACCTAATTCATTGTGTCTAAACTGTCTACATTCATCATGGCTCTTAGTCTTCTGAAGGCTTCGACCTGCACTCCCTTCGTCATGATATCTGCAATCTGATTCTCAGTTCTGCAGTGTTCCAACTTCAACTTCCCTTCTGCTACCTGCTCTCGAAGATAATGGAATCTCATTTCGATGTGCTTGCTTCGACCATGAGCTATTGGATTCTTCGCCAAGTTGATAGCTGACATGCTGTCTATCCTCATTATAATTGCTCCATGATTCTTCCTTGTGATTTCTTCGACCAAGTTCACCATCCAAGTTGCTTGACATGCACAAAGAGAAGCAGCTATATATTCTGCTTCGCATGATGACAATGCCACTACTGGTTCCTTTCTCGAATTCCAAGCAACTGGTGCATCACCTAACATAAACACATAACCAGCTGTGGATTTTCGATCCTCAGCATCACTACACCAACTGGAGTCTGTGTATCCCACTAACTTGCATTCTTTTCCTTCATCAGCTGCTGAAAACAAAATACCATAGTTGAGAGTTCCTTTCAGATACCTCGGTATCCTCTTCGCCGCTGCTAGGTGTGATACCTTTGGCTTCTGCATGAATCTACTTACCATACCAACACTGTATGCTAAGTCAGGCCTTGTGTGACAAAGGTATCTAAGTGACCCAATAAGTCTTCTGTATTGGGTTGGGTCGACATCATCTTCATCTGAATCCTTCGACAGTTGCAATCTGGGCTCAGCTGGAGTCGAAGTTTGGTTGCAATCTTGCATCTCAAATCTCTTGAGTATTTCGCCTGCATATCTTCTTTGGTGCATCATCAAACCTCTACTTGTTTTGTATAATTCGATGCCAAGGAAATATGAGAGATTTCCCAAGTCTGACATTTCAAACTCCTCACTTAGGTCATGTTTGAAATCTTCGATCTCCTTCTTGCAACTCCCTATTATCAACAAATCATCAACATAAAGACATAGTATAAGCAATTCGCCATTGCTTCTTCTTACATATACTCCATGCTCAGTTGTACACTTCACAAATTCCTTCTCCCTTAAGAAGCTGTCGATTTTATTATTCCAAGCTCTTGGAGCTTGCTTAAGTCCATACATGGCTTTATGAAGCCTGTACACCTTTCTTTCTTCGCCTTGTTTCACAAACCCAACTGGTTGTGCAACATAAACTTCTTCGTCTAAGGGGCCATAAAGGAATGCACACTTCACATCCATCTGACATGTGTGCCAGTTGTTCATATTTGCTAGGCCAACAACCAACCTGATTGTTTCGATTCTAGTAACAGGTGTGAATACTTCATCGAAGTCGATTCCTTCCTTCTGAAGAAATCCTTTCGCCACAAGTCTCGCCTTGTGTCGAGTTACTTCTCCTTTAGGATTTACCTTTACCTTGTAAACCCACTTCACATCAATTGCCTTCTTGCCTTGCGGCAATTCGACAAGTGACCAGGTATCATTGACTTCGATGGACTCCAACTCTTCAGTCATTGCTTTCATCCACTTCGAATATTTCAATGCCTCAGCTGCATTGACTGGTTTGACATCTGCGTAGAAAGCATAATGTACCAGCTCACCTTCCTCATCGACTACATCATCTGATGTAATTACACATTCTTGCAACCTTGCAGGCATGTGTCTTGTTCGTCGAGGTCTGCTTGAACCTGCTTCATTTGCAACTGGTTCCTGTCGAACTTCTATTTCGACTTCAGTGGCTGGTTCTTCACAAGAGATTCTCACTAAATCCTTCTTGGCATTCTCAGTCCAATCCCATTCTTTAAGCTCATCTATGATCACGTCCCTGCTGATCACTACCTGCTTATTCACTGGGTCGAACAGCTTGTAACCTCCTGTCGAATGATATCCTATCAAGATCATCTGATTTGACTTATCATCAAGCTTCCTTCTCAACTGATCTGGCACATGTCTATGTGTTATAGATCCAAACACCTTCAAGTGACTGAGACTAGGCTTGACACCAGACCAACATTCTTCTGGTGTGATTCCTTCAAGCTTCTTCGTTGGACATCTATTCAATATATATGTTGCTGTCGAAACTGCTTCTCCTCATAATTCTTTAGGTAGATGCTTTCCATTCAACATACTTCTCACCATATTCATGATGGTTCTGTTCTTGCGTTCCGCAATCCCATTTTGCTGTGGAGTGTAAGGTGGCACCACCTGATGCACAATACCTTCTTTTACACATAGTGTATCAAACTCTTTCGACACATACTCTCCACCACCATCAGTCCTCAGAATTTTCAGCTTTCGACCACTCTGTCTTTCGACCATGGACTTGAATCTGGAAAATACCTCAATCACATCACTTTTCTTCTTGATGAGGTAAGTCCACAGCTTTCAACTGTAATCATCTATAAACGTGACAAAGTATCTGTTGCCACCAATCGAATCCACCTGGATTGGACCACATACATCAGAGTATATGACTTCAAGTATTGCCTTCGACTTCCTTCCTGCATCCTTGCTGAAGCTATTCTTGTGTTGTTTCGACTGAACACACTCTTCACAGACTTCACTTGGAATGTCGATTTCTGGTAATCCTGAAACCATATTTCTTCTCTTCAGTTCTCTGATGTCTTTAAAGTTGAGATGACCTAGTCGAAAATGCCATAACCACTCATCTCTGCTGGCTGCAGTTGCTAGACATCTATGCTCCATCACATTGAGTCCAATCTTGAAGGTCCTATTCTGAGACATTGGAGCCTTCAAGATTAATCTACCACCTGCGTCGAGAACTCTCATCATCTTGTCTTTGACAACTACCTTGTAGTTCTTTTCGACAAGCTGCCCTATGCTGAGAAAATTACTCTTCATGCCTGGTATGTACAACACACTGGAAATTGTTGACCTCTTGCCATCTTTCCTCATAATCAGAACATCACCAACACCTTCGGTTGCTAGAATGTTGTCATTTGCAAACTTCACGGTGTTCTTCGACGAGGACTTCATGTTAACAAACCAATCTTTACTTCCAGTCATGTGAGATGAGCATCCTGAGTCCAAGTACCACTGATCTTGGAATCTTTCTTCATCTTTTGTTGTGACCATTAGCAACGTTTCTTCTTCTTCATGTTTCGCCAGCTTTGCATCAGTCTCTTGATTTCTCTTCCTTTCTGGACAATCACTAGCATAATGACCATACTTCTGGCAATTGAAACACTGAATGTGGCTTTTGTCTGGCTTTCGACCGCCACCTCTTCCTTTACCTGCAGCACCACCTCTTTGGTTGCCTTGGTTCCAAGGTTTCTTCTGATTCGACTGGTTTCCTCCTTTGTTGCCATTCCAGCTACCTTTGCCTTTTCTTTCCTTTTCTGACTGCGCCTGCAAAGCCATATCTTTCGACTTTCCTGCAGCTCTCTCAGTCATTCTCTGTTCATGAGACTCAAGAGTCCCTTGAAGCTCTTCCTTCGTCAACACTGATAGATTTTTCGACTCTTCTATGGCAACTACCACGTGATCGAATTTTGGAGCCAACGATCTCAAAATCTTTGAGACAACTGCTTTCGTCGTCAGCGCTTCTCCACATACTTTGATTTGACTCACTAACCTTATAACTCTGGTGAAGAAATCTGTAATGCTTTTGTTGTCTTCCATCTGAAGCAACTCATAGGTTCTCTTGTGAGTTTGTAACCTCACCTCTTTCACCTTTTCTGTGCCTCCAAACGACTTTTCAAGAATCTCCCATGCTTCTTTTGCTGAATCAACATCACTAACATTTTCAAAGTTATTAGGATCGACACACTGATGAATTATAAAGAGTGCTTTATAATCCTTCTTCTTCAATTCTTTGTGCGCAGCCTTTTCCGCCTCCGCTGCGTTCTCCCCAAGCGATGTTACTCCATCTTTCACAAGATCCCAAAGATCTTGATAACAGAAGATCACCTTAATCTGCTTGCACCAATTCTCATAATTGTCTTTCTTGAGAATTGGCAGGGTCGCCGGAAAGTTTCCGTTCGGATAGTTCATCGCCATCACTATCTTCCTTCCTTGAATCTCTCAACCGGAGCTCTAGATACCAGATGTTGGAAATTCACCTCACACCCTATGAAGAATTCCCTTCAATCTTGATCTCAAGATTGACGAACAAACCCACAATATGATGGTAATGGTAATAACAAGTAATTATCAAGAACAACAAAAGAAAAAGAAGAATAACAAACAAGAAAGAGAAGAATGAGAAAGTATTGAGTTACCCACAACTGTGGGATTTCTGATTTTATTGAACCTTCACTTGCTAACACTGCAACTGTGAATCCAATTCTACTGTTGTGTTTTTGAATACAAAGCAAGACACCCTGTTTATAGTTTTAGGTTTACAAAAGCCCAAAACATAAAAGGCCCAAAATATTCAAATCAAATCTAATCATATCAAATCAAATCTGTTTACACAATGAATTATATTTAACATAATAAATCAGATAAGGAACAAATGATCAAAGAATGATCACACAATTGAAAATATCTTCACAAACTAAGGGGATGATGATGAAGATTGAATAAATCTTCACATGGAAGATGAAGTGCGAATGAGAAAAAATTTCATTGATTGGGGCTGATACCATATTAAAATGATCAAGATGAACATGGTAAAGAAAGAATTATAATGAGAAATTATGGTTTAAGTTGAGTTTCTTATACACAACAAGGTGACTTGCACCATAAGCAACTAGATTCTACCACACCATAATGTGCCTTAAAGAAGAAGTAAAAAATTCTAACTACCTACTAACAACTTTTCTAACTATAATGCAAGGTATTTAGTGATGTATAATGATATTGTTATCATACTCCACATGCACATTATATGAATGACATCCGAACAAAACATACTTGATGGTTAAACCGAAGCTACAAAAGTGTTGATGGGGAGTCTAGGAGAGTCGGAAGCACCAATGAGACTAATGCTCCAAGACCACAAGAGAGGAAGGTGTCACATCTCAACTCAAAACCTTAAAGTGTTAGGTAAGTGGATCCTCTCTCTTATAAATCTAATATTCCATCCATTCATAGGTAATGTGGGACTTTAACCACTCAAACTTGCACCTAACATTCTCCATCACAAGTATGAGTCCCCCACTTCCTATAATAAGATCCAACATCGGAACCAGCTCCCGCTCCCCCACAAAGCCGAACCATGCTCTAATACCATTGATGGGGAGCCCGAAAGAGTCGGGAGCACGAGTGAGACTCATTCTCCAAGACTACAAGAGAGGAAGATGCCACATCGCAACCCAGAATCTTAAGGTGTTATGTAAATGAGTCTTCTCTCTTATAAATTCAACATTCCACCCATTCATATGTGATGTGTGACTTTAACCACTTACACTTGCATCCAAAAGTGTCTCTAATTTAACTTTAAAAAAGTATTTTTAAAAATAGAAAATCTTAAAGAATCATAAACAAAAGAATGAACTATATAGGTAATTCATTTGTTCAATACAAGATCATAAGTTGTCGAAAATATGTATGATCTTTTTATCTATTTTAATTTTGCAAAACACAAATTCTCGTAACGAATGATAAACAAGAGTTTTACATGAGTAAAGAAAATTATCTCAAAATTTTGTTTACCGAATCTTATTTTACAATTTGATTTTTATGCTTTTAAAGAATGTTAAGAGTTGATATAAGCCATTTTAAGAGTTTATATAAGTCATCTTTAAGTGGTTCTTTCATAGAATTTCCTTCCTTGTCTAATTGTCTTTTACAAAGTAGAAATCAACATTAAACTAAATAAGGATGTTATTGCAGATATTTAGACACACTATACAAATTTTTGGTAATCTTAGGCGCATATAAGACAACAAGTAAATTGAGTCTTAAAGAACCAATGACAATAATCTTTAGTTGTTCACAATTTTCGAATATTAATGACTTATTACATGATGTTAAGCTACATTCTCGAATTTTTTGATTTGATGCATCACATAATTTCATAGGAAAAGTTTTGTGAGATTTGAAAGGCATGTTTAGATCTGTTATTGAACATTGTGGGAATTTCTTTCTAGAGTAACACATTTGTGTCTCCTACTTATAAATGCTCAAGTCTCCCCATTTCTAGCCAATGTGGTACTATTACCCGTACTACTCACACTTGCTATACTTAACACTCCCATCAAGTGAGAGTCTATCCATAATGCTCCACCTTAGGCAGAAGCTCTTTTCATCCACATACACTTGTACCGCCGTTGAGACTCTTCAACAAGACACCTCCTAACCACCACATGTGGGGAGTACTTTCGATACAAGTGAGACGATCCTTCACTTGAACCAAGCTTTGATACCATATTAAGAAATATGGTTGGGCCTAAATCAGCCATACAAAACCGGTTGGTAGAGTGAGGATTTCTCCCACTTATAAACACATGCTCATGCCATATATTGTCCTATGTGGGACTCTTAACAAGATCCTTGCATGTTACTACCTACTAACTAGTTTGAACATGCGTAGGTTTTTTCAAACATTTAGTAGAAATACACAGTTATTTGAGAAATCTAGGTGCAAATTTTACATGTTGGCTCCATTAATATAATATATACATTTCATAACATTATTTTACTATGGTCATTTAGTCAACCATCGTAATCATTTTTTTAGTCGTCTTTTTTTTTTGTTATTTACTAGAAGATATTTCACCATGGTCAAACCTATCAATTATAATGAAAAGTACCTAGACTGACAAACTTCGAATCTAAATGTTGAATGTAATTCAATATTCAAGTTAGTTTATTTGCATTTACATTTACATATGCATTTGAATTTGGTTTTGCATTTCATGAAGACCGATTGTATGTTTATAGTTGTTGTTCTTCATGGTTATATGTTGTTGTCTATGGTTGTTGTTGTTCATGGTTACATGTTATTGTTCTTCAAAAATTTTGGTTATATGTTATTGTTGTTCATGTTTATCTTGAATGTTTTTGGTTGTTGTGGTTCTTGTTGTTCATGGTTATATGTTATTGTTCATGGTTACATGTTGTTATTGAACGCTTTTGGTTATATGTTATTGTTGTTCATGTTTATTTTGAATGTTTTTGGTTGTTGCTGTTCTTGAATATTTATGTTGTTCATGGTTTACATGTCCATCAAAACAAAAATGTCCACATGTTAATTTTCTTTTATTTTTGTTATTCATGGTTTACATGTCCATTAAAAGAAATAGGATCCCTAATGTTGTTGTTGCTTTTGTTGTTGTTTTTGTTGTTGTTTTTGTTGTTTTAGTTGCTGTTGTTGTTGTCACTGCTACAAATAATACATATCATGACAAATCTTTCAACTCACCTAACAAAAAACCAAGGTATAATGCCAAGGCGCGACATGTTACTTTTATAAAATAAATACCACATATTCCCTCAGATTTTGAATATAACCGAGGGAAAAATAATTTGAGGCATGCTTTGAATCCCAACAAATGCAATTTTTGATTTTATTTCTATAAAAGTGGTGTGTTTTTTTTTTCATTTGTAAATTAATGATCTATTCCTCCAGTTTTTATAATAACCGAGGTATTAAATAATTAGATTTTACTATAAAAACACTCATTAATCATATTTTACCCTAAACCTAACTTATATGTAACAGCTCCAAACTCGTACGTGTCATTCTTTGGGATGGATTGTAAGACAAAAAAAACTTCAATGTTTTGTGTTATATGTTGTTCTTCTATCTTGAACAAAACTTTTTTCTGTTTTTGCAATATATCTCACATAATAATGTTAATGTTGTTATTGTATTTTTGGAATATCCTACCTATGTTGTCAATCAAAGAAAGCACTCCATAATTTATTGCTTTCTTTGATCGTATACATTGAGAAATTTATTCATAAAGATGTTGTAAATTGCAACATAAAAAAAAGGTGAATGGTAACAAATTGAAAAGGAAACAAGACATGTTACTTTCAATTTTTTCATTCACCATTTTTTACAAGTAATATATTACCTAGGTTTTTTTTATAAAATCAAGGATAAATTCCTTATTTTATTTTATTTTGCAATTAAAAAAGAAAAATCTCTCCCCTCGGTTTTAAAAAAGAACCGAGGGGTCTACCTACTAAGCTACAACAATGAATCTATGCCCTACATTAATAAAGTAAAAACTCTCAAGATATTCTTAACACATCAATTCAGAAGAAGATTTCTACACCCACCACTGTATATCTTGTTCTATTTCTTGTGAAATCATTTTCCATAAAAATATTTACTCAAGATAATGAAATCTCGGAACAGGTCTTTGAGATGAATTACAAGTGCAAAAAAAAACTCATGGTTGGAACAAATAATTTATCAGAAATAAGATGCGCACAAGTTTTCCCATGGTTTGAATAGATCTATGGGATGAATTACAAACTATTGAACTTGAAAAGAATGCGCACAAAGGGTATACAACAAAATCTGGATAACAACAAATATTTTTTGTTATCCAAGAATTACAACGACGATAATAAATCAAATTTCTCAAAATATGGAATTATTTAAATAATGTATTTTAATTATATGTGTAAACAATGTAATTAAAAAAAAAAAGCTTATTCCCCTATTTTTTTAAAACAAAAACCGAGAGGTATGTGGCGCTTGGGAAGTAAAATATTTTATTGTATTTTTTAATTTAAAAAGAAACACATTTTACATCGGTTTTAAGTCATAAATGAAGGGAAATACAAGTGTGTTTAATGAGTTTTTCACCATCTTCAAACAAGTCTTTGTCTTCCATTTAATGAGTATCAACGTTCAAGACACTGTCATTTGTGATCCATGTGAAAATAAAATACATTATAAAAACATTCTGAATATAAAAAGTTGATAATAAAATATTTGACATTGAAACTTTGAAATTTAAAGAAGTTTGGAAAAGTTCTCTATGATGGATTGCAAGAGTAGAAAATCATTTCATTTCAATGTTTGTGTTCTTAAATAATCATATAATTAAATACTTATTTTATTTATCTAACCATTTTTTTGTTTTGTTTCAGAAACAATTGTATGAAATATCATACATTTAATCCTCCCGAATATTCAATCAAATAAGGACCCAACATTTGATCTTCACTGGCAATGATGATGATGAATCAGATTCAAAACTTGTTATATATATTTATTTTAATATTATATGTAAACAATGTAATATTCTATGTGAACAATGTAGTTTGCAAAAGATTAATTTATTAATATTTTGTGTAAACAATGCAATGAGTGTTTATTTTATTTTTTAATCTTTCCCCTTAGTTTTGATCATAAATCGAGAGGTATGTGACCCTAGTTTTGAAAATATAAAAAAAATATTGTTGGGGATCAAACCAATCACCATTTTAATTATTCCCTCAGTTGTTCCAAAACTAAGGAGTTAGGTTACAAGTTGTCATGACGCTCTTCGTTACTTCGCCTCTATATATGAGGTTATATCAAATTTGCGTCCTAGGTTAAATGTGTGTATTTTTTGTATTAGTGTGTTATTTTTTTAATGTGTATTAGACATATTTGTATTCATGGTTATATGTGGATCAAATTTGTTCTGGACTGGGCCCAGGCCTGCCCATCAGTCGGGCAGGCCCAGCCCAACACTATTTGGGGAAGGCCCAAATAGGTCTAAATTGCCCAGTGTCGGGCACAGGTTCTCCCGTCGACCAGACAGCTCCCTCGTCGAGCAGGGCAGCCCCTCTGTCGGGCAAGACAACACATCTTCTACACGTTCTCCACATGTCCCCTCTGCGGGGACACGTCATCAGCCAGCTACCCACCTCCGAAAGAGCTGGTCAGTCCACCTTCCGGAGATCACGGGACGATTGAACTAGGGCGAAGACCACGTGCTGGTATTCACTACGCCACGTAAGCCCTAGCAGTCACCTGGGTTGGGCCTGGCAATCCAGCCCAACATAAGAGACCGTTGGCCCTACGCTGGGGTCTCATTATAAATACCCTATTTCACTAGAGGGTCAGATATTCACTTCTTAACCTCTTTTCTGTATTTTGTAACACCCCTTTCTATACCCCCAAATAAACTCATAAATCATTTAGGCACATATTAAAATTTTCATCAGAGTATAATTAAAAACATGGTATAAAAGAGCATGTCACATTATCGTGAAATTAAAACATACAACACCTGCTCATTTAAAGATATGCAACAATGGGGTAACTTCGACAGAGGAACTTAGTCCTTACATCCACATCTCAACATTTAGAATAAAAGCGGAAAATCTAAACATTGGACATCATCAAACATGTATACATATATCATCTGGTTTGATTCACATCATCATTCATGTTTACATAAACATTCATCAGCAGATACATATACAAATGTATCACAAAAGAATTCTATACAATCCTAGCTACCCGGTGCTACATATTACAGCCAACTGACCAAAAGATGAAGACACGCTTCACAAAAAGACCTCCAGCCAACCTACTCTGCAATGCCTCATAGAGCATCATAAAACAGCAGAAGGGTGAGAAATATTATCATAATACCAATATATATAATTATATATCTATATACAATCATAGAATACACATATTCCACATTCTCACCACATTCATCAAAATTCAACATATACATCACAATGTATATACACAAAACTAAGCATATTCATCATGCATATATCCAAAATTTCAATCAATCCACATAAACATATACAATATGTTTATTCACTACAATTCACATAAACATATATAATTATGTTTATTTCACCAATTCACAATCATACTCATTTCATATAAACATTTACATTTATGTTTATTCACCAATGCATCATATAAAGATGATATATGCAAATCATAGAGACCAACTCGCTACTCTATGCAAATGCAAATGCGGTACCGGCTCAATCATCTCAAGTCAATCAGGAACTTATTAGAACCATCGCTCACACCCCCATATGGGCACACGATGTTCACCTATTTCTCACACCCCAACTGGGCACACAATCCTATTGCTCACACCCCACACGGGCACATAATCATTTGCAACCATCGCTCACACCTCTCATAGGCACACGATATTCATGGATTGCTCACACCCCAACTGAGCACACAATCCGATTGCAACCATCGCTCACACCTCTTATAGGCACACGACATTTACTCATTGCTCACACCCCAACTGGGCACACAATGTTCTACAGATTCTCTTAGGAATCAATCAACACAAGAATGCACATCACTATGCTTCACATGCAAATGACTCATGACATTCTTAAAATGCATACATATTCACAAATATACTCATGCATTCTTCACATACAATCGCATACACTTAATATGCATTCACTATATCGCGCCAAACGGCAACGAACTCCATCATAATTATCATGCATTTTAATCAATTTAAACAATGCATAAATTTTCCAAAAGGCCACGTTCCACAATCGATTCCACAATCTAGGATTCACGTCATACAGTTACCCACAGCATATCATACAACCGTATACAAGCTACTCATTCAAGAAGAGGTCGATCGCAACCGAACCCAAGAAACAATACAGGATGGAAAAACAGAAAACCAAACACTGTCACGCTCACTGGACCACTCGCCTAGCGAGGTCCTAGCGAACATTCGCTACAGGCTCGCCTAGCGAACGAGCTCGCGAAGACAGTCAGAAGCTACTGGAAGTATTCGCTACTGGCTCGCTAGAGCCTCGCCTAGCGAACCACTCGCTACCAGCGAATAAGGGTTATTTACATTCTTCCCAAGTCTGGGACCATTCGCTACTTGCTCGCTACTAGCTCGCTCAACGAACACTCGCCACTCTGCTCGCCTAGCGAACATGCTAGCAAGCGTCTGCGTACACTAAAACCCCAACTGTCTAAAAATCATCAAAAGCTCACAACTCACCCGATTTTCACCAAACCAGTTCCAATAGTCTTAGTCTAATATTCCTCGACTAAACTACACCATTTATTCCAGATTCTAACCGTTAAAACATCGATTTCTATCGGTTAAACTATATTCAACCTAAAAAAATGGAAAATGGAGAAAACATCCAAACAATCCATACATAATCAAATACATTGATAAGATAACAATATTTCACACCCTTACCCGATTAAATCGATTCCTAGATGCTTGATCTTGATGATTTCCAAGTTTTCCTCTTTTCTCCTCTTTTCCCTTCTTCCTCTTTCTCTCTCTTCCTTTTTCCTTCTTTTTCTCTTTTCTTTCCACTTTCTCTTATATATATATATATATATATATATATATATATATATATATATATATATATATATATATATATATATATATATATATATATATATATATATATATATATATATATATATATATATATTCTATTTCTCTCAAAACATCTATTAATCCATTTTTTCACAAAGTATCCAACTTAACATTAAATACTAAATGTCTAAAATACCCTCCAATCTATTTCCTCGAAAACTCTCAAAATCGGTAAAATAGCATAATATGCAAACATAACATATTAACACATAAATTCCACAATTAAAATAATAATCATCCAAATAAATCAAAAAGACTCAACAAAAATGGGAAATCAGAATCGGGGCGTTACATATTTGCTCCCGCTCTGGTCCATCACTTAATTTGGCATCGGAGTGTCTTGGAGGTACACCCCCTCCTCCTTCATATTTCTTGTGAGCATCTTGCAGATCAACGGCGCGTGGCAGGTCATTGGTCCCCTTCTGATCAGGTAGGATCAAAATTGTTTTCGTCTTTTTAGCTTACATTTCCATCAAAACAAATATGTCCATATGTATGAAAAGATTTTGTTATTTATATTTTAGGTTATTGTTGTTCTTGAATGTTATGTTGTTCTTGTTGTTGAATGTGTATGATCACATTTGTTGGTTAAGAGATTGGATAAATCTTTTATAGTTGTTTTTGAAGATAAATGATTTCTTCTTCATTTAGTAGCGGCGAAATTTATGCAAATGAAACTCGTACAAATGATTCTCATACTGTAGAATCAAGATTCAAAGCCTTTATTGTTTTGATGAAGACAACTCATATCAGCATGACTTGCAAGATACTTACACTATATACCAGTGGTTTTAAAATCATTTGGAACTGGTATAACACTTTTAACTCAAGTATTATTTTTCTGAGTTTTAACAGTGTTAACCGATTAACCATATGGGTTAATCGGTTAACGGCCTCAAATTTTAAATTCTCAGGGCTAACGTTCAAGTGTTAACTGATTAACCTATATGGTTAACTGATTAACACTGAACAAATTTTGAAAAATTGTTTCTGTTCAAATTCAAATCTTGTTTGATTGTTATACCTTTTCATTATTTGATTCATACTCATTTATACCTTTTTGAAATGGTGTTTTGACTCATATAAATTCTAAATATTTCAAATTGAAAAACACCTCCAATAATTTTCAATGTAATCATTCAATCAAATTCACTAAATTTCAAATACTTTCAAATATTTCAAAAAGTGTTCATACTGTTCATACCATTTCATATTCAGAATTTTTGAACACTTGTATTGATATTGAAAAGTGAATTTTGATCAAAAGGAGAAGATCAATCATTGTATTGATATTATTATATTACTCTCAAATCATCAAATTACAGAATTATTTTTGTGATCCAGGATTGTTGGACACAAGGGTTAATGCTTGCAAGAGGATTGTTCTTGCACACTAAGTTGTTGAAATAGTTGTTAGATAGTAGGCCTCATCGGTTGATGGTGTGATAGGTTGTACATTCTAAAACTATAGTGAAAACTCTCTTTCATGTGGAAAGGGGAGTGGAGTACCTTCGGATTGTGAAGGGAACCGCTATAAATCTCTGTGTCCATTTTCATTCTGTTTTTTACTGCTTTCATCATCAAGAACATAATCAAGTAAAATTCAAGAATCTCGAAAAACCGAAAAAAGTTTCTAAAGCCTAACTCACGCCCCCCCTCCTCTTAGGCGTACTCTGAACTTACACATACTATAGACAAAAAATACAAAAGAGGTTTCACAATGATGACTAAATTAACAAAAGTTCACAATTTGGGTAACATATTTCCTATTGAGTTTAATGTTGTATATTTGATAGTTGATGGTCATTATTCTTTTCTTCTTAAGAGTTATGTTACGTTCCTTGGACATAGAAAAGACACTATACTAATAAATGATTCTAAAAAAAACACCAGAGGGTGTGAAAGAGAGCATATGGGACATATTGGTATTAATTTTAACTTTCATTAATTTGATATTATTTTTTGTAATTACTAATACATACTTATTAATGTAATTGTAGCTTGGTTAGTAATAATTATATATTATGATAATTTTATGCTTATGCTTTATAGATAAAACCATGCAAGTTAATAATTTTCCTATGTTTATAACAGGTTAAAAGTGTAGTAGAAAAATTGAACAAAGAAAAAAATAAATACCCCCATAGGTTGTCTCGTGGGGGGTTACAAGAAACTTGAAAATATAATTATTAATGAAAACACACAAAAAATGGGAGATGAGTACTCCATGAGCCATGATCGCAACCCATCGTCACCATCACGACATGATAAATGGAAGAGGGCTCGACAAAGGCCAAATAGAGAGTACACTTTAGATGCCTCAAGAGCAGTTGCTGAGAAAATTATAAGTAAGATTTATTGTGCATATGTTATGTGTTATTTAAATTTCTATGGTAGTTAACAATATATATCTTATCATGTTGTGTAGGATTCGTTGGTTGTGTTGGCCCGTGAATGTTCTTTTGTTCCAGAACCACAACATGATATATTAATAGAAGCAATAGAAAAAATGAGCATGGTGGGCATGTCCGTGGTATTGGAGATGGAGTCGACCTAAGATTATTCTATGGTACATCTAGAAAAAGCACCAGACAAATTCAAAAAGAAACGATAAAATAGTTTGAGAAGAAGTTGGAAAGAAAAAAGAAATAATTTGAAGTTACGTTAGCAAAGGAGCGGGAAAATCAAAGAAAAAACGTGGAAGACATGAAAGAGTTAATTTTGTGTTATGTTCCTGTTATTTTTATAATGTAGAGATTCAGTGGAACTTCCTAACAATGTAGACATGAAGATGTTGATGATCAATTTCCTAAAAGAAATGTTGTACATGGTGCAAGCATAAAAGAAAGTTATTCAGCCATCCCCACTAATAATGAGATCCATAATGAGTTATTGGCTCCTTTTGAAAAATCAATAACCAAATTGTTATGTCAGTTATGGATAAGAAAGATCTAGTTCCTCTTGATCAAGAACATGATCAAGAGTTAGAGCATTTCTATGTTGATCTTACAGATAAAATGAATTTGATCATTGGAAAACTGTGGTTGGACGTATAGATACTTCAGATTTGGTGCACGTAAGTATATAATTGAATAAATCATTATGGTCCAATCATAATTTTTTATAGAATTAATTCCTCACTTATTTTTTGAATTTTGCTTAACCATTTAGGTACATTTACCGTGTTTGTAGAGAATTAAAAAAAATCAGATATTTATGAATTCTAAGATCTAGTTAGTATTCAATTTACAAGTAATTGTCCAAAAAAGGTTGAAACATATATAGATTCACCGTTAGATGAGACAAAGACTGTTACTTAGCACCATTCTTCCATGTGTGTGTAATTTTAAAATTGTGGTTTTCCTATTATAGTTAGTTTCCATTTTTAACAAATACAAATTATATATGTGTCGCAAATGTGAAAAGGGCCGGCGGAAATAAACCGAAGAGTCGCCACCAAATGTTATTTATTCCAAAGAGGGGGAAAGGAAACGATCAAAGAAAACCTAAAAGAACGGGAAAAGACAAGGTCACCGCAACCAAATCTTGGGTTCGGAAGTCGGTTACGCAAGAGGAAGGTATGAGCACCCCTCATGTCCGTTGTACTCAACAGGGTCCACACTTGTTGTCTAACCAAAGGGTGAGTTATCTAAAAGCTACTGCTAAACGAGGGAAGAAAAAGGAGACTCGATAGGAAATCGTCTCCCTATGCCTATGTATTCCCTCGTGCAATGGGAAAGTCAGAGTCAACGTAGTTCGAAAAACTACAGGTGAATTGGGGAAAGGTTGCTCGCTAAGAAATCATCGTCTTATGCCTACGTATCCTCATTTGGTATGAGAAATCAGAGGAAACATAGTTCGGGTAACTGAACCACTGGTTGGTTAAGTGTTTTTTATGAGCAACGCTAAATTTCCATTCCAGCAGTTAGGGTCGAGGCTTGTTTGCAGTAGAATAGAAAAATAATGTACTCTTTTGTGAAAATGATTTGAAGAACAATCCCGAGGGATAAAAGGTTTGAATTTGGTTTAATATATTCTAGTGAAGTGAATTATTTTGTTTGAGATCCATGTTGCACTAAAGACTATGACATAGGAGCGAATGTGTCGCATATCGCCCAAAGGGCATACACTAAACATTCTAGACAAGTGAGGAGAAACCCCTCACTCATCATTTCCCATATACTTAAGGCTCGTGGTGCACAACGTTCATCATTCTTTATTAAGTGTCTTAAGATTGTTTGAGATGAGAAGAGAAGACACAAAAGAAAACACTAAAGAGAAACTGAAAACCCTAATGTTATCATACAAAATAATCCTAAGGTTAGGATGAAAAGGAAGTTTACCTAATATTATCATACAAAATGGTCCTAAGGTAGAGGTAAAAGGGACTATCCTAATTGTTATCGTGAAAAGGATTGAAAGCCTAATGTCTCTCCTACTCCCATCTTAATCAGAAATTAAGAAGGACTAGGAATCCTAAGGGGTCATGTGAGTAAGCACAAGTAAACACCAATCAATTCAATCACAAATGAAAGCAAGAATGAAACTTAAACAAGTTCCAAAAAAAAAGAGAAGAAAGAAGGCATACAAGATGAAGAACACACATGAAAGTTCAAAGGCAAGGCATCAAGCAAATATCAATCAATGATCACACATGGTAAACATCAACAACATATCAAAGCAATAAGAATGAGCTCACACCATGCCAAAAGAATTGCAAACAAACACAATGGCAAAACAAAGTGCCCACACACACCCTCAAACATCATCAATAAGCATTATCAATCACAAATTAAGATGAAATCAAAAGGAAAATAACCAATCATCCACAAGAGGAAAATAGAAATCAAACAAGGAACAAAGTCTCAAATGAAACTTGAGGAAGATCAGAATACCATCAAAATGGATCAAAAACAAAAACACACGAATTTGCAATTTTAAAGTGAATAAAAAACAAATAAAAAGGTAAATAAAACCATAAAAAGGATGGAAAGTAGTAAACTGAATAATAAAAATGCACAAAAATAAAAATCAGAAGAGAAAAATAAAAGGAAATTTTAGAAAATATTTTGATATTTTTCTGATTAAAAATGATTTTCTATGAATTTCTGAAAATAAAATGAATTTAAAAACAAAATAGAAAAAGAAAATAAAATAGAAAAAATAAGATGAGTTGGATCTCACTTTATTAAATGACGTGGCTAATCCAAGGGGCAGAAAGCGCGCATCCACAACGGATCAGAGTCAATCTCATCATTTCCAAAAAAAAAAGGTCAAACACGCAGGATTAAAACAAGTGGCATGATGGACGGTGAGATCATCATCTTCAACCTCCAGCCACTTGAGATTTTTAGAGAATTGCATAAATACGAAGATCCATCAAACCATAACCATTGGAGCTCATAATGGTTTCATCTAATGCGTGTTTTAAAGACGATCTCAACCATATCATCGCGTCATATTTCTTTAAACCACAACTCACTCGATTTAAAAAAAATTAGAAGAAAAAGCAAACACAGATTTGAAAATTAACCAACAAAACTAAACCAAAACTAGAATCTAACAATCCTAACAGCATCAGCACATCAAGGACTACATGTTAGCAACAAATTTGAGTCAAAATGGTTGAGAATTATACCTGTTGAAGTTCAACTTCAAAGCTCTAAAAATGGAGTCCTCAAGCTTGATTCAGGCCATGATTTTTCATGTTTTTGAGCTGGTTAGCTTCACTGAATGTTGGTGAAACTAACTGAGTGGAGATTTTGAGTGATTAAGGTGTGGAAATGAAAATTCAAAGTTCAAGCTTAAGAGCTCAAATGGGATCTCAGCATGGTGATTCTGACTATCAAAGCTTGCCAAAATTAGTGGAATGAGTCTCTTATTTATAGGAGAAGCTTTCTAAATGTTGAGGGAGGGTGAATGATGCAAATTGAGGTGAATTCATGCATACCTGCAGCATGAGAAAAATGTGACTTGAAACTTGTCAAAACTCACTCAAACCTTGCATTTCAATGCTCTAATCAACCTAGGAAAGTTTCTTAATCATGTTTATACTAAATTCATGTATTAATTTGATGATTAGAGGCCATTTCAACCAAATTCAATTCTGACTTAAAGTGAAATTTCAGCTTTGAAATTCAAATTTTTCTACCATGGTTCTCACAATGTAGGAGGCTTTATGAGATGATTCTTCTTGAATTGGATAGAGGATGATACACTCTTTGCAATGTGAAAAGAAATTATTGATTTGGAAATCTGAGTTAAAAGATATGATCCTTCAAAGTAGCTTGCATGAAAAGGTTCAAAATTGCAAAACACTTAGAAAAATTTCAAGCCTTTTTAGGGACCAAAAATGACCTATAATGTTTTGATAAAAACCAAAGCCTTCCATAGGTTTTTGGAACTTCCACCTTGAATCAAAGTTGTAGAGGACATCTTCAAGTTCATTTTAGAAAAATAATTGGCTCCAAATGATGAAAAGTGACAAAATTTATGACCTTTTGAAGTTGACTAGAAAATCCTTCCAAAACTCAAATGACCTATAATGCCTTCAAACTTTTGATGACTTTCCAAGCATATGTGGATCTTTCCTTTCAAAGAGCACTTGTTGGGGATGATGAGAAGAGTTAATTAGAAACCGAACCACCTCAAGATGTTGAAAAATGAAGAAGTTATGCCCATTTAATCATAGCATCCACAATTTGCTAAATTAGGTCAACCACCTTGAACCAAACTTGAATCTCTTGATTATTTCTTGCCTACCAAGACATGGTGAATCACATATGATCTTGAAATGATGTTGTCTTGAACCATACTTGATAATAAGGGACCTTTGGGGGACTTGAGAATGCCATAAAGTTAAGAAGAAACCTTCTTGATGTTGAAGAAACATGTCCCTCTACTGAGAAACAAGCCATGATACCTTGATCCCTCCTCTAGAATAATGCTATGCAAAAATGAACATGAAAATGTAATGAAACATAAGCCAAGAACCAAGAGAAAAGATGGGAAAATTTTAGGGTGCTACAATATGCTTGTGTTCATTCAGTGAACATTTTTAATTGATCGTCATATCTCTTTGGACGAATATGTTAACTATGCTATGTCTCTTACACAATCCAGTTAAACCTAAGATGAAACAAATTATTACAAGAAATCTTCTATTTATGAGACTTTAAATAATATTTTCTTTGACTTTGAAATTATTTTAATGGGTAATATTTTAAATTCATTTTCAATATACATTGTTATGGAGCGACACTATGTTATGAACAGTTCTAGAAAAAGGCTCACATTTTGAATGTCCAAGGTTAGTGGATAACTTGATACACACACACACGCGCACACACACACACACACACACACACACACACACACACACACACACACACACACACACATATATATATATTATATATATATATATATATATATATATATATATTATATATATATATATATATATATATATATATATATATATATATATATATATATATATATATATATATATATATATATATATATATATATATATATATAATTGTGAAATCCAATGCCTTGAAATAAAATATACACTGTTTCTTTATGATCAAGAAATACAAAGGGGGTAAAAAAGACGGTAAAAGAAGAACAACAACAAGGACTGATTATAACTGCTATTCTTTACTTTCTCTTTGAATCAGATTATAAGTACTCAAGAATAACAAATAAACCTCTCACCCTAATTAGGATTTCCCTTACTTATGATGAGAGACTAGTTTGTTATTTATAATAAAACCTAACATACTAAACTAATGAGCTTTTTAACAATTGCCCATTACAAGCTAACTTAAACAATTGGACATAACAAACAAGCCCAATTCGACATTCTAATAAATTTATCATTTCCGACAACTGCATGTTTGACCCTCCTTCGACTACAACATACACTACTTCGACAACAACATGTGAACAACCTTCGACTACATACTTAACATCTGTCAAACTGTCAAACCAATAAGCTACCTTTGATCATCCTAGAGTTCAATCCAATATCTATCAAATCTCCACCTTGGAACAAAATCTATAATATCAAGGAACAAACTAGCTTTCTTCATGCAGCTTTATCAACTTAATTACAGTGGAAAAACTTGCAACCGGGCAATGTCTTGGTGATCATATCAGCTGCATTATGATCTGTCAAAACCTCTAGCACTTGGACTTCTCCACGCTCGATTACCCCTCTGACAAAATGCAACCTCACATCGATGTATTTGGTTCACTCATGATAGACTAAATTCTCTGATAGGTGTATTGCACTTTGACTATCACATTTAATAGTGATAACTCGACCTTGAAGTTTCATCTCCTTTGCAAAAACTTCAAGCCACAATGTTTCCTTCACAGCTTCAGTTAGGGAAATATATTCTGCTTCAGTGGTTGATAAGGAAACAACCTTCTGAAGTGTTACTTTCCAACTAATTGTTGTGCCGAACATATTGAACACATATCCAAAAATATATTTTCTGGAATACATACAACTTATATAATCAGAGTCGACATATCCTTCAGTTGCTGCTTTATTATCTTCACCCAAGGTTCCACCGTAAATTAGGATTCTGTTTAGAGACCTATTTATGTACGGTAGATCCACTTCAATACTTGCCAGTGAGCCTTTCCAGGATTCACCATGTACCTGCTTACAAGACTTACTGCATATGCTATGTCGGGTATAAAACATACTATAACATACATCAAAGAACCAATTATATTAGAATATGGAACGCTATTCATATAAGCTCTTTCTACATGAGTACTGGGAAACTGATCTATACTCAACTTGAATTGAGGGTTTGTCG
Organism: Lathyrus sativus; assembly: GCA_963859935.3. Classification (NCBI taxonomy): domain Eukaryota; kingdom Viridiplantae; phylum Streptophyta; class Magnoliopsida; order Fabales; family Fabaceae; genus Lathyrus; species Lathyrus sativus. The sequence continues at coordinate 10,557,496 of OZ012739.1, read as the reverse complement.
GAGTCACAACAGACTTGAATTCGACATACCAAAATTTTCGAGAATCTTCAGTAGATATGCCTCTTCAGATAAGCATAATTTCGACTGCTTTCTATCTCTTTAGATGTCAATCTCAAGAATCTTAGACACGACTCCCAGATCCTTCATGTCGAACTCCTTATTGAGTTCATCCTTCACCCTCATTACAACTTTGACATTGTTGCTTACTATTATAATATCATCCACAAAAAAATAACAAATGAATTACCAGGTAGAAATCTAAAGTAAACACAGTGGTCAAACTTACTTCTAATGAAACTTATGAATGCCATGAAACTTTCGAATCTCTTATTCCAGTATCGAGGAGATTGTTTTAGTTTGTATAAAGATATATTCAGCTTTCACACATAATCTTCCTTTCCCTTTTCGACATACCCTTCAGGTTGCCTCATCAAGATTATTTTTTCTAGATCACCATACAAGAATGCAGTCTTCATATTCATTTGTTATAGTTCAAGGTTGAATTGTGCCACCATGGCAAGCAAAATTCAAACGGATATGTGCTTTACAACAGAAGAGAACACATCATTGAAGTCGACACCCTCTTTCTGAGTGAAACCCCTAGCGACCAATCTTTCCTTGTATCTCTTCGACGCCACTTCTTTGATTCCTTCCTTAAATTTGAAAATCCACTTACAACTGACTTAGTTAGCTCTGGAAGGTTTCTTGATCAGTTCCCAGGTGTTGTTATCATGAAGAGATTTCATCTCATCATCCGTGGCCTTCATCCGTTTAGTCTTATTTTGACTCGTCATAACTTCCTTATAGTCTCTAGGTTCTTCGTCTAGAACCTCACTTGCAGAGATTAAGATATAAGCTATAAGATCTGCAAACCCAAGTCCTTGAGGTGGCTTCATGACTCTCCTCGATCTATCTCTTGACTATAGGTAGTCATCGACAGTTTCCTCAACTTCCTTAGTATCTTCTACTTCTTCTTCGACTTCATCTGGGATACGCAATTCAACATCAACATGAATCTCTCCCTATTCCAACTCTTCGTCAACATCATCAATTTTATTAAAGGCCATCTCAACTTCATTGAAAACTATATCTCGACTGGTGATACACCTCATGTGACTTGGCTCTAAGCACCATAGCCTATAAGCTTTGACTCCTTTAAGGTATCCCATGAACATACATTTTAGATTTTTAGGTTCGACCTTGTCTTGCCTAATACGAGTATAGGCCATGCAACCAAATACTCTCAATTTTTTGAGATCTAGTGGATATCCCGACCAAACTTCTTCAGGTTTCTTCATATCTAACACAATCGAAGGACATCTATTTATCAGATATGTTGCTGTCAAAACAACCTCAGCCCAAAACACCTTCTTTAACCCAACACTAGTCAACATGCATCTAACTCTTTCCAAAATAGTTTGATTGAACCTTTTCACAAAACCATTTTATTGTGGAGTACCCATAATTGTTTTGTGCCTTGCAATACCTGAGGCAACACAAAAGTTGTCGAACGCCTCATTGCAAAATTCAAGGCCATTGTCGATTCTCAACCTCTTGACCTTTCTGCCATCTGACTTTCGACCAGAGTCTTCCAACCTTTGAAATTTTCAAAATGTTCATCCTTAGTCTTCTGGATGACTACCCATAACTTTCTAGAATAATCATGAACTATGGATAAAAATACCTTGCACCTAAATGTGATGTACACCTCGCAGGCCCCCAAAGATCTGCATGGATATAATCAAGGGATCCATGTATTCTTTGTTTTCCTTTATTGATCTTCACTCTGCAAGATTTTCCAAGTACACAGGGTTCACAAAATTTCAGCTTTTCGACTTTATCTCCCCAAGCAGATTTTGTTTCCCCAATTCGACTAGACCCATTTCACTGACATGGCCCAATCTCATGTGCCAAATTTCTGTCTTCGACAAAGTTTTCGTGGATACAACACTTGTCAAACCACTAACAAATTCAGCCTCAAGAGTATACAAGCCCTGTTTCTTTACGCCTCTTAAGACTTCCTTCGACCCCTTCATGACTTTTAGGATACCTTTCTCTCCTTTGAAAACATATCCTTTCTTGTTGAATTCATCAAGAGAAATTAAATTCCTCTTAAGGTCAGGTGCATACCTAACCCCGGTCAATAGCCTTATTGACTCATCATGGAGCTTGAATCTTACAGATCCAATACCTGCAATCTTGCAAGCTTTATTGTTTCCCAATAGCATTGATCTATCATCTTGATCACATAATTCTTCAAATACATTCTTGTTTGGAGTCATATGCCAAGTACATCCCGAATCTATAATCCACTCTTTTCAAGAGTTGTTGCTCGAAACCACAAAGACATCAGATGATTCATGATCATCTTGTACAATAACCATATTGCCATTGTCCTTACCTCCATGATTATTCAGGCACTTAGGGCATACTTTTCTTGTATGACCTTCCTTCTTACAGTGATAACATTGAATGCCATATGCATAACCACTATAAGACTTTTTCCGACTTTTACCCTTCTTCTTGTCGAACTAACCATCTCTTTTTGTGGATTTCGCCTTGACCGACTGACTTTCACCCATTGAAGATGTATTTTGCTTCTTCCGTTCGTTCAAGTCCTGCGAATATAATGCTGACTGAAATTCTTCAAAGGTCAGAGACTCTCCTTCATACAAGAGAGTTTCTTTGAAGTGAGTATGTGATCTGGGCAAAGTACACAACAGCAACAGTGCTTGATCTTCATCATCAATCTTGACATCAATATTTTCAAGTTCAAGAATCAGCTTGTTGAACATATCCAAATGCTTAGCCAAAACGTTGTCTTCACTCATATTGAATGAATGCAGAGCTTGCTTCAGGTAGAGGCGATTGACCAAGGATTTGGTCATGTACAGAGATTCAAGTTTCACCCATAACCCTGACGTCGTCACCTCCTTTGAAACCTGTCGTAAAACATTATCACCAAGGCTCAATAAGATGGCGTTGTAGGCTTTCTCTATCATACTTATTCTTTCTTTTTCCGTTAATGCAACGTCCATGGCTGCGACTCCCTTCAACGCTTCCAAACAACTTTGCTAAACCAGTAGGGCTTTCATCTTCAAGTGCCACATGCCGAAATCGTTCACTCCAGTGAACTTTTCAATCTCATACTTTGTTGAAGACATCTTTCTCCACACTCATCGTACCAATTTGTTGTGAAATTTAATACCTTGAAACAAAATATAAATTGTTTCTTTATGATCAAGAAACACACAGGGGTAGAAAAGACGGTGAAAGAAGAACAACAATAAGGGTTGGTTATAACTGCTATTCTTTACTTTCTCTTTGAATCATATTACAAGTATTCAAAAATAACAAATAACCCTCTCACCCTAATTAGGATTTGTCACACTTATGATGAGAGACTAATATGTTATTTATTATAAAACCTAACATACTAAACTAATGGGCTTTTTAACAATTATCCATTACAAGCTAACTTAAACAATTGGACATAAGAAACAAGCCCAATTCGACATGCTAACAAATCTAGCATTTCTGACAAATGCATACTCGACCCTACTTCAAAAACAATATGTGAACGGCCTTCGACTGTAGGTTAAACATCTGTCGAACTGTTAAACTTTCGAACCAAGAAGCTACCTTCAATCATACTCGAGTTCGATCAAATATATATCTCTCTGTCTCTTTCTCACACACACACACACACACACACACACATCCGCCCACACACACACAACAGATATATATATATATATATATATATATATATATATATATATATATATATATATATATATATATATATATATATATATATATATATATATATATATATATATATATATATATATATATATATATATATATATATATATATATATATATATATATATATATATATATATATATATATATATATATATATATATATATATATATATATATATATATATATATATATATATATATATATATATATATATATATATATATATATATATATATATATATATATATATATATATATATATATATATATATATATATATATATATATATATATGTTAAATCAAAATCAAAATCACGTATTATTTCATTGACACATAAACAATTTTTGTGCAACATCATCTAAATTCCTATGTGACACACTTCAAAATTATTCTTCACTTTAAAAAAAGAATATATACATACTTATTCTCTATGACAAGTCGTGGGTTCGAATCCTAACAAAGACAAAAATGTATTATTTTCATAAATTTTTGTATCAACTATCTCAAAACTTAACAACTAATATATATATATATATATATATATATATATATATATATATATATATATATATATATATATATATATATATATATATATATATATATATATATATATATATATATATATATATATATATATATATATATATATATATATATATATAAATATATATATATATATATATATATATATATATATATATATATATATATATATATATATATATATATATATATATATATATATATATATATATATATATATATAAATATATATATATATATAAAGAAATATTGTGCATCACATGATACATATGTAAACAATTAAAATTAATCATAAATATTTACATGCATTTGTGGTTATATGTTCATGAAATGTTTAAATTTGTAGATGAGAAGACAAGAAGAAAGATACGAGTGTGAGTATTTTATAAGGAAGCACATGTTAAACATTATCTCTGTCGACATTGTTGATTCTTGGGATCGGATATATATTATTTCATGAAATGTTTATAATAAAATTAATGTTTAAGTTTGCTATTATATTTCAAATTATGCGATATTTAATTTTCTTCACCTTTTTGTGTAGACGTTTAACGAGATGACACTTATCTCGTATGATGACTTAAAATACATTTGTAGATGTTGGACGTTTATTTTCAATGCGCTACTTGAAAATGGCGCTAATATATGGTTTTGTCTTTGATGTTTGTAAATATATGATTTTGGCTTTGGTGTTTGTAATATATGACAAGGGTAAATATATGTTTGTAAATAATATTTTTGACTTTGATGTAAAAAATATTTAGGTTTGTAATATATATATATATATATATATATATATATATATATATATATATATATATATATATATATATATATATATATATATATATATATATATATATATATATATATATATATATATATATATATATATATATATATATATATATATATATATTTATATATATATATATATATATATATATATATATATATATATATATATATATATATATATATATATATATATATATATATATATATATATATATATATATATATATATATATATATATATATATATATATATATATATATATATATATATATATATAATACATATTAAAAAATACAGGTTTGTAATATAAGTAAAAAACAAAGTATTTCATCATAGTTGATTAAGAAGACCATGGTGATGTTGAGAATAATAAATTCAAGTGTGATTTGGAGTCTCATATTGGTTATAAATATGGAAAGTTGAGCATTTATAAGTGGGAGAACCCACACACCTATCACCTTAAGGTTTTTGGTGAATATGTGGTGCGTCTCTCACAAAGGTGTTGCTCTAAAAAGAAAGTCTCACAATGTTCAATGTTCCCTAGTGAAAAACTCCCCTAATAAATGGTATCATGAGCCTTTGGTTCGAGTAAATGGACCAACTTACTTGTATCAAAATGCCCAGGAAGAAGTGTTCCGTTGAAATCAAAATTCTTATGAAAGAGGTGTATCAAAATGCCTGAGAAAAGGTGTCAATGCCAGTACAAATGTATGTGGTTAAAATAGTTTACACTTGAGGAGGAGCATTGTGGGCTCTTGCTTGAGGGAGAGTGTTGAGAATAATAAACTCAAGTGTGATTTGGAGTCTCACATTGGTTATAAATGTGGAGAGTTGAACATTTATAAGTGGGAGAACCCACACACCTATCACCTTAAGGTTTTGGGTGAATATGTGGTGTCTCTCTCACTTGTGTTACTCTTGTCTCAATGTTCAATGCTTCCTAGTGAAAAAACATGCCCAACAAATGATAGGCAGCGCGTCAAATATTATATAGCATACAATCACTGGAAATCAAACTCATGAACTTTATATATTGCACAATGGTTATTTACTATAACCATTGTGATAGGTAGAAAGCTTTGATCAATTGTGATAGTATCCATTGTCTTCTTTTCTTGGAAGTGGTTCCTTGGTATGAGTGTTGGTTATTCCTACGCTTTCTAAGAGCGGCTCGTGAAACCTCTCATGTGTTTGAAATTGATAGAGGCTAGAGGATTTGCATTACCATGTTTTAAGGAGGTTTTGTGTTTGGGTGATGTTGTTGTTTTCTTGAATTTGTGAATTTTTTTATTTCTATGTTTTTCCTATTTTTGACCTCTATGCATTTTTGTTTTTGAGGATGAGGGTCCTCTTTTTTCTTTTTTTTAGGTGATGTTATTTTCAAATTTGTTTGGTGGCGGAATTCTTTCTTGATTATATGCATTTCCTATTTAGCTTATTTGTTTTAATATATTTTGAGTGGGTTGGGTTTTCTACACTGTCCTAAATGCTCCAACAAAGTTAAAATTTTCCTATTTCACAATGACTGTCATTTTAAAAATATATATATATTTCAAAATGAATTTTATTCTCATTTTTCATTATAAAAATGATGGTTATATTTTTTAATCGTGTCATTTAACTATTATTCTCTACATTACTTTTAACACATTAATAAAATTAATTTAGTAAAAGTGCAATATTTTATGATAATATTATTACAATTTTTAATCTGCGTGTAAAAATTTTAAACGACAATTATTTTGAAATGAAGAGAAAATAATATAATTTAATATTTAGAAAGACAATAACAATATAATTATAATATTCTTTAATGATTTATTTCATTTCATTAACAACATCTTATGAAATGAAAAGAAAAAAATACATCAACTTCATTAGCAACTCACTAATTATTATAGAATATGGTATATTATAAAGATTTACCTACTTGAAGAATTAATTCTTCCTTTCTTGATGCTTATGTATATTCTTGAGTCTAATCCTTAAACAAAAAATGTTTTTGGTTTTAAAACTTCACATATATTGTTTACGCATTTATAAAAAATAGGAATGAAGTCGGAAATTTGTGGACAATCAGCATCAATATTACATTTAACTTGTCCTGCAATGAAAAAGAAATTAGCATAATATTACTAAAATGAAAAATAATTATACATAAACTAAAAAATAAAATAAAAAATTGGAAAGAATGAAGAAATGGCTTACCATCACCACCACCTTTTGCAACAAAAAATAGAGAAAGAAATAAAATGACACCATAACCAAACTTGAGAGTTTTAACCATTTATTTTTCTCTTTGCATGTACCAAACAAAATATGATATGATCACTATATAGTTTGGAAACCTCATACAAAACTAAAAACAATTAAATATTTTAGGCAAATTCTTGTGTTTGTCCCTTTTGCATACATAGTAAATGTCTCTTGGAAAAACCAATGTGTTATGAGATTTCCTCTTTAGCACACTTAATACATGAAAGGTTAACATAAGAACTTGCTTATTGTTAGAATTCATTATATTTTAATTAAATTTTCAACTTTTCATGACACAAAGGGAAAATGTTTTTTGAAAAAATTGTTGGACAACATTAAAGTTATATGTACTAATAATGCACATTCTACATGACAATGTAGTTACACAAAAGTTAATTATAGAAATTTGGCTTCTCGTTGATGCTTTTGCAAATTTTTAATTCAAATTTTTAATTCAAATTCTTCCCAAAATAAATATATTAATATACCAAATGATGTGACATCTATGTTTTTAATTAAAAAAAAAAGTGGATTGTACTAACTAAGAAAATTAATTTTATAAAATTATTCATTTTTAAATAAAGTAAAATAAAAAGGAAAATGCATTATTATGACTCACAAATATCACAATTTTGTAAGCATCTAATTGTTCCATTAAAGAATCAGAAATAAATGCACATTGTCTTTTCTCTTCTATTTTCAAACTTCGAATATTCCACTTTGAGCTCCGATGGTTCCTATTTTACATGTTCCTTTATCTCTTTGGATTTCAGAACTCCTTTGGTTCATCTCATTTTTTTGAGTGACCCTTTTTCATATCTCTCCCTTCAAATTTCTAGTTTCTTACATGTATCATTTCTCCCATTCTTGTTTATAATTGTTGTTTTCTCTTATTTATCTTATTCATGACAAATATAAGAGATGATAATGTGTATAACGTAGAAATACCCAGTGGCAATGATATAAGTGATGCTTCATCTTGAAGTGGAGTATTATAACTTGAAATGTTAAACGTCGCTCCTTTGGCATTTCCCCATCTCCTTGCAATCCTTATTGTTCTTAATGTTTGTTCTGACTCTGGTTGAAGTTCCATCTAATATGGCGATGAACCCATGAGTCTCAACTTTGGAGGAATAAAAATGTTTATGTAGAAGAAGTTAGAGTGATAGACCTGGATCGTCCCACTATTGAGAGGGTGGTCCTGGTCCCTACTCTTTAACGTTGCCCGCAACATATCTTATGTTTGTTGAGGCATACAATGATTACCTAAGGGCTCTCACTTTCATTAAAGCTTTTAGGGATCTGAAAGGCCAAGAAGCTAGTGGGAAGGAGGTTATGGAACATATTAACTTCTAAGGTCATTCTAGAATTTATGACAAACATTATCTCTTTATAGACTGTGGGGCAGACATAATTTGAAAGAACCAACAAGGCTTGGTGTTTCTTGCAGACGCCGCTGAACATTTTTAGGGAGAAACATAATGTGTCAGGGTGGATTTTTAATTTAGTAAGTGATATGATGTGGAATTAGTTTTAAACAACTTATTAGTTTAGTTAGAAAGAGAATTATCTAGTTGGGATTTTTGTTGGACTTTCAACTAGGGAGCATTGAACATAGTGGGATTTTTTCTAGAGCAACCTTTGTGAGAGACACACCACATACTCACCCAAAACCTTAAGGTAATAGGTGTATGGGTTCTCTCACTTATAAATGCTCAAGTCACCATATTTCTATCCAATGTGGGACTATTATCCACACTACTCACACTTGTTAATATTTAACACTCTCCCTCAAGTGTGAGTCTATCCACAATGCTCTCCCTTAAGCGGAAACTTCAACTGTACAACTGCACCCTTGTACCGCCGTTGACACTTTCAACGAGACACTCAACCCACGACCTATGGGGATACTTTCGATACAAGTAATTCGTTCCCTTTATTCGAACCAAAGGCTCATGATACCACTGTTGGACTTTCAACAAGGGAGCATTGAACATAGTGGGACTTTTTTTCTTTCTAGAGCAACCTTTGTGAGAGACACACCACATACTCACCCAAAACCTTAAGGTGATAGGTGTATGGGTTCTCTCACTTATTATCCACAATGCTCTCCCTTAAGCGGAAACTTCAACTGTGCAACCCCTGTACCGCAACCCGTGCAACTGCACCCTTGTACCGCAACCCACGACCTATGGGGATACTTTCGATACAAGTAAGTCGTTCCCTTTATTCTAACCAAAGGCTCATGATACCACTGTTGGACTTTCAACTAGGGAGCATTGAACATAGTTGGACTTTTTCTAGAGCAACCTTTGTGAGAGACACACCACATACCTACCCAAAACCTTAAGGTGATAGGTGTATGGGTTCTCTTACTTATAAATGCTCAAGTCACCACATTTCTATCCAATGTGAGACTATTATCCACACTACTCACACTTGTTAATATTTAACACTCTCCCTCAAGTGTGAGTCTATCCACAATGCTCTCCCTTAAGCGGAAACTTCAACTGTGCAACTGCACCTTTGTACCGCAACCCACGACCTATGGGGATACTTTCGATACAAGTAAGTCATTCCCTTTATTCGAACCAAATGCTCATGATACCACTGTTGGACTTTCAACGAGGGAGCATTGAACATAGTGGGATTTTTTCTAGAGCAACCTTTGTGAGAGACACACCACATACTCACCCAAAACCTTAAGGTAATAGGTGTATGGGTTCTCTCACTTATAAATGCTCAAGTCACCACATTTCTATCCAATATGGGACTATTATCCACACTACTCACACTTGTTAATATTTAACAATTTTATCTTTAAATATTGTTGAATTGGACCTTTAATGGTTTGTGGGTTTTGTAGTTAATTATCCATTAAGAGTTCTATATATGTAGTATGTATGACACATTAGAGGATATGAATCAAATTAATGAAAACGCCTTTATTTTATTAGTTAGCTTAATTTTCCTTTCTAAGTTTTCTCTAGTTTTGTTAGAGTTCATATTTAGCATTCTAACATTTGATGCTTTCATTTCAATCTCATTCCTACTAAATAGGGTTTGTGTGGAATTTTTATGGAGTAGAAGAATCATATTGGTGGGTCCTTTCAATTGAAAAATATTTTAGAGCCAAATATATTGTGGTGGATGAGGAGAAGATGAAGGCAGCTGCAATGAAAATGTGAGGTTGTGCTCTTAAATGGTGGTTATGAAGGATTCAACCTCATCCATCAATGTCTTAGAATATTTTACAGAAATATTTCTTTGGGATTTTAAACCCAAATGGAGACACCCTTTCTTGGAGTTAGACGAGGACAATTCCATAGATCTAATACTTGTTGAGGAGGGTGTAAAAGAAGAATCATATATGTACACAACAAAAGTGAAACAACCAAATTCGATGATACATCAGGATGAAGAAACAAAGGCAGTGAGAGAGAACTAACCATAAGAACCACCATCGACATTAATATTTGATCAACCACCAGTACCGCTGCCACCTATGAAACAATATAACAGTACTTTCGCCCATTTCTTGGCTTTTGACGTTGTTCATGATGCTTTTTCAGATTCACTTGTTCACTTCATTTTGTGTGATGATCCTTCTTTTAATCTATTGAGCGGTGTCGCCGTTCAAGATTCCCGTGATGAATCCACTGCGACATTTTATTCTTACAAATCCTTGGCATAAATCATTTTCACACAGGAATTGAGTATGGGGGTTGATAACACTCAACCCATGTATGCTTCAAGCAAAAAAGTTTCCTACTTTTGGTTGGTCTGTGCATTCTAGAGCTATGCTTGGACCCCATAAACCCATTCTCCATTACACACCAGAACCATATGCATCTCAATAATATTTATCAAATATATTAATTAGAAATCCACCTCATATCACTATGCCAAAAAAGACCTTTAGCAGTGCTTAAAAGTGCTGCCTAAAGTGGCGCTACTGTAGGTAAAGACAACACTTTTTTTAAAGGAAAAAGCGCTGCTAAAGGTCCCTTTTAGGTATCGCTTCTTTATAAAAACGATCTCTAATGTCACCTTTAGCCAGCGCTTTTTCATGAAAAGCTCTCCCCCCCCATCTTTAGCAGTGCTTTTGAAAAGCGTTGTCTAATGTATTATTTTTTCAGATTTTTAGCAGCACTTTTTAATGAAAAGCGCTCTTTTTTCCTCCCCTTTAGGCAGCGCTTTCTAATGTATTGGTTTTAGCAGCGCTTTTAAATGAAAAACACTATCTCCCCCCCTTTAGCAGCGCTTTTCAAAAGGGCTTTCTAATGTATATTTTGTTGAGGTTTTAGCAGCGCTTTTCAGTAAAAGCGCTGCCTTAGGTCCACTTTTGGCAGCACTTTTCCTAAAAAGCGCTTTCTTTTATTCACGTTAATGGATGTTTTCAAAAGCACTTTTTATGGAAGCATTTTTTTTGTTAGAAGCGCTGTCTATTGTGCATTTTTTTTAAGAAGCATTTTTTTGTTCAAATCGTTGGCATAAGTCTTATTTTTTACTTATAAAATGGAACCACAAACCATATAGGCCTTATATACCTTTATAATTCAATACATAGACCTGCTTATAACCATTATAATTCAACACAAGCCTTTATTTCAACACATAAGTCATATACCATTATAATTCAATACATAAACCTGCTTATAACCAATAATTTAACACAACTTGATTTCAACACATAGTCCTTATATATATACCATTATAATTCAACACATAAACCTGCTTAATTCAACACAAACCTCATAACCATTATAATTCAACACATAAACCTATTTAATTCAACAGAAACCTCATAACCATTATAATTTAACACAAACCTCCATAATTCTAATAAAACATATCCACTTCCAAAATCTTTAACTTTTAAATATTCATTATACATAATTACAAGTTCCATCAACTCACAACAACTTCTAGAAGTATATATACAACAACTTGCAAAACTATACAACAACGTCTAAAACTATTCATATTCAGTAGTACAGAACATCACAACAACTAAAATCTCTAAAGACGATAAACTTTACACAAAATAAAGAAATACAATATACACCTTATATAATTCTCGTCTCAAAAATGTATTGACACCAATCCTCCTTAATTTCTTCTAGTTTATTTTTCGAGTAAGTAGCACACTTGAATTCATCAAAGTACTACATAATATAACATAATGTGCATAATTTAGTTAAAACTAATTAATATTAGATAAAATATATATATCCGCTAAATATTAAAATAAATCCTAACTTATAAATACATACCATGTTTGGAATCTCTATTTGACCCAAATGAGGAGTTTCCTTCATAAACCTTAAAACAAAATAACCGTAATCTATACCATTACGTTGACGAGGATACTACACACAGAAAAAAATGAATATATATATCAGGATATATAGTTTAAATTTTTTTATCATGTAGCATCACTATTATAATCAAAATTGTGAAAATATACATGCACTCTGATGCATGTAATGTTGTTTGCTTTACTCTTTGGTACTCGAGCTTGTCTCTGTGATCAGAATATTTGTATCGATCTAACATAATATAAATGAATATTTAGACAATCTCACATAATAAATAAATATACACACGAATATTCAGAACAATCTCATCACTTACGTATCAACCATCTTCTTCATATTTGGGTATTTTGTTTGATCACCATCTAACAAATCCAGATAATATACTATTTCTCTTATCGAATTAATTGCAACTAACAACCAGTGTCCACTGCAAAATAATACAAAAGTTTAGATGGAAATTTTCTATACAACGGCAAAAAATGAATAATTATAATAAATGAAATTAGAATGAATGCTAACCCATGGCCAGTATTATATGGCAAAAAAATATAACTTTTTTGTATCTCTGTTGGCCATAAGTGCATCGACTAAGTAATTTTGGACGACATTTTCACTTTGCTCGATTAACTGTACGTTGATACAGCTGACAGATAAGAATGAGAATTTTCCTGTCAATTGACGCAGGAGCATCAATTTGTCATACAAGAACCTTAAATAACATATAATCAACATTAGAATATTCATTGAAATGAGTAAATAAACTGTTTAATTATTTAAACAAAACTGATCAGAGTACCTGATATGTGAATGCATAACACCGATGCCTAATTCAGAATGTTGAAAAATCTAATCCAAATCCTCTTTAGTAATTGTTTACGTATAAGCAAACCCGAAAATACCTTCCTCCATAGGTATTTCACGAATACCACCTTCCATCACATATGTTGTTCCTACGTATGTTTAAAGGCACAACCTAAATTGAGGAACAAATGTTTTTTTAGGCTCGGTCTTCGCAAGTTCCTTTTTTTTTACACATTGCTAAATTCAGGCATGATATTCTTGCTGACTTGTTGCAACTCCTGAGCATGAATCTAAAAATCATATAAGTTAAGTAATTAATGTATAAGATTATGAAGCTTTTAAATTCAGATGATATAATATAATTGACACTTTATATTCATATATATAAATGTACCTGTTTTTTTGATGCAGCTAACCCGGTTTTCTACATAGTCTCCTTATCTTTTGATTTGGATTTTGTAGGAGTCTAATATTACCATGTAAATAAAAGGTATGCAATGTAAGAATAACTTACATGTATGGCTCGTAAAACATTTTAATACTAAAAGGTCCATAGTGCTGATCAATATACCTCATCATCTATGAAAATGAGGTTTGACGACCATGCGACATGCGATCCTATTGCGTGTCCCACCAGTGTTTCATTTGAAACATCGTCTGGTATAGGTAATAACGCATTCCCATCAAAAGCAATATCAATTAAGACTTTCAAAAATCCAACAGGGAGCGGTTTATGGTGAAGTAAGTCTCCCAAAATGTTATGCACTTTTCCTTTGCCAACCATGCGATAAGTCGGTGACGATAAATAGAGCTGACAAGGTGAAATTCCCTAAACCAATAATAAATATGATTAAGTACATAAATATGGAAATTAACAAAATTGTGATAAATTAAATTCAAGGTAATATATATAATTACCTCGGGAAGTTTCTGTTGAAAATTACAATTGATGTTATCTTTGTCACTAGTATCTTTTTGCACCGTGCCTTTCTGACATATATTTTTCTTTATCCTTTTGCAATTCACAAATTTGAGCTTTTAATTCTTCCAACGATCCCATCAGTTGTTAATTGCTAGGACTTTTACTCTGTGGATGCTTATACAGTGTTGTTGGAGTGACCCCGAATCTCTTACCCCTCACACGACCAGAATACTCAGGAACATTTAATACGTGACTTAGTACGCTCCTGCAATCAAGGTCTTCATCTGAAGTTAAGGACTGAGATAGATTCACCTGAAATTCATATGCATATAGAAAATATTAGTGTGGATTAAAAAGCATAAATATTATATGTTAATGAAATTTTGATTTTATTAATGTTATACTTACACATTGCTCAAAAACTTGTTGAACTTCTTCCTGAACAACTCCATCCTTACCCACATGAGCAGCCTTCCACAAAACATGTTCTCGAAGAGATTTTTCTTCACTTTTCTCCTCTTCTAACTACACATTAAAACAAATATTAATATCAATTATAACGTATTTTTTCTGGAAGAGAAGTGCATTTTTCTCCTATTCTAACTATATCATTATAAAGATATATACTTACTATTCTTTGTTGTAAGCGTGCATATCCCAAATGCCCTTTTTTGTATGGATGTTCGGGTTTTGATGCTCGGTGGCGATTTATGTCACTCACAGCCTGGATAAACAAGTTTAAGTCATATCAGAACACACGTGTAACAAGAATATATATTATACAATGTTCATGATAAGTAAAAATTACATGGAATTCTTGTATTCTTCGTTTGGCAACAAAAGTTTCCCATTCTTCAGGTGAAATCAAATTTGTATACTTCTTTGGACGTTCTGATTCAAAAAAATTTCCATCAGAATCCTTATGAAACTTGTTCGTTAAAAATTCTTGAAACCCTCTGAGTCTTTTTCCGGCCAATTGAAGACAATATTTTTTCCACTCGTCACCAATGTTAAAAGACCTCTACAAAAAAATTAACATACATAGATCAACTGTGTTAGTATAAGTAATTTAAAGACACAATCGTCGACAAAAACAAACAACTTCGCATATGATACCTGTATCTCACTCCATATTTTTTCTTTAGCGGGTTTCAACGATGGAGTTCTCTAATTATCACAACTGATTGGAATTTGCGAACGAACAAGTGCCCCAATGTAACTTGTCAACATTTCATCGTTAGGCTCAACTAATTGGTCTGTTTCATTCTAATGTACGTCATATTTTATACCTTTGTCTCTCGCACGAATTATTCCTTTCATAATCGTTATTCCTCGTTTAATATCTCCTTCCACATCATATACTAATTCGTTTCCATCATTTTTAGAAGTATCATGTGCATTTTCCTCGTTGCTAGCCATTGAACCTGTAATAAAGAAAAACATAAATATGAAATGACAAATATCAACATCCATAATCCATAATCCATTGAATATATAAAATGACAAATATATAAATTTATTGAGTGACAAATATATAAAAGTTAATTGAATGACATAATATGTTTATTTTTATTAGTATCTTTTTCATTAATATCTCTTTCTTTTTTTGGTTGGAATATGGTCTAATTGTCTCTTAACAACACAGACAGATGGATTGATCCAAATTCCCTCGTTATGATCATTTCTAATATATGATTCATTTGCTCTAGTATTCTCATCTTGATCATTTATAATGTACGATTCATTCTCAACATCAATATCACCTTGATCTCCAATGTTATCAAAACTTACTTTGTTAGATAAAAGCACGATAGACCATTTCGTACTTGTTGAATCAGTGACATAGAACACTTGTTTAGCTTGTGTGGCTAGAATAAAAGGCTCATCTTTGTACCCCACCATATTAAGATTCACTTGCAAAAATCCTGACTTATCCATTCGTATGCCACTATTATTTTCAACCCACCTGCAACCAAAGATAGGAATCTGAAACTTCTCATAATCAAACACCCAAATGCACTCGATAATCCCAAAATATCGCAGATTTACATATTTTGCACAGTACTTTTATCATCTTGTTCTTTGGTATAAAAAGTGTATCCATTAATTGTGTATGCGCTATAAGAAAACACATGAAAACTTGGACCATATGCTAAACATCTCAACCTTTCTGTTATTGAAGCGAGATCTGAATAAAACTTTGAATAAATATGATCCTTGAACCATGGTATAAAACTTCAATTGTGCTCTCATACTATCCAATTTTCATTTCTAATCGGATTCAAACCTCAGAGTTCATCCTTGTGCATTTCAACATACAGCTCAACCTCGTTGTCATTGTGCAGAACATACAAATGCACTTGCTCCCGTTCAGCCCTTGATAATGTCACAATTTTATTTCCAATTAACTGTTTCCTTCTTTTTTTTCGACAACATGAGATTTGGGGAGTCCAATGGATTGAACATTGGACAAATATTTAGTACAAAACTTAATGGCTTCTTCAACAATGTATCGTTCAGCAATACATCCCTCTGGCCGACTTTGTTTTTTCACATACCCTTTTAATATTTTCATATAACGTTCAATAAGGTACATCCATCTCATATAAGCTGGTCCACACAATTGTGTCTCTTTCACAAGATGAACAACTAGATGAACCATTACGTCAAAAAATGAGGGAGGAAAATATATTTCAAGCTGACACAAAGTAATAACTATTTCTTTTTGCAATGATGGTAAGATCGCAGAATCGATCACCTTACTATAAATAGACCTGAAGAAAAAACACAATTTAGTTATTGCACTTACTTTTTCTGGCAAAATTGAATGTATATCTATTGGTAGAAAATGTTCCATTACAACATGGCAATCATGTGTCTTTAAACTCTTTAACTTGAGGTCTTTCATAGACACAAGTCTTCTAATATCTGAAGAGTATCCTTCTGGAACTTTAACTTCACTTAGAAACTTACACAATATCTTTTTCTCCTATCTAGATAGAGTATAAGCAGCAGGTGGTAGATATGTTTGTTTTTCTTTCTCCAAGGGTCCTAATTCATTTCTTATTCCCATCGCTATCAAGTCCTTTCTTGCTTTAAGGCCATCCTTAGACTTTCCTTGTATATTGAGTAACGTACCAATAACACTTTCAAATACATTTTTTTCAATATGAATAATGTCATACCCCACATTTATCCTACCTGTATATAGTTTTCATATTGTACATCTGTCCACTGACTATTATTCAAAGAAGACTCAAAGAGTGCATTGTTTCTGCTTGTCGAAATTCAAGGTATCACAGGGTTGAAGGGAATTAAATTGAGTTTCATTTGGGAATATCGGGACAGGTATTGTCTGCTTGAATTTTTAATTAGGGGTCTTGTGGCAAGTTAGCTCAGTTGGGAATAAATCAAATTTTGTGGCTCAAGATTATCGGGACCCAATGCATTCCTTAGCTGGGGTCTTGGACAGTGAATCGAGGTTTACAATCTTCTATATTTTCTTATGCTAAGCATAGTGTTGTTTCATGGATTTTTCTCTAGATCATAATATGACTTTTGGTCATAATACTCTACTATTTGGGTTACAGAGATTGGATTTGTGCTCTTTAGAGGTCATTGCAAGTAATATTGATTTCAAGTAAAATTAAAGCAAGGAGGTGTCTTCATTTTTTGTGATCAAGTAATCAGGACATGATTAATTGCCCAATCTATGAGACTAGTCCTTTTCAAGAGCATATACAAGTAAAGTTTCAAGGAGTTCGTGTCATAATTAATGTGCGATCGAGGCATAATTCGAATTCTCGAGATATTTCAAGGTCATGTTTAATGTGTAATCAAGATATGGTGAACTCAAGGCCAGGTTTAAAGCTTATACAAGTCATGATTGATTCACTTTCAAAGTCATGTTTTGAAATAAAATTCTAAAACTCGCTTTCGAGAATGTTTTTTATCCACATGGTTGTTCATTTCTAAAAGGCAAGTTCCCTAAGCTCACTTGGAAGTTTTTATTACATGAACAAATGAATTTCAAAGCATGCCTTACAAGTCATAACGGATTTCTTTAAAGATATAATGAAGGAGAAATTTTTCAAGTCAATTTGAAAAAACTAAAGGATCATTCATATAGAATCAAGACTGTTGTTGTGAAGTCTCATTACATGGATTTGAAGCAATTCACAAAGACACAAAATCTTGTTACAAGATGGTTACAAGTTTCATTTGATTAAATCAATTGCAAAACTATTACAGAACAAGTGAATTGAGAAACAAGAACAAGATTTTTTTTACATTATGTGCACTATGCCAAAAAAGACCTTTAGCAGCGCTTTTTTTGGCCTTTAGCAGCGCTTCAAAGTGCTGCCAAAAGTGGCGCTGCTAAAGGTAAAGGCAGCGCTTTTTTATGGAAAAAGCGCTGCTAAAGGCTCCCTTCAGCAACACTTTTAGCACCGCTTTCATAAGCGCTGCATATTCCCCCCAACCATCCCCCTCTTTAGCAGCGCTTTCACAAAGCGCTGTCTTAGAGCTCACCTTTAGCAGCGCTTTTACAAAGCGTTTCCATAGCCCCCCCCCTTTAGCAACGCTTTTTAGAAGCGCTGTCTTAGACCCCCCCCCCCTTCCAAACCTATAGCAGCGCTTTTGTAACGCTATGTTTGTAACCTTTAGCAGCGCTTTTTTGTAAAAGCGCTGTCTAATGTCCCAGATTTAAAAAATTTTTTTTAAAAAATATTCACCCTGTTTTGTATATTTACCAACAACCTACTTATATTACATAAACCTGCTTATAATTCAGGCCTTTATTTCAACACTTTGGCCTTATATATACAATTCAAAACTTTGGCCTTAAATATATAATTCAAAACTTTGGCCTTATATATACAATTCAAAACTTTGGCCTTTAAGTATACATTGTAACTCATCACTTTGTCCATAATCATTTTAATACACGTAAACCTGCTTAAATATGTTACAACAAAATCCGATCCTCAGAATTACAACATCACAAATACATTCAATTTATATATAATTACAATTCTTCCAATCCGATAACTTTATACAATTCTCAACCCAAGAATAAATTGACACCATTCCTCTTTAATTTCTTCCAATTTTGCTTTCGTGTAAGTAGCGCACTTGAATTCATCAAAATACTACATAATATAACAGAACATGCAAGATTTAATTTTAAAACTAATTACTCAGATGAAGTATCGGATAATTATCAAAATGAATCATATAACTTATATAATGAATTGATCCATACCATGATTGGAATCTCAAGTTGACCAGAAAGAATAATTTCCTTCATAAAGCGCAATACAAAATATCCGCAGTCAATACCATTGCGCTGACGAGGACACTGTAAATGGAAAAAACAAACGAACATTTATCAGGATATATGGTTTAAATAGTTTTATCAAGTAGAACTACTATAACAATCAAACATGGGAAAATATACCTCCACTCTGATCCAGTTGATGTTGTTAGCCTTGCTTTTTGGCACCATTGCATCTCTTTGTGCTATGAATATTTGTATAACTCTAACATAATATAAACACATATTTAGAACAATGTCACATAATAAATAAAGATATATAATTAAAGACAACAGTATATCTCATCACTTACGTATCAACCATGTTCCTCAGATTTTCATATTTTGTTGTATCGCCATCCAATGAATCTATATAATACACTATTTCTTTCCTCGGATTAATCGCGACCAACAACCAATGTCCACTATAAAATAAGACAACATTTTAGACGAAATGTTGTATAGAAAGGGAAAAATCGAACAATTATAATAAATGAATTTAGAATAAAATCTAACCCATGGCCAGTATTATATGGCAACAAGAACAACTTCTCCGTAGTCGCGCCCATAAATCTCTGCATTGTGTACTCTTTGACTGTATCTGGTGTCTGGTCTATTATCCGTGAGTTGACACAGCTAGCAGATAAGAATGCGAATACTGAAGTCAATTCATTCGGGACCAACAACTTGTCATACAACAACCTAAAAAACATAATCAACATTAGAATATTCAGTTAAACGAGAAAATTTTAAAATGTTCAATCATTTAATTAAAATGGATCGAAGTATCTGATGTATGAATGCATAACACCGATGCCCAATTTAGAATGGTTGAAAACCTGATCAAAATCCTCCTTAGCAATTGTTTCGGGATATTTAAAACCAAAAATACCTCCGTCCATATGTATTTGACGAATACCACCCTCAGGCACATCTGATGTTCCCACATATGTTTCAAGGCACATCCTAAATCGAGGAACAAATGCTTTTCTGGGCACCTTGGAAGTTTCAGGCATCTTACCCTTGTTGACTTGTTGCGATTGCTGATCATGAACCTAAAAGTCATATATAAGTTCAGTAATTAATGTATAACAAGATAATCATGTAACTGTAGTAGTACCTGTTTCTTTGATGCAGCTGAATCGGTATCCCGCACAATAATTCTATCATCTTTTGATTTGGATTTTGTAGGAGTCTAAGATCATCATGTAAATAAGAAAATGTAAATGTAAGAATAACTTTTATGTCTGGATCATAAAACATTTGAGTATTAAAAGGTTCAACCTACCTCATCATCTATGCAAATGAGATTTGCCGACCATGCCACATACGCTCCTATTGCGTCTCCCACCACTGTTGCGCCTGAAATATCATCTGGTATAGGCAACAACGCACCCCCTCTAACGCAATATCAATAGATACTTTCAAAAATCCAGAAGGGAGCGGTTTGTGGTGAAGTAAGTCTCCTAGAAAGTTATGCACCTTTCCCTTGCCAACCATTCGATGAGTCAGTGACGATAAATATAGCCGGCAAAGTGAAATGCCCTAAACAAATAATGATCAGTTAATGTGTCAATTAAGTAAACTGTGCTAAATTAATTTCAATGTAATATATACAATTACCTCTGGAAGCTTCTGCGGACAACCGATACTATCTTTGTCACTAGTAGCTTTACCCTCTAGAGCGCGTCTTTCCGACATGTATCTCTCCTTGTCCTTCTGTAATTCATGGATCTGCGCTTTCAATTCCTCCAAAGTATCCATCACTTCTTTATTGGTTGGATTTTTTTTCTTTGGCTGCTTATACAGTTTGGATGGAGTGACACCAAATCCCTTACCCCTCACACGCCCAAAATACTCAGGAATATTCAACACCCGACTCAGTAAGCTCCTGTAATCATCGTCCTCAGCGGGAGTTATGGTCTGGGATAGAGTCTCCTAAAATATAGATAAAAACATATATAAATATATTATACACTTTTGATCAGTTACTGACAAAGATAACGTTGTACTTACACATTGTTCAAAGACTTGTTCAACTTATTCCTGAACGACTACATCTCTTCCCACACAGGCAGCCTTCCATACAACATGGTCCGGAAGAGATGTCGCATCACTCTTCTCCTCTTCTAACTACGCATTAAGACCAATAATAAAGCATTATATCCTATTATATATACTTACTATTTTTTGTAAATATATCATATTAAAGCATTTATATGTACTTACTATTTTTTGTTCTAAGCGTGCATATCCCAAACGCCCCTTTCTGTATGGATATGCGGGATTTGATGTCCGTTGATGATTTACGCCACTAACAACCTGAAAAAACAAGTTTATCAGAACTCTTGTGGAAGAAGTATATATACTATACATAGTTCATGATAAGTTGTACTAACTTCAAATTCTTTTGTTCTTCGCTTTGCAACAAACGTCTCCCATTCTTCCTCCGAAATCAAATCCGCGTACTTCATTGGACACTCCGAGTCAATAAAGTTTCCTTCAGAATCTTTTAGAAACTTGTTTGTTAAAAACGCTCTAAATCCCCTCAAGCGTTTTCCGGCCAATTGAATACAATATTTTCTCCTACGATCTTCAATATTAAAATATCTATGCAAACAAACACACATACATATAACATGTTAGTATAATTAATTTAAAGATGTAACTGTCAACATAATTAAAAATAATCAAATATCATACCTGAATCTCGCTCCAAATTTTATCTTTAGCCGGTTGTAATGAAATAATTCTCCAATTATCGCAAGTAATCGGAACTTGCGAACGTACAAGTGCTCTGATGTAACTTGTTAGCAACGCACCGTTAGGCTCAACTAACTGATCTCTTTCATTCCAATGGACATCATACTTTACTCCGTTATCTCTCACATGGATGATTTTTTTCATAATCGTTATGCCTCTTTTAATATCGCCTTCCACGTCTTTTGTTGTTTGTTTTCCATCTGTGATGTTTCCTCGTTGCTGGCCATAATATATATACCTGTAATTCAGAAAAACCAAAGTATCAAATGAATGACATGCAAATATGTAAATAACAAATATATACATAAGAAATGTATAAATAAGAAAAACATGGTATAAATAAGAAATAATATGTTACAAGTACCTTTAGCATCTCTTTCTTTTTTTCGTTTTAACGGGGTTTACTTGTCTCTTAACAACACGGACAGATGGATTGATCCAAATTCCCTCGTTATGATCATTTCTAATATATGATTCGTCTGTTCTAATATTCTTATCTGGATCATCTATAATATAAGATTCATTCTCAACATCAACATCCCCCTTTTCTCCAATGTTATCATCAATTACTTTGTTGGAAAAAAGAACTATAGACCATTTCTTACTTGTCGGATCAGTGACATAGAACACTTGTTTAGCTTGCGTGGCTAGAATAAAAGGCTCATCTTTGTACCCCACCTTATTAAGATCCACTTTCAAAAAACCTGATTTATCCATTCGTATGCCACTATTATTTTCAACCCACTTGCATCCAAAGATAGGAATCCGAAACTTCTCATAATCAAACACCCAAATGCGCTCGATAACCCCATAATACGAGGAAATGTGCATTGCTTCGGCAAGCACGGTGACACCACTATTTTGCATTGTACTTTTATCATCTTGTTCCTTGGTATAAAATGTGTATCCATTAATTGCGTATGCGCTATAAGAAAACACATGCAAACTTGGACCATATGCTAAACATCTCAACCTTTCTGTTATTGAAGCGAGATCAGAATAAAACTTTGAAAAAATATGCTCCTTGAACCATGTTATAAAACTTCGATTGTGCTCACGTACTATCCAATTTTCATTTCTATTCAGATTTAAACCTCGGAGAACGTCCTTGTGCATTTCAACATACGGCTCAACCTCAATGTCATTGTGCAGAACATACAAATGCACTTGCTCCCGTTCATCCCTTGAAACTGTCACAACTTTATTTCCAATTAACTGTTTACCTACTATTTTTTCAACAACATGAGATTTTGGGAGGCCAATGGATTGAACATTGGACAAATATTCAGTACAAAACTCAATAGCTTCTTCAACAATGTACCGTTCAACAATACATCCCTCTGGTCGACTTCGGTTTTTCACATACCCTTTCAATATTTTCATATAACGTTCAACAGGGTACATCCATCTCATATAGGCAGGTCCACACAGTTGTGTCTCTTTCACAAGATGAACAACTAGATGTACCATTATGTCAAAAAATGATGGAGGAAAATACATTTCAAGCTCGCACAAAGTAATAACTATTTCTATTTGCAATGTTGGTAAGATCGTAGGATCTATCACCTTACTACAGATTGACCTAAAGAAAAAACACAATTTAGTTATTGCGCCTCTCACTTTTTCTGGCAAAATAGAACGTATACCTATTGATAGAAAGTGTTCCATTATAACATGGCAATCATGTGTCTTTAAACTCTTTAACTTGAGGTCTTTCATAGAAACAAGTCTTCTAATATCTGAAGAGTATCCTTCTGGAACTTTAACTTCACTCAGAAACTTACACAATATCTTTTTCTCCTTTCTAGATAAAGTATAAGCAGCAGGTGGTAGATATGTGCGATTTCCTTTCTTCAAGGGTCCTAATTCATTTCTTATTCCCATTGCTACCAATTCCTTTCTTGCTTTAAGGTCATCCTTATACTTTCCTTGTATATTGAGTAACGTACCAATAACACTTTCAAATACATTTTTTTCAATATGCATAACATTAAGAAAATGTCTTACATACAACGACTTCCAATACGGCAACTCAATCAAAATTGACCTCTTCTTCCACCCACGCGTGACAAGCGTATGAGCAAAAGGCTTGTCAAACTTAGTACTCACATCTTTCACCTTTTCAAAATTTGTTCGTCGGTCAATGTAGGTGGAGCTTTACGTTGTTCTGAATTTCCATTGAATGCTTTTCTCCACCCACGATAGTGATGATTAGAATTTAAGAATCTATGATGACCAAGAAAGACATTCTTCTGACCAAATTCCAACCACGTCCAATCTGTGTTTTCTTCACAGATAGGACACGCACATTGACCTTTAATGTTATACCCGATAGATTTCCGTATGTTGGGAAATCATTAATTGTGCCAAACAACATCGCCCTCAAATTGAAACTTTCTTTCCTATATCCATCATAAACCTCCACATCGTTCTCCCACAAACTCTTTAAGTCTTCGATTAAAGGTGTCAAGTATACGTCTACGTCATTCCCTGGTTGTTTGGGGCCAGAAATTAACATAGATAACATCATGTACTTACGCTTCATACATAGCCATGGAGGTAGGTTATAAATCATAATAATTACAGGCCAGGTGGAATGTAAGATACTCTGCAGACCATGCGGATTCATTCCATCAGTCGATAATGCCAAGCGAAGGTTTATAGATTCTTCTCCAAAATCAGGATAATCATTATCAATTTTCATCAACTGTGGTGAATCTGCCGGATGTTGATACTTCCCATCTACAATTCTATTATCTGCATGCCAAGTCAAGTGTTTTGCATCTGTTTCACTACGAAACATGCGTCTGAATCTCGGAATTATAGGAAAATACCATAATACTTTTGTTGGTGACAATTTTTTCTTATACCGAGATACACCACATTTAGGACACTCGTTTAATGATGCATATTCATTTCGAAACAAAATGCAATCATTTGGACAAGCATGTATCTTATCATAGCTCATGCCAATAGAGCATAACATTTTTTTAGCTTCATAGGTTCGATTGGGAAGAACATTATCCTCCGGAAGCATCTCTTGAAGTAGGGCTAACAACTCTGTGAAACTTTTATCCGACCATCCATTACCCGCCTTTAAATTGTACAACTTTAATATCGCAGACAATCTTGTGAAAGTAGTGCAACCTTTATACAACGGTTTCTCTACATCGCTTACCAACCTCTCAAACATCTTGGGACAATCTTGAAGATCTTCTTCAAGTGCTTCTGCAATCTCTTCGACTCGATCACAATCATATGTATCCCTGCCATTGTCCTTTGAAGCACATGTCGTATTATTCCGGGGTTCAACATTCTCGTTACTTATCTCACCATGTAATGTCCAACATGTGTAACTTCGACCAATTCCATGTCTCATTAAATGAGATTCCAACTGAACGGCGTCAACTCGACGCCCATAACAGCATCCTAAGCAAGGACATGTGATCCTACTGGGGTCTTTGGCGTGTTCAACAGCGAACTTAACGAACTTCGATACCCCATTCTCGTACTCTTTTGACAATCGAATACCAGACATCCATTTTTTATCCATACTAATTGAGTAATCTACACTAAACTATGAAAGTTAAACAAAACGGAGAATACCTGTAAAAAAATCACTAACTTCTAAGAAGGCTACACAGTAGGATGCTTGGAAACGATCACAACTTTGCTCTTCACAGGTAACCCCTATAGCAGACAAAATATAAATTTTATTAAAACCAGATTAATAATTAACCAAAACAAAAATACTAGATAATCCACCAAAAAAAATCATATTAAAAATACTAGATAATCCTTAAACCAAAATGACACCCTTACTAAACATTGAGAAATCCTAACTAAACATATAAAACCATAATAACATATCATATAAACATTGAGAAATCCATAATAACATATCAACATATAAAACCATCAACATATAAAACCATATCATATAAAACCATATTCATGTTGGCTACTCTCTTAAAAAATACGAATTTCCAAACTATTAAAAAAAAATGCTCTATCAAGTTACATTAATATTTTTAGCCATCATTATCTAATATTTTTGTTATATTCAAATTAGAAGAAAACTCATTTGTATGAGTGGTGCTAGATGAATTATCTATCTAAGTTCAAAATAGCAACAAAATAAAAACAACAATAACATTAAAAAAAATATCAATCTCAATCCCAAAATAACAATAGAAAAACAATAACACATAAAACATTTTGAGTTTAGGCTTTTAACAACAACAACAACAAAAACAAAAACAATAGTATACGTAACATATCTACACAAACCCAACAACATTAGTGTTAACATCATATCAAATATCATACTTGAACTCAAATTTACTTGCATGTCCTCAAACCTTCAATGCAAAACAACACTAAAAACCTTCACTAAACCTTCAATAACTCAATAAAAACAAACAACAATAATATAAACCTTCAATGCCTTAATAACAACAAACCTTCGCATTGCAACAACTATATCAAACCTTCAATATCTCAATAACACAAAACCTTTAATATCTCAATAACAACAAAGAGACAATAATACATAAATGCTTAACTCAACAAACCTTTAAAGAATTTGATCAATACATATAACCACTATAACTCAGCAATGTCATATACATATACCTTCAATATCTTAATAACAACAAAGAGACAATAACACAAAACCTTCAATATCTCAATAACACAAAACCATCTATATCATCAGAACAGAAAAACCATATATATCTTCAAATACCAACAATGGTGAAAAGATAAATAAACAAGAAAACCATAGTAAAACTTCACATACTGTAACAATGGTGGAAATGCAATGCAGACGGACGGATGCACTCGAAAACGGACGGTGAACAACGGCGAAATCCAACGGAAGAGGGCGACGGTCGGACGGAGGATGACGGAAACTATAGGGCAACGTTCGTTCGTTCGTTCGCCAAAGAAAGAAAGAAGAAAAGAAACTACGCAACTGTTCTGTTTCTCTTAAAATTCTAGAGGGTATTTTAAAATTATAATACTAATACCTATAGCAGCGCTTTTTAAAGGCCTTTAGCAGGGCTTTAAAAAGCGCTTTCATAGGGTGCCTTAGCAATTCCATATAGCAGCACTTTATAGAAAAAGCGCTTTCTTAGGGTCCCCCTTTAGCAGCGCTTTTCAAAAGCGCTTTCTTAGGGTCCCCTTTTAGCAGCGCTTTCTTAGGGTCTCCCTTTAGCAGCGCTTTTTAAAAAGCGCTTTCTTAGGCTCCCCCTTTAGCAGCGCTTTTTTAAAAGCGCTGTCTTTGGTAGGCAATTTTTTTTCTTTTTCTTTTACTCACCCTTTAGCAGCGCTTTTTGAAAAAACGCTGTTTTTGTATGCGCTGCTAAAACTCATTTTTGGCGTGGTGGTGTGAGGCAAACATATGGGCATTTTGACTACCACATGGGATGTAGATTGAGCGCTGATTTTTCGTTGGATAAGCCTGAAGAGGAGTCGAACCTCCAACTACTGTTCCAATGTATTCATAATATTCCGGATTTTCTTCTTTTCTATATGGTAGAGTTAAGTCATAAGCAGGAGAAAAATAAAGCAAGCCCTTTAGCCGTCATTACCAGCTTAAACAACAGCAATCTGGTTAAGCAATATGGTCAAAGAACCTGTATCATCAACACATCAGAGATTGTACGACATTTAAGAAAATCGGACACTGCAATCGCAACAACAACAATTTAACAGGGGAGTCCACTTCAAAGACAGAAGCTCATTTTAGCGTGACGGTTATTGTAAATATGTTGTGGAATTGATGGCATGTTATGTGTGAAAGCGTGAATAACCGATACTATTGCAAATGACTCATAAGTGTACCTTAACCGTAGCTTGTTAGCCTTGGGATTTTTACGCACAAATTCACAACTGTCGTCACCTTAGTCGCACGACTACATACAAAACCCACCGACGTACAAAAACGGCTTGCAAGCATGACCACGTGAAGGAAAACAAGAAAGGCTAGAAATTTGCATTTGCAAAATCGTGTGGACATTCACCAAATAAGCCACCTGCAAAAAAGCATAAACCGTATGATTCAATTCATTCAACAAACAACCGGTTAGTACGCGCAAGATGACAATTACAAAATCTCTAACCATTTCACAATGTGTTAAGCCCATAACTTTTCCCAAACTACCAGCCCGTGAATCCATCGGCAAGCTCACCTCATGTGTGACCCATTTCCTCCTCAAATAAAAGCCATCTGCACAAAAACAATAAAAGTGACACAGTACACAAGATGGGCAATATTTGGAGATTTGAATAACAAGCAGCCCCAAATCCTACATCACAACCAGGATCCTACAGGCTCGTACCTGCAACAAGTGAGCAATATATTCTGTTAATTCCATAAATACCACGTTATGTTGTCAAGAAAATGAGAGCGTACAAGGAACAATTTGAACCATTTCTAATTCATTTTTGGACCACAATAACAAATGACCCCATAGCTCATCCAAAACGACAACCATTATCTCCACGTAACGATTCCAGCGGTACATTGAAAAGTTGAGATGCACCTACAGGACCAGAACAAAATAATAACGACAACAAATTTCCAAGCATGTCTCATAGTATCCTGCAACCACCAACTTTAGAAAATCATCTTGTACCCGTAAATTCAAAAATTTGCAAAAATAAATTGAAAGTGAAGTTGTACGTAGCAACCTGTTCCACCCTTTTGAAAAGCTGCAGTGATGATACAAAGCCACACAAACTTCTACAAAAATAAAAGGCAAACCACATGACATTAAGACACAACCATATCAATTTGTAATATGAACCGTACAAAACACGAAGAAACCAGATGCACCTTGCCTCCAAAACTCGTTCATTCCATGACCCCACAATATCAAAATGCAACAGCATGACTAAAAACACCCTCATATTTTTCCTATAAACGGCAGCCAAGACTTTCATTTTGGGGGGATCCGCGAAAAAACAGACCACAGAAAACCTTCACCACAACCTTAAACCTCAAACCCCTTTTCAACCTTCAAATCTCAAACCCACATCCGCCACGAATTCGACAACCTTCATCCCATTTCTTTCTTTCAACCAAGTTCACAAAATCACCAATCCCAAACAAACCACATCTGATACAAACACATGGAAAAGAGATGAGAAAGAGCAGAGAAAATCTGGAACAAAATAAAAGAGAGAGTGAGAAGAGGAAGAGCAATACCGCAACCCATTCTCATACCTCCTTCTTCTTCCTCTTTAAACCCACCTTCAAACGTTTATTCTCCTTCAAATCGAATCTGTCTTAACCTCTTTGAGCAAGCTTCAAATCGAAAAAACCACAAATCATCACCCACATAACCCTCCAAATTTTTGAACCAGAAGAAGGGTGAAGATGTTGGTCTGATGATAATCTCTCTTGGTGAGAGGACTTTGTTGTTTTTGGCAATGTTAGATCGTGATATGGCTTTAAAATTTTTTGATGATTTTCCAGTGAGCATAAGTCTTCTACCAAATTCTTCAAAAGTGATTACCTTATCTAGCATTCCAACATCAGTTGAGCTAGTTACGCTTTCTGGGTATAATGTTCATTATTTTGGTATTATTATTAAACACCTATTTAGAGAGGTTGATAATCTGCTTCTTGGGGATGAACATGGACTCGTTCTTTTTTACCGTTTCTGATGCTGTGGATCTCCAAAGTTAAAGAATGCATTTGTTCTAAGTATTTTGGTAGTACCTGTTTCCCTTGAAAATCGGAAAACAACCGCTGATCTTCCAAATCTAACTTTCGTGACTCACAGGATCGATCAGATTGATCCTAGGACATGTGCTAAAAGATCTATTTTTTAGTTTTAAGACTTTATCCAAGTTTCACACTCGAATAAGGCTGGGATAAACAGAATCCTAAAAGAACATTTATTCGACTATGGGTTGATTTGAAGGTAACATAAGGCTTCTAATAAAAGAGAAGAAAGTTTGTTGGTAAAGGTGAATTTGGATTGAGGGTGAAGAGAAAAGAAGAAAAGTAAGGTAAAGAGTAAAAGGGTAAAGACAATAAAGGCAATAAAAGACTTTGTAAAACTTAAAGTAAAAACAAGTAAATTGCATTAAGTTTAAAAGATGGTGTGTTTACATCACGTACATTCTCTTACAATACTCGCTTTCTCTACACTCGGATACTTGGGGTAATTTCAAGAGTAACTTGTACAATGGTAAATTACAACACACTTTGGATGTGTCTAAGACACTCTATTTATAGTAACAAAAAATAACCTCTAATAACTTCCACCATAATCTCCTTCCGCCACTTGTCTTAAATGCATGGATCCATTATTCATAAGGTGACACGTGTCTCCCTCCATTTTCCACAAGCAAAACCGTTCCCTCCAACATACAAATTTCAAATACTTCGACGCACCATTCGTTATTGGCAGGCGGTCGAACCCTTGGCCTCGGGGTGAGTCCTTCGACTTAGCTTCTTCCTCCTTTCGACCATTTTCTTGCATTCAAGGTATTCTCCAACCTTTTTCTCTGGACACTTTCTTTCTATCTGAGGCGTCGAATTTAGGAGCTAACAAATTTCCCCCAAAAAATGTCTTTTCAACTTCGACCGTGGAAAAGCACATTCTTTGACAACATCTGACCTTCGACGCCGCTTTGCCCCTGTGAGTGTCATCTGATATTCTTTCCACCAATGTGAGTCTGGAAAGTTGAAAGAGAATGAAAGAGAAAAATAAAATAGCTATGAACACGCGAGCTACTGTTTCGCCGCCTTGATGCACGTTTTATGACGTCATTATCATCATGGCTATTTTCTCGGGACTCAACAAAGTCGTGGGCTATCATCACCCTACAATCCTCGGGGACGTGATTTGCAGCTACTACCTCTGCCATTCCACATCCAGGCGTACACGTGGCCCACTACCTCTAGCCCCTCTATGATGGAAACTTTCAGTCTTCCACTCACTACATAAGTAATTTCCTTTGTTGTTTTCATTTTTTACATCTTCTCTAACTTCCCATAACTTTCCTTGCTTTTTCACTAATTCTCTACTCTCAACCAACCAACTCTTATTTCTTTCAATAATGGCCGATCATCAGAAAAAGAAAGCGCAACCTAAGGGAAAAACTTATGCACCCGTACTTCCTCCTTTTGCTAGTTTGAGCGGCCCTCAAGTGGTAAAAGATCAACAATTCATTCGCGAGCCCCTGACGGAGAAAAAACGACACATCTACGAATCTCAGGTAATCATCCCTGTTAATGTTGCAGGGAGGCCTTTAGCCATGTCTGGGCCTTTACCCCCTCCCGGTCTCGATTATTCTGCCATCAAAGATTTCTTCCCTTCTTACAGAACCACTAAACCCCTAGGGCAAAGAAACTTCAACAAAGCTTCCACTGATGGTCCTGACCACCTGAGCCTTTTCAACGTGGACTTTAAGTATCTTCAAGATGGGGCCAGATTGTTTAGGGCCACCCCTTATTTCAAAGATTCTGAACTCTATCTTAATTGGCTGACGAAAATAGAGAAGGTAAAAGCCCCAGAATGGAAGGAAACTGGGATTTACGATCTGATTATGATGTCGAAGGTAGGCCCTTCGTACTGCCCTCTCATGTTGGCCTCCTCCTTATTCTTTTGGGATAGGACTCACAACACATTTCACCTTCCTTGTGGGATGATGACACCCACTTTACTCGATGTAGCTGCCATCGTAGGCCTAAAACCCTATGGCCTCGTTTATGATCCCGAGATCGATAGTCATGACAGTATTGGTTTTGCCAATACTAAACACACCTATACAGCTTTTGTCCAACACTACCACAACAAAACTAGTACCTCTGTTGAGGATGAAGAACACATAGCCTTCTTGGCCATGTGGTTATCCCGCTGTGTATTTTGTACCAAATCTTTACAGGTGGCGAGAAAGTATCTGGTCCTGGCCAACCAACTGCACCTGAAGAGAGGCATTTGTCTCAGTGAAATGATCCTGGCTAGTCTCTATGAAGCTTTAGGCGAAGGTGTAGGTAAACTGAAAGATCCTGACAGTCATGGCAACTTGCTGTTACCGGGCCCCTTCTGGCTTCTTCAACTGTGGCTTAATGCCATATTCGAGCACAGTCTCCCCAACAAAGGTGAAGTTGATGAACATTCGCCTGCAGTTGCTGAGAGGGAAGTCGAATGGCCTCGCCTGTATCAACTTACTCCTAGTGAGGAAGGTCATTCCCTTCGATCCAACTTGTCTAGCTTCGTTCATATTTTCACAAAACGGCATGAGTTTACCGCGAACATGGCTCCTTTCGCAGAACGAAAATGTGGGCCAGAATGGTATACTAGACCCTTCCCCGCTCCCTTAAAGAAACATGAGGAGGAGTCGAAACTGATCTGGGAGAGGTTCCTCATTCCCCGCCTACTGGTCCACAAACTAAACCTCGTAAAAGGTCACTCCAGCTTGTTGGTATATCAGCCTAACTTGGTTTCTAGACAATTTGGGTTGATTCAAACCTTGCCCAAATGTTTGTACAATAAGAAGTCACACATCATCCTTCCTTTTACTGTGCTGTCTCCTCTGGATTGTTTGACGCAACTGGCACGCCATGTTCACAAGTCCTACCTCACGCCTGTTCACTTTGAACCCTCTTATTTTTGTTCTCAAAATTTCTATGACTGGTGGTCGAAGCATTACGCTTCAGAATTTCTCGATGCTCCAGGTTTTACTCGCTTGATTGAACAAGCTTTTATTAATGTGTAGGAGAAGGTCAAGAAATGTACGTCCACTCATATCAAAGAGATCCAAGCCTTCCAGAAATATTTTGAAACTGCCTATCGACCAGATGATGTTAGTCGAACCATCCGCGAGGCTGCTGTTACCTTAAAAGAAAAATTTTCCAAAAAACTGGATAGTTTTAAGATTCCCTCTTCTGTTCCTCGTGAGAAACGGTATGAGGTTGCCTTTAAACTCTTTCCCCCAAAAATACCTCGATTGCCAACCACTGGTTTTGGCGTGGCTCTTGCCCCTCCATTTCCAGATTGGTTTATCTGTGGGGATGCTATCAAAATTCTTCGACAGCAGTCTAAGCCCAAGGCACAGCGGGTGGTTCCGACTAAACATACACTCGATACGTTTAAAGGGCACCTTCATGTCAGTATCGAAGATGTTCGCATCGAATCCGACATTCTTGAAGGTTCATCCCCCTTCGATTTGGACTTCCCTCTCTGAGCTTTATTGCTGCTAACTGTTTTAAGTATCATCTATTTTTCAGCTGCCCCAAAACGTGCTACCCCAACGACCAGGACTGAAGTCAAGGACGAAGGTCAAAAGGTAACCTTCCGCAACTTTTACTATCTCGATCTCCTTACTCGATCTCACCATTTCATGTTGTTTTCAGGCTAGTCGAAAACCACCTACTCCTCAAAGGAGATTGAAAAGGGCTTCTCCCCAAATTATTCTTGATTCTGATGACGAAGACGAGTCTCCTCGTGAGAGTCTTCAAGTGAAACGAAAAAGAAAGCTTATTCATGATGTAGATACTCCAGATGCTCCACCTGCTCCTATTGTGACCAACACACCTCAACCTACCAATCCTCCTCCAGAACCTACTTCTGCTCCTGTAGGGGATGCTTCGCTTCAAGCGACTATCCCTATGGAAAGTGATAATTCGAGCCCTGCTGACGAAACTGTCAAGGTATGTCACTCATCCACCTTTCCTTGGGTCTTTGCGTTGAATCTTTGTCTAAAGTCTACCTTTTCTAGGATGATACTGGCACTTCAAGATATAATCCCACCGCGATTCCTCTATCTCTATACTCCTTGAATAGCCAAGGTGAGCCTACCTATCATCCCACTTCTGATTTGGGTTCTAGTGTGAGTTCACTTGGCGAAATTACTAAACCTGATTCTTTCACAGCCCCTCCATCTCCTGCAAAGACTACTACCCAGTAGTCTCAGACTGACGGGTCTGATCATGAAGATGACCATCCTCAGGCTGATCCTACCACAGTGGACGATGAGGTCGATGCTTCAGAGGAAAAAACAACTCCGGCTGATACGACCAACTCCCCTTTGGGTGAGACAGTAGCTATGGATGAAACAGCTGTCGAAGGTAGTCAAGCCATTGAGGATCAGGCTAAGCCCCAGCCAGAATTGCATGAATCTAATGACAAAGGCAGCGGGGATGCCATGGAGGAAGATGAGATCAAGGACAGCAAAAACAAAGAATCGCCAATTGTGGATACTTCTGTCAAAGAACCTGAAACTGTTGAAGCAACAAGGACTCCCGTTCCTCCTATCCCAAAAGAAATCCCAACAAGCTCTTTCCCAGACGAAACTCAACTGGCTCCCGCTGAACTAGATGCGTTGAAGGTTTCCAACCCTCGACAATATATTAGGCTCTTGTTGAGTAGGAGAAGACGTTCTTCCAGCCGTACGCTCAACACTTCGATTTATGAAGGGCAAACCTCGAAGCCCCCAACTGACAGTGCCCTCGACAAGGTCAAACAAAAAATCTTCAAAGGGGATCTCTTTACCCTCCTGCAGATGGGCCCTGCCAGCCATCTTCCCCTTAAAGCTCTCCTTCAGAATGTGGACATCAAATCCCTTACTCCTGAGGCTGCAAACGTTATTCGAGAGGTTGATACCCTGATCGACCAAGTTTACAAAGACTATCGACTGCTGCCCCAGATTGAGGGTGAGATTGAAACGAAGGCTGGCAGCGAAGCTGCCGCTTGGAGCGCCGTTATAGATTTTGAGGAGAAAATTGCTGAGTTGGAAGAAACCAAGGAAAAGAATAAACAAGAGGTTTTGACTAACGAGGCGAACATCGCCTGTTGGGAACGGAAAATTAAAAAGCTCC
Source organism: Lathyrus sativus (assembly GCA_963859935.3). Lineage (NCBI taxonomy): Eukaryota > Viridiplantae > Streptophyta > Magnoliopsida > Fabales > Fabaceae > Lathyrus > Lathyrus sativus. The sequence continues at coordinate 10,522,160 of OZ012739.1, read as the reverse complement.
GTAGTAAGATAGCGAAGGCTAAGAAAAGGAATACTGAGTTATCTTTTTTCGACGATACCTCCTTAACAGCTGAGCTTGAACATGCCGTCACCTATGCTGAGGAAGCCCTTCGTTTAGAATCTGAAGTTGCCTAGCTAAGGGAAGATAAAGCTCAATGCCACAGCCGCCTCGAACTTCAAAAGTCGACTTACCTTAAGATGAAGGAAAATCTTCCTTTTTGATTTGTTGGGCTTTTGTAATAGAGTAGATTATACTGGCCTTTACGAGCCATTTCTTTTGTTTGTAAGAGATTGGGCCATTTTGGCATGTTTAAATTACCATTTATGGCTTCGTTTTATCTTTTATAATTACTATGTTGATATTTTCACCCACTCGAAGTGCAGGCTTATACTTCTTTAGATATTTGCCATTCACTTTTAATACTCTCTCATCCTTGCTCAGCTTTGTCACTTCATATGCCCCATTGAAGAATACCTTCGATACTTGGAATGGTCCTTCCCACTTCGGGGACCATTTACCTAGGGATTTCACCTTTCGATCCATATGCAGGATTACCCTCCATACCAAATCTCCAACCAGGAAAGTCTTCGCTTTGACCTTCTTGTTATATGATTTTTCCACTCTCCTCTTTTGTCTTCTCAAGAGTTCTAGAGCTTTTATTTTCTCTTCGTCTAAATCAACTAACTCATCAAGCATCATGTCCCAATAAACCTCTCGAGGGATTTCATGATGTCTTTGAATTCTTACTGACTATATGTGTATCTCGACTGGCAACATTGCGTCATGTCGGAAAGTAAGTCGATAGGGGGAAGTGTTGGTTGCTTCCTTCGGGGATGTTCGACATGCCCATAGGACTTGATCCAATGTCTTATGCCAATTCCTAGGCTTGCTTCCAATCTATTTCTTTATCATGCCAATTATTACTTTATTTGCCGCTTCGACCTGGCCATTGGCCTGGGCATAGTAAGGTGATGAGGTAAGGAGTTTAAATCCCATTTCTTTAGCAAACTCCTGCATCTTCCTACCCGTAAATACTGACCCTTGATCTATCGTTATTGTCTCTGGTAGGCCAAACCTGTAGATGATATACTTCTGGATGAATTCGATAACATCTTCTTGGTCTACCTTTGGCAGAGGTATAACCTCGATCCCTTGGTAAAGTAGTCTATCCCTACCAGAATGTATTTCTGATTTTTGGAAGATGCTGGTCGAATCTCTCCTATAAGGTCTAACGCCCAACCTCTAAATGGCCATGGCTTGACTATGGAATGCAACTCGCTTGCTGGGACATGCTGTATGCCAGCATGAATTTGGCATTCCTGACAACCTTTGGCGAACTCAATGCAATCTTTCAGCATCGTAGGCCAGTACATCCCCTGTCGAAACAGCAGCCATTTCATCTTATGGCTCACTTGGTGCGCTCCGCATGTCCCACCATGGACTGAGGACAATGCTAAGTATGCTTCAGATTCACTGAGGCATTTGAGTAAAACTCCCTCAGAAGTTTTCTTAAACAACTCGTTCCCCAACAGGACGTAGCTTAATGCTTGGTATCTTATCTTTCGCTTTATAGTTGATGAAGGGTTCTTAAGGTATTCGACCAGAGGTCTCCTCCAGTATTTGTCTGACAAACCCTCGACTGTAAAAATCTCAAAGGTTTCCTCGTCAGCGTAGCCAAATTTCGTGATCTCTAGGTCTGATGGTCTTAAGCCCACGGGCACCACCTTGCCTCTAGCCTCAATTGCCTCCTGTAAGTTCTCCTTCGAAACCCTGTATCCTGAGGCAACTTGCGCCAGGTCGTTGGCTATCTGATTGTGTATCCGCAGTATGTGTCGAATGGTATAGAACTCAAACTTTTTGAGCAGTCTGTTAGCTATTACGAAATACATGATGAGATTTTCTTTGACGCATTTATATTCCTTTGTTAGCTGTTTTACAACCAACTCTAAATCTCCCATTATTTCGACTCGGGTTGCCCCCAATTCTAACAAAATTTCAAGTCCGGCGATCAAAGCTTCGTATTCAGCCTCATTATTAGAACATAAGCCCTCGACCCTATACTTGAATTTTGTTGGAATTTTGTCAGGCGAAATGATGAATAGACCTATGCCCGTCCTGTTCTTGTGACTAGACCCATCGAAATATAGCTTCCAAGGCTCTAGTTCAACAAAGTTCAGGGTATTTTCGTTTATAGAATGGTCGACAATAAAGTCTGCCACTATTTGTCCTTTGACCGCTTTCAACGGTCTATAAGTCAATGAATACTCAGTTAATGCTAGTGCCCATTTACCGATTCGACTATGCAAAATAGGTTTGGAAAACATGTGCTTAATAACATCAAAATGTGAAGACACATAAACATCAACTGGTTTTATATACTGCTTCAGCTTCATACATGAGAAATACAAACATAAACATAATTTCTCTACTTCACTATACCTAGTTTCTGCATCATTTAGAACTCTACTAAGGTAGTAAATGGCCCTTTCGACGCCACTCTCATCTTCTTGAGCAAGCATGCTCCCTAGAGTTTTGTCTGATGCTGATATGTACAATCTCATGTTTTTGGTTCGACACAGAGGTGTAAGGACTGGAGGATGAGTCAGGTAGTCTTTGATCTTGTCGAAGGCCTCTTGCTGGTCTTTCGTCCATTCGAACTTCTCCTGGGTAGCTTGAAGTAATGGCGAAAATGCTTGTGTTTTTCCGCTGAGATTCAATATGAACCTTCTTAGGAAATTTATTTTGCCCAGCAAGGACTGAAGTTCCTTCTTGTTGGATGGCGCTTTCGCTTCCATGATGGCCTTCGTTTTGTTTTGGTTGATTTCAATCCCCTTCTTGTGGACTACGAAACCCAAAAAATCTCCTGCTTGTACACAGAATGCACACTTGAGGGGATTCATCTTGAGCCCAAATTTCCTCATTCTTATGAAGGATTTGTGCAGGTGTTCCACATGAGCCTTTCCTAACACAGATTTTATCACAATTTCATTAATGTAAATTTGCATAAAGGACTCAATGTAGTCATGAAAAATCGAATTCATCGCCCGCTGGTAGGTTGCCCCAGCATTCTTTAGGCCAAAAGGCATCACTACCCATTCGTAAATGCCTAAGGCCCTTGGGCAACGGAACGCTGTTTTAGGAACATCATCCTGAGCTATGAAAATCTGGTTGTAACCAAAATACCCATCCAGCATGCTAAGGTATTTGTGGCCAGCAGCTGAATCGACTAACATTTCTGCCACTGGCATCGAATACTCATCTTTAGGGGTTGCTGAATTCAGATCCCTGAAGTCTATACAGACCCTTAACGATCCATTTTTCTTTATGACTGGCACAATATTTGCTAGCCATTCGACATACCTCGTTGTATGGATGAATTTGCATCGGAGGAGTCTTTCGATTTCCTCCTTTATTTTTGAGAGGATCTCATGGGCGAAGCGTCTTGGATTCTGCTTGACTGGTTTTTTGCCAGGCTTGATTGGTAGCCTATGCTCGACTAGATCTCTTTTTAGACCTGGCATTTCTTCGTAGTCCCAAGCAAAACAATCCTTGTACTCTCGTAGTAACTGAATGATTTCGACCCTAAGTTGGGGGTCGAGGCTGGCGCTAATATAAGTTGGCCTTGTGATTGCTCCATCTCCTAGGTCAACTTCCTCCAGTGGATCTTGCGCCAACATTTTGACATCGCTGGCCAGGGGGTCCTTTTCGAAACCCAAAGGCTCATCGTCGTATATGGCATCGAGTCTTTGCCCCTCGTATTGAATCTTAGGGTCAAAATACCCAACTGGACCTGCTTGGTTGGATTTTTCATTGGCTTCTTCAGCCATTTTATTATTAGCGGCCTCCGAGGCTGTTTGTAATTTAGTCTCGGCCACGTAGGCCAAAATCTTTTGAAGCGCTGCGGCTTCATTCATCATCATCGAACTCACTTCCCTAGCCAGTGGGGTCTACGGGAAGTTCGCCAAGGTATGGTAACCTTTCTCCTGGAACCTCCTTGTCCCATCGGAAACCTTCGACGGGATGCAGATACAATGAACAATACACTTCGTCATTAGGTGTAAAGTCGAAGTCTGCAGGTTCGCATGGCCCTATACTGGCCAAATGTTTGTCAAACTGTCCTCTATTAATTTGATTTATAGGTGCGTTAAAGTATCCCTGATCCGCTTCGATGTTTTCGACAATACCATCTGGTCGCCAGATAGAAATCCTCTGATGCATCGACGATGGTACTGCCCCCACTCCGTGGATCCATTCTCTTCCAAGTAATAGATTATAATTGGCGGTGGTTTCTACCACCATGAAGACAGTCGGACGGGTGATGGTTCCTACCGTGACATTTACCTGAATGACCCCCATAGTCGAACCTATCTTCCCTTCATAATTTGATAACACCATGTTGTGTGGCTTGGTGTCTGACTCACTTTTCCCAATTTTATTGAGCAAGAAATGCGACATCAAGTTCACCGTAGCGCCGCAGTCCACCAATATTTTGTTGACTGGGACCTTCTCTATTTGTGTTGTGATATAAAGAGGCTTCAGATGGTTTTTCATCGCCTCTGTTGGCGGTTCAAAGAAAGCATTTTGCTCCTCGACACAGCCGTTGTTCATTACATAATAGCGTACCGGCTTATGAGCCGTTATTTCCCAGTCCGTATAGGCGTCTGAGTTCTCGACTACTGAAACCCTGTCGAACTCCCTGGGCATCACTAATACTATGTTGACTAGAATATCCAACGTATCATCAGAACCTTCATCAAAGTTATCGGTCATTTCATCGTCGACCGACTTTATTTGTTCTTCCATCCGTGTTGGAAATAACTTTCTTCCTGCAGGTGTCTTCCCAAGAGCTTCCGTTCGACCTTCCTGCTTTGTAGGATTATTGGTGCTGGACTGTGGTTGGTCTTTGTGTGTACCTTCTCTATGTGCCTTCCTTCTTCTCTGCTCACGTCTCCATTGGGATCGAGACATGGGATTTTTCCCTTTATAATTTTCTGATATATGAGCAGCCTTCGAAGACTGAAATTCTTTTTGATAGCTTAACGAGGATCCCCTTTGTACTTCGAAATTCTTCCATCTCTTCTGCCCTTGATGCTTGTTCTCATTAGGCTTCGTCCACTTCCCATCAGTGACCTCAGCATTGGGTTTGAAGCTAGTGGGCTTGTTCATCGGAGGCCTTATGCGAGGGTCAGATCTCTGCTGGAGGCCTCTTCGAGGGTCGAATCTTGGCCTTTAGTTTTCTTGCTTCAACCTACATGTCCCTTCCAATTTTTGTGCAGCCTTCTTGTCCAATATGGCGCTGCATCGGGGACAGAGCATTACACTAGAACCCTTTTGCTGGCAGCGGTGAAGGAAAGAAACAATGGATTCCTCTTGTTCTGGGTAGGCTTCCCTTGTGTGTGTTTCCTGGTAGTTTGACTCACTATCCGCTACCTCCTCATGCTGAGTGATTTGAACCATGTTAATCTCAATTTCTTTGGCCAGGTTAAGCTTTTTCAAACTTAACTCCACGCCTTTGGTAGCTTCATCGATCTTAACGAAGTTATCAATTGTTTCCTTGGTCACTATCTCCCAACCCAGATTGTTCCTGTTGCTTGGGCCTTTGGTTTCACCCCTCTGGTCACAGTTATCAACTTCCATTTCGACACAGCTCTCCTGTCCAAAACTGATGGTAACTTTCGCCATCACCGCTTTGTCTATGGGATTTCCAGCAACCTTTGTTACTTCGATTGAGAAGTCGTAACCGCTGACAACTTCGATCATGTTAGCCTCGACTGGCTCTGTGTAATTTGTGTCTGCCGTCTGTAGAGGATCTGAGTCGACCCTCATTTGGCCACCAGCTTTCTCCCCGAACTTTAGACGTCCCTCTTGGATCGCATTCTGAACGAGGTCCCTGAAAAGAAAACATTGAGATGTTTTATGACCCAAGAAATTATGATATTTACAAAACCCTCTTTTCTTCCTTTGCTCTAAGGATGGCATTTTGACGCTAGGGGACACTACCATTTGTCCATCCTTAACTAACAAATCAAAGATTTCATCACATTTTGTGATGTCAAAGGTATATGTTTTCTTTGGAAACCTATCATTTTTTTCAAATTCGACATAACTCTTCCCTTGTGGGGGAGCTAATACTTTGCATAAGTAAGGTGGTCCTTGCTTGAGTTCAGCAAGATCCACTTCACCATCGTCGAAACTCATGGACTCGTCACCCAGACCTTCGACGTTATCATTGAATTCGACAAAAGCTATCTTTTTATTTTTATTAAATTTAGCCTTTTCGTCTTTGAGTCTTTCGAGTTTCCGAACCCGATCGGCTAATTGGGCCATGTCCCTTAGGTACTGGGTGTCCAACTTTTTCCTAATAGAGTAGTCGAGGCCACCAGCGGCCATTTCGGCCAACTCATGTTCAGGGACCTGCGTGAAGCATCTGGCCTTGAGCAGGCGAAACCTATTAAGGTATTCCTCTATCGGTTCAGAGAATTTACACTTCACACTAGCTAGATCCTTCAAGCTAATTTTAGTCTGACCCATATAGAACTGTTCATGAAACAAATGCTCTAACTGGGTCCAGTTACATATCGTGTTAGGGGGAAGCGTCGTGAACCAAGTGAAGGCGTTCTTAGTAAGAGAACTTGGGAAGTATTTTATCCTAAGGCTTTCTTCGTTCGCTACCTCTCCAGCCTCAATTAAGTAACGAGCCACATGCTCGACGGTGGATTCCGTCGTATCTCCTGAGAACTTAGTGAATTTAGGTACTTTCGTCCTAGGAGGTAACTCTGCCCGAAGGATATAGTCTACTATAGGTGAAGTGTAATTTGGCCTAGTAAAACCGGTGTTTAACCCATTTCTGGCCATAACTCTCTTGACCATGGCCGCTAGATTATTGTCTACGGCTATGTTGTTTTGACGAACACGCTGGACTACATTATCTGCATCTTGGTTTTGATTCACAACCACCACTCCTGGATTTCGTTCTCCCAAGCCACGGGGTTGGTTTTGCAACGGCTCTTCCCTAAGCTCTTCGACTACCGGAGGGACTACCCTTCCTTGGTTTCCTACGTCGACTTCTATCACATTCGCCAGGTTATTTCGCAGGGTGTTCGCTATTGCGGCTTGATTTCTGGCTAAGGGAGGTACCCCCATAAATTCAGCCAATCTTGTTAATTGTACCGCCAATTGTTGGTTGGTCTGGGTTGTATTTTGGATTAGTGGCTGAAATATTTCACCCATGGTTTGTGACAAAGTCTGAACCATCTGTAGGTTACTTTCATCCATCTGCTGTCTCAAACACGTGACTGACGTGTTGGTCAAATTGGGGCCTTGTGTCGAATACCCTAAACTCTGGGGGTTTCGACTCATGTTCACACCTGACCCCGACCCTTGCAGTGGCGAAGCCATCGCCTGATATGAAAATATAGGGGGTGCACTTTGGAGCCCTTGCATCATAGCAGTGGGCATCCCATATGAGGGGTTTCTAGGTGACTGTGAAAAACCAGGAGGCACAAACTGCCTGGACGTCGAACTCCCCCCTAACACAATTTGAGGATTCGACGTCTGGTGACTAATGTATTCCAACACTGGTTGAGTATAAGGCCTTATCACTGTCGATCCCACTCCAAGTGCTGAAGGCGTCGGCACTGGCCTCACAGGAAGCACCATTTGTTCTCTGGTTGACGGTATCGTAGGAGGAACTCCCTCGCCTCTTATTCCTTCGATGGAACCGTCTCCTTGTTGGTTGGAGTTATCTGGCTGGTTTGTATCCGTAGCCATGTTCTTACTGCTTCGTCTTGATCGCGTCTCTTCGTTTATAGCGGTAATTTTACCACTTCTCAGTAACATAAAAATGTACCTTCTTACGAAAAAGGGATCAGTACGGCTGCAGAATCTTTTATAAGTTTAGTTTTATAAAATAGATTTTCTAGCACTGTCCCACTGGGCGTGCCATTTTGTTTCCCTTGAAAATCGTAAAACAACCGCTGATCTTCCAAATCTAACTTTGGTGACTCAAAGGATCGATCAGATTGATCCTAGGACATGTGCTAAAAGATTTATTTTTTAGTTTTAAGACTTTATCCAAGTTCCACACTCGAATAAGGTTGGGATAAACAGAATCCTAAAAGAACATTTATTTGACTACGGGTTGATTTGAAGGTAACATAAGGCTTCTAATAAAAGAGAAGAAATTTTGTTGGTAAAGGTGAATTTGGATTGAGGGCGAAGAGAAAAGAAGAGAAGTAAGGTAAAGAGTAAAAGGGTAAAGACAATAAAGGCAATAAAAGACTTTGTAAAACTTAAAGTAAAAACAAGTAAATTGCATTAAGTTTAAAAGATGGTGTATTTACATCACGTACATTCTCTTACAATACTCACTTTCTCTACACTCGGATACTTGGAGTAATTTCAAGAGTAACTTGTACAATGGTAAATTACAACACACTTTGGATGTGTCTAAGACACTCTATTTATAGTAACAAAAAATAACCTCTAATAACTTCCACCATAATCTCTTTCTGCCACTTGTCTTAAATGCATGGATCTATTATTCATAAGGTGACACGTGTCTCCCTCCATTTTCCACAAGCAAAACCGTTCCCTCCAACATTCAAATTTCAAATACTTTGACGCACCATTCGTTATTGGCAGGCGGTCGAACCCTTGGCCTCGGGGTGAGTCCTTCGACTTAGCTTTTTCCTCCTTTCGACCATTTTCTTGCATTCAAGGTATTCTCCAACCTTTTTCTCTGGACACTTTCTTTCTAGCTGAGGCGTCGAATTTAGGAGCTAATAGTACCACAACTTCCATTGCTTATATCTCATATTTTGGAGGATGAGTGGGTCAAATCTTTCTAAATTCCTAGTCAATAAAATATTGATCGAAAAGGGTTTCAAGGTGCTAAAGTTGTAAGGATTATATTGTCTCAGTTTAAGGGGTGGGATTTTGGAAGAAGAAAAAAATTAGTGCATTCATTTTACAACCTTGAGGACAAGGTTGTTCTTGAAGGGACGAGTGGTGATATGACGTGGAATTAGCTTTAAACAACTTATTATTTAAGTTAGAAAGAGAATTATTCTAGTTGGGCTTTTATCTTTAAATATTGTTGAATTGGACTTTTAATAGTTTTTGGGTCTTTTAGTTAATTATTCATTAAGAATTTTATACATGTAGTGTGATGTCTATGACACAATAGAGGATATGAATCAAATGAATGAAAATATATTTATTTTATTAGTTAGCTTAATTTTTCTATCTTAGTTTTCTCTAGTTTTATTAGGGTTCACATTTAGCATCCTAGCAGTAACACTCAAAAATTTGAGGGTGCTTATCAGGTTTTGGGACCCTCCTCTAATAGTTCATTTTTCATGTAGATATAAACAATATAATGAGAAGCTCCTTCAATGGATTTTCAAGGCCTTTCTATGAATGCTTTTTCTCCATACTGAGGTTTGGGCTACCCTTTAATGTTTTTGAGGTGGATGTACTATGTTATTTGATGATTGCTCCGTCTCAACTTTATCTAACTTGGGCTTTTTGTGAAGGTATTCCAATACTTTTGTGAGTATCGGAGTGGAGTTCCTACCTTGCAATTATTTTTCAAATATCTTAAACATAACATGTGCTTCTGCTAGAGACTAATGAGGGAAAAGGGTTTCTATATATTCGCCAACCGAAGAAGGTGTTTGATGTTTATTTTATAGTTTGAAGAACTTCAAGCACCAGTGCTTGGTCATCCCAAAGGCCGAGAAGCTTATTCCAGCTTTTGTGTTCTATGAGGAGACAACCATTCTCCTTTCTGACCTCTTGTTCGAAGTTTGATAGATGCGGGACTAAAATTTGGTGATGGCGGGCCCACGACCACTTCTTTGAAACTCTCATACAATTGAGACAATAGTAGAAGCAACGTGGGAGGGGAATAATACCAGGGTCGTTGGGCAAACACAACTTTCCCAAGTCGGGAAAGAAAATATGTTGGACTAGGTGTCAAAGGTGATACCAAATGTAAGCGGAAATATTCAATGATCGATTATATGAAATTAGAACATCAACACTTACTTGTTTAAGTTGTGATTCAGAATCCCGAAAAGATGAATAACTAGATCTTCCTCTGTATCTCACACTCCCGTTCACAACTCTTAATAGGGCAAGTTGTGGAGCTTTAAGGATTTGAGAGATTATCGTCGGAGACAGTCAGTATGAAAGGATTAATACCCTCATTGCTGTTTAGAATTTTCAGAGCATGTTAATTGTCTAATGGGGAGACACTTAAATAGCTAAACAACTGAGGGCATTTACCTCTCATTGGGCTTAACTGAATGGTCCAACTCATCACGATCCATTCAGGCACAAAACCCAATCAAACAATTTATCTATTTAGTGTTTAATAACAATAGACCATAATATAATTAATTAATAATTAATTATGTCAATCCATATTTGATAAATTAAATAATTAATCTAATAATTTTCCACTTGGATGACAATAATTAATTATTAAAAATATTAGTTTTAATATTATAATATCAATAATGGTCAAAACACTAATCAATCAAAAAGAAATAACTTTTAATACTGCAAAAATTGTACCCGATAGGGGAGACAAATCCTACATGTTAAAACTTACAACTTTATCTAAATAATGATGACTTTATAGTAACATATTTAACTTCAGAGTAATATGTTATAAAGAATGACCCAAGCATATGAAAATGCTATTGATAAACTCCCACTAACCCAAGGTATCATAAGACTTACTCATGTGTATAAGTTTATGGTTAGTTAGTATACTAATGAATTTTAAATTATAGGTCATAGAATATCCACATAGGTCTAAGAATACTAATTACATATAGGGATACCTTATTACAAGAGTAATTATATTTAATCATAAATACCTTCATAACACAATATCATACTCGATAGGAGTATTGATATTTACTTTTACTTTCATATTATGACCTGACAAATGTGGAATATTAAAGATAGAATAACACAATACACTACTAAAAATTAAGACATTTGGTTAAATGATTTTACATCAAATTTTAAGATATATGATGTGAAAAATATTTGATATAAGGATTTTACATCAGACATATATTTCCACTGATGTGAAAAATAATACGGTGGCAGTTTCATAAATAATAAGAAATTTTGTTATAAAGAATTTCACATCGGTCCTGTATTTGCAACCGATGTGAAAAGTTCACTGATGAAAAAAAACAAGGTGGCAGTTTCGTAAATAAGGTGAAGATTTATTATAAAAGATTTTACATCAGACTATTCATTCCAACCGATGTAAAAAGTTCTCAAAGAAAAAATAAATAAATATGGATTAAACATTTCACATCGGTTCATTTAATACAACCGATGTAAAAGGTCTCGTGAAGGACTTTACATCAGTCTATTAATTGCAATCAATGTAAAAAGTGTCAGGCCTTTAATGAATTTCACATCGAGCCATTAACATGAACAATGTAAAAAGTTTTATGTGAAAGGACTTTACATTGGCCTACATGTCAACCAATGTAAAATCTACCTTAAAATATCAAACTCTACCAAAAAACATGACATTCTCAAAAACCCGAAAACCCAATATTTCTTCTCCGCTTCATTCCCTCAAATGCAGCATCGACCATTTTTTCTCCCAAACCCTTAAACGCAACATCGACCATCGTGTATCTTCTTCTTCCACTGTCGTCATCAACCGTCACCTGCGAAGCCAACTTCTTCTTCCACTGTCACCATCAACTGTCACCGTTGGATCTCCCTCTACCATTTTCCGTCGCCGTCAGATCTCCCTCCGCCATTTTTCCTCGCCGTCGGATCTCCCTCCGCCATTTTTCGTCGCCATCGAAACTCCCTCCGCCATTCTCCGCGAGCTCCTAAAAGGTTAGAGTCTTCCTTTCATAAACTCTTTGAATCCCATTATATTTCTTGAAATGGTTAGAGTTTAAACTTTGAAAAGTAAAATGACCAACTTTGTGGAAATTTAACTTTTCCTTCTCTCCCGAACTTTGAATCCCATTATATTTCTTGAAGGAAATTGAGTTTATAGTTACTGTAAAATTGGATTTCTACAACATCGATACCTACCCGCAAAAGTTGCAGTTATCTTAAGGTTCGTTGGACGCCACGTCGAAAAGCTTGCAGGAATCTCTAATTCCATCAGGATGGTTTCCGGTCACATTCTTCAATGTTGACTACGTGTGTGTGTGTGTGTGTGTGTGTGTGTGTATATATATATATATATATATATATATATATATATATATATATATATATATATATATATATATATATATATATATATATATATATATATATATATATATATATATATATATATATATATATATATATATATATATATATATATATATATATATATATATATATATATATATATATATATATATATATATATATATATATATATATATATATATATATATATATATATATATATATATATATATATATATATATATATATATATATATATATATATATATATATATATATATATATATATATATATATATATATATATATATATAGGCATCCCAATGTCAATATATATGCCTTTGAATCCCATTATAATATTTCTTGAAGGAAATTGGGTGTAGAGTTAGAGTTAAAATATAAACTCTAATATGTATGTAGAGTTAGAGTTAATATTTCCTTAAAGAGTTTGATTCAATTGCTTGTTCATAATATTTCTTTTGGTCACGTTAGAACTTGAAAAAATATTAAAGAGTTTGATTCAAATTGCTTGTTCATAATATTTCCTTACTATTAATATTTCCTTACTCCTTAGTCCTTTTGGAAGATGAAATTGAATGAATTTTGGGCGAGTCTTGAAGATAAAAATGTCAATTAATTTTGATGTCAATTTGGTTCTATTTGGGTTTAAATTGAGTAATAAAATTTTTACGATACTACCATTTTTTTAGGAATAATTTTTATGATTTAATTTAATGCCACATGTTTGCACGTAGAGACTTTTGTTCTCTCTAATGTATCCAAAAGAGAGACTATTTTAGGCATCCCAATGATTTAACTATGTGGAACATAGGTATGAATCGTAGTTGGATGAAAGCTAATCGATTAAGTGCTGAGTACGAACATGGAGTGATGAAATTTCTACAGTTTGCTGAAAGTAATGCTAAAAAAATCTTCCTCCTCCTAAAAGTAATACTGAAAAAAAAGTCATCATGTGCTTTTTCTCTGTCCATGTGTTCTTTATGCAAATCAAGAACCAAAAATTAATAAGAAAAAAGTTATGGATTATCTAATTTGTGAAGAGATTTTTAAAGTTATACACAATAGGTATGTCACGGTGAAGTAGTAGCAAAGTTAAATGTGTCCCAAAGAGATAATGTTAGTGTAGAAATGGATGATCGTCTGGAAGACATAATGCGTGATATTGGACAAGATTTGTTTAAGAGAGCACATGCGTATGATACTTTATGCAGTGACAAGGATAAAACTTTGTACCCGAGATGCACAAATTTTACACGTTTGTCAACCATGTTAAAATTATTTAATTTGAAGGCAAATAATGGATGGACTGACAAATATTTTACCGAATTGCTTGAATTGTTGACACAAATGCTTCTAGAAGGTAACATAATGCCAAATCGTTATTACGAGGCAAAGAAATTATTGTTTACGATGAGTTTAGAGTATGAAAAGAACATGCATACCCTAATGATTACATATTATACAAAAAAGAGTATGTAAACTATAATCATTGTTCGAAGTGTAGAGCGTCACGCTACAAAAAGAAAGATGGTGATTCTAGTGATGATGAAGAGGTCAAAAAGGGTCCTCCCGCAAAAGTATTATGGTACCTACCAATAATTTCAAGGTTCAAGAGATTATTCACTAATGCAAACGACGCAAAGAATCTAAGATGGAATGTAGAAGAAAGAAAATATGATGGACAAATTCTCCATGTAGCTGATTCTTTGCAATGGAAGAAAATAGATTCTTTGTTTCCAAATTTTGGCAAAGATTCGAGAAACCTTAGACTTGGAATTTCTAATGATGGAATGAATCTGTTTGGTAATCTAAGTACTAACCATCCTTCTTGGCCTGTTCTCCTGATGATATAGAACCTATCTCCTAGGTTGTGCATGAAGCGTAAGTATATTATGTTATCGATGATGATTTCGGACCCAAAACAACCAGGAAATGACATAGACGTTTATCTAAGTCCACTGATTGATGATTTAAGAGTGTTTTCGGAGGAATGGGTGGATGTTTTTTATGCATATTCTGGTGAACATTTCAATATGCGTGCCATGTTGTTTTGCACCATCAACGATTTTTCGGCATATGGTAATTTGTCTGGGTATAGAGTTAAAGGGCATAAAGCATGTCCTATATGTGAAAAATAAACATGTTACCATCAACTTTAAAAAGGAAAGAAGATTGTTTATCTTGGGCATCGAAAATTTCTAAATCGTTATCATCCATATCGTAGATTGCGAAAAGCTTTCAATGGGGAACAAGAGCATGGTATTGCTCCAAAGCCCTTAATTGGAGAGGAAGTTTATCAACAACAACAAGGCATTAATGTTGTCTTTGGAAAGTACCAAAAGCAATCTACTGTGAAAAATATATGGAAAAAGAGGTCAGTTTTCTTCGATCTTCCATATTAGTCTAGTCTTGATGTAAGACATTGTATTGATGTGATGCACGTGGAGAAAAATGTATGTGATAGTTTAATTGGAACACTTCTCAACATTCAAGGCAAGACAAAAGATGGTTATAGTGCTCGTTTGGATTTGGGTTTGATGGGTATACGAGAAGAGTTAGCTCCACAACATATAGGTAACAAGATATATTTTCCTCCTGTCTACTACACTTTGTCTTAAAAGGAGAAAAACAAGTTTTTGTGAGTGTTTACAAAGTATTAAAGTTCTGCATGGTTACTTATCAAATATCAAGAGGCTTGTATTAATTAAAGATCTCAAATTAATTGGCTTAAAATCTCATGACTGTCATATCTTAATGCAACAACTACTACTAGTGGCTATTCGTGGGATATTGCCTAAAAATGTTAGGAAGACTATAACTAGGTTGTGCTTATTTTTCAATGCAATTTATTGTAAAGCCATTGATCCATTAAAGTTAGACGATTTGGAAAATGAGGTTGCAGTTATCTTGTTTCAATTATAGATGTATTTTCTTCCTTCATTTTTTGACATTATGGTTCACTTGATTGTTCATCTAGTAAGGGAGATTAGACTATGTGGTCCTATTTATTTACGGCGGATGTATCCAACAGAGCGATACATGAAGATATTTCTTTCTATCATCTGCAGACGGATGGATAGACAGAAAGAACTATCCAGTTTTTAGAGGATTTGCTGAGAGCTTGTGTGTTGGGTCAAGGTGGATCATGGGATATTCATTTGTAGTTGATTGAGTTTACCTACAACAATAGGTATCATTATAATATTGGAATGGCACCGTATGAAGCATTGTATGGTAGAAGATGTAGGACTCCTGTATAATTCAGGCAAGAGTGTTATGCTCGGACCTGAGATTGTTCACCAGACGACTAAAAAGATCAAGAGGATCCAAGAAAAGATGAAAGTTTCACAGAGTCGTTAGAAGACTTACCATGACAATAGGAGGAAATCACTTGAGTTTCAAGAGGGAGATCACATGTTTTTGAGAGTTACACCGGTAACTGGATTTGGCCGAGCTTTGAAGTCTCGAAATCCCACACCGTGTTTTGTTGATCCATATCAAATTTCACAGAGGGTGGGAGAAGTAGCATATCCAATTGCTTTATCGTCGTTGCTGGCGAATCTGCATGATGTGTTTCATGCGTCTCAGTTGAGGAAGTACATTCCAGATCCATTATATGTGATTCAGATGGATGACGTACAAGTGAGAGATAATTTGACTATTGAGGCATTGCCAATACGAATTGATGAATGAGAAATGAAGCAACTACGAGGTAAAGAGATTTCCTTGGTAAAGGTAGTTTGGGGAGGACCAGCTGGAGGGAGCATGACTTAGGAGCGTGAGGATCAGATGAGGGAGACGTATCTGACTCTGTTTCATTGAGGTAATTTTCGAGGGCGAAAATTCTTTTAAGTGGGGGAGAGTTGTAACACCCCAAATTCTTGGAATATTTATTTAATTTATTTAAATATGAAAATTCGTATTTTTGGTGATCTTCGGTGGTTGGTGTGAATATTGGGAATTATGGAGTTTTGAGTTATTTATTGAAATAATAGTATATAATATGAATATATTTGGTATTATTATTAATTTAAATAAATATAAGTTAATTTAAGGGCAAAGTGGACATTTGAGGAGGAGTTAGTGAGGGTGAAATTGGAAGCCCATTTTAAAGGCCCAAAGTTAGGTTTAACAAAAAAGAATTTTGAGGGAAATAAGATTCATTCTTCTTAGACCGTGAAAAGGGAAGAAATAAAGGTCAGAGCTCTGAGGAAGAGAATTGAGGCAAAGCTTCGCGAGGTTTCCAAGAATCAAGGAGAAAGGCTATAGTAGATGAAAAAAATTGATTATATTTTATTTTTCTACTCCACATAATTTTAGGTTTTTCTCCACTAAAAAACAACGTTAAAAGGCTATAATCCATGACAGATTTTTTATAAAATAGGTAATAATTAAATTATATGATCAAGCTAGAATTTATTTATACTTACCATTTTCACATTGAATTATGGTTTATTAGATGCAAATATATTCAATATGATTCTTCTCCATCCCCAAATTTCTTGTTTCTTCGTCAGTAAGCCACAAATTTGAAAGACTATAAGTGAATGACAAATAAATTATATCAAAAATGGGCAATCACTAAAATTAAATATTTAAGCTCAATGTTATTTGTGTTCACCATAATCACATTGTATTATGGTATAATAGATGTAAAAAAATTCTATATTTTTCTTCTTCTCCATCACCAATATTTTGGTTTCTTAACCTCTAAGAAATTAAGTTAAGAGACTACAAATGAATGACGCATAATTTGTACATATGCATAATAATTAAAATTAAATAATCCACCTCAATATTGTTGATATTCATCAAATTCAAATTGACTTATGGTATGTTACATCTAATAATATTTAATATTTTTCTTCACCATCCCAAAGTTTTATGTTTTTTTAATGACTATGCAAAAAACATAATAGACTATAGTAGATGAAAAAATTTGATTATATTTTATTTTTCTACTCCATATAAGTTTAGCTTTTTCCCCACTAAAAAACAAAGTTAAAAGGCTATAATCCATGACATATTTTTTATAAAATAGGTAATAATTAAAATATAAGATCAAGCTAGAATTTATTTATATTTACCATTTTCACATTGAAATATGGTTTATTAGATGCAAATATATTCAATATGATTCTTCTCCATCCCCAAATTTCTTGTTTCTTCGTCAGTAAGCCACAGATTTGAAAGACTATAAATGAATGACAAATAAATTATATAAAAAATGGGCAATCACTAAAATTAAATATTTAAGCTCAATGTTATTTGTGTTCACAATAATCACATTATATTATGGTATAATAGATGTAAAAAAATTATATATTTTTCTTCTTCTCCATCACCAATATTTTGGTTTCTTAACCTCTAAGAAATTAAGTTAAGAGACTACAAATGAATGACGCATAATTTGTACATATGCATAATAATTAAAATTAAATAATCCACCTCAATATTGTTTATATCCATCAAATTCAAATTGACTTATGGTATGTTACATCTAATAATATTCAATATTTTTCTTCACCATCCCAAAGTTTTAGGTTTTTTTAATCACTATGCAAAAAACATAATAGACTATAGTAGATGAAAAAAATTGATTATATTTTATTTTGCTACTCCACATAATTTTAGGTTTTTCCCCACTAAAAAACAACGTTAAAAGGCTATAATCCATGACAGATTTTTTATAAAATAGGTAATAATTAAATTATATGATCAAGCTAGAATTTATTTATATTTACCATTTTCACATTGAATTATGGTTTATTAGATGCAAATATATTCAATATGATTCTTCTCCATCCCCAAATTTCTTGTTTTTTCGTCAGTAAGCCACAAATTTGAAAGACTACAAGTGAATGACAAATAAATTATATCAAAAATGGGCAATCACTAAAATTAAATATTTAAGATCAATGTTATTTGTGTTCACCATAATCACATTGTATTATGGTATAATAGATGTAAAAAAATTCTATATTTTTCTTCTTCTCCATCACCAATATTTTAGTTTCTTAACCTCTAAGAAATTAAGTTAAGAGACTACAAATGAATGACGCATAATTTTTTTATATGCATAATAATTAAAATTAAATAATCCACCTCAATATTGTTTATATTCATCAAATTCAAATTGACTTATGGTATGTTACATTTAATAATATTTAATATTTTTCTTCACTATCCCAAAGTTTTAGGTTTTTTTAATGACTATGCAAAAAACATAATAGACTATAGTAGATGAAAAAATTTGATTATATTTTATTTTTCTACTCCACATAAGTTTAGCTTTTTCCCCACTAAAAAACAAAGTGAAAAGGCTATAATCCATGACATATTTTTTATTAAATAAGTAATAATTAAAATATAAGATCAAGCTAGAATTTATTTATACTTACCATTTTCACATTGAATTATGGTTTATTAGATGCAAATATATTCAATATGATTCTTCTCCATCCCCAAATTTCTTGTTTCTTCGTCAGTAAGCCACAGATTTGAAAGACTATAAATGAATGACAAATAAATTATATCAAAAATGGGAAATCACTAAAATTAAATATTTAATCTCAATGTTATTTGTGTTCACCATAATCACATTATATTATGGTATAATAGATGTAAAAAAATTATATATTTTTCTTCTTCTCCATCACCAATATTTTGGTTTCTTAACCTCTAAGAAATTAAGTTAAGTGACTACAAATGAATGACACATAATTTGTACATATGCATAATAATTAAAATTAAATAATCCACCTCAATATTGTTTATATTCATCAAATTCAAATTGACTTATGGTATGTTACATCTAATAATATTTAATATTTTTCTTCACCATCCCAAAGTTTTAGGTTTTTTTAATCACTATGAAAAAAACATAATAGACTATAGTAGATGAAAAAAATTGATTATATTTTATTTTTCTACTCCCCATAAATTTAGGTTTTTCCCCACTGAAAAACAACGTTAAAAGGCTATATAATCCATGACATATTTTTTATAAAATAGGTAATAATTAAATTATATGATCAAGCTAGAATTTATTTATATTTACCATTTTCACATTGAAATATGATTTATTAGATGCAAATATATTCAATATGATTCTTCTCCATCCCCAAATTTGTTGTTTCTTCGTCAGTAAGCCACAAATTTGAAAGACTATAAATGAATGACAAATAAATTATATAAAAAATGGGCAATCACTAAAATTAAATATTTAAGCTCAATGTTATTTGTGTTCACAATAATCACATTATATTATGGTATAATAGATGTAAAAAAATTATATATTTTTCTTCTTCTCCATCACCAATATTTTGGTTTCTTAACCTCTAAGAAATTAAGTTAAGAGACTACAAATGAATGACGCATAATTTGTACATATGCATAATAATTAAAATTAAATAATCCACCTCAATATTGTTTATATTCATCAAATTCAAATTGACTTATGGTATGTTACATCTAATAATATTTAATATTTTTCTTCACCATCCCAAAGTTTTAGGTTTTTTTAATCACTGTGCAAAAAACATAATAGACTATAGTAGATGAAAAAAATTGATTATATTTTATTTTTCTACTCCCCATAAATTTAGGTTTTTCTCCACTAAAAAACAACGTTAAAAGGCTATATAATCCATGACATATTTTTTATAAAATAGGTAATAATTAAATTATATGATCAAGCTAGAATTTATTTATATTTACCATTTTCACATTGAAATATGGTTTATTAGATGCAAATATATTCAATATGATTCTTCTCCAACCCCAAATTTCTTGTTTCTTCGTCAGTAAGCCACAGATTTGAAAGACTATAAATGAATGACAAATAAATTATATAAAAAATGGGCAATCACTAAAATTAATTATTTAAGCTCAATGTTATTTGTGTTCACAATAATCACATTATATTATGGTATAATAGATGTAAAAAAATTATATATTTTTCTTCTTCTCCATCACCAATATTTTGGTTTCTTAACCTCTAAGAAATTAAGTTAAGAGACTACAAATGAATGACGCATAATTTGTACATATGCATAATAATTAAAATTAAATAATCCACCTCAATATTGTTTATATCCATCAAATTCAAATTGACTTATGGTATGTTACATCTAATAATATTTAATATTTTTCTTCACCATCCCAAAGTTTTAGGTTTTTTTAATCACTATGCAAAAAACATAATAGACTATAGTAGATGAAAAAATTTGATTATATTTTATTTTTCTACTCCACATAAATTTAGGTTTTTCCCCAATAAAAAACAACGTTAAAAGGCTATAATCCATGATATATTTTTTATAAAATAGGTAATAAATAAATTATATGATCAAGCTATAATTTATTTATATTTACCATTTTCACATTGAATTATGGTTTATTAGATGCTAATATATTCAATATGATTCTTCTCCATCCCAAAATTTCTTGTTTCTTCGTCAGTAAGCCACAAATTTGAAAGACTATAAATGAATGACAAATAAATTATATCAAAAATGGGCAATCACTAAAATTAAATATTTAAGCTCAATGTTATTTGTGTTCACCATAATCACATTGTATTCTGGTATAATAGATGTAAAAAAATTCTATATTTTTCTTCTTCTCCATCACCAATATTTTGGTTTCTTAACCTCTAAGAAATTAAGTTATGAGACTACAAATGAATGACACATAATTTGTACATACACATAATAATTAAAATTAAATAATCCACCTCAATATTGTTTATATTCATCAAATTCAAATTGACTTATGGTATATTACATCTAATAATATTCAATATTTTTCTTCACCATCCCAAAGTTTTAGGTTTTTTTAATCACTATGCAAAAAACATAATAGACTATAGTAGATGAAAAAAATTGATTATATTTTATTTTTCTACTCCACATAATTTTAGGTTTTCCCCCACTAAGAAACAACGTTAAAAGGCTATAATCCATGACAGATTTTTTTATAAAATAGGTAATAATTAAATTATATGATCAAGCTAGAACTTATTTATATTTACCATTTTCACATTGAATTATGGTTTATTAGATGCAAATATATTCAATATGATTCTTCTCCATCCCCAAATTTCTTGTTTTTTCGTGAGTAAGCCACAAATTTGAAAGACTATAAGTGAATGACAAATAAATTATATCAAAAATGGGCAATCACTAAAATTAAATATTTAAGCTCAATGTTATTTGTGTTCACCATAATCACATTGTATTATGGTATAATAGATGTAAAAAAATTCTATATTTTTCTTCTTCTCCATCACTAATATTTTGGTTTCTTAACCTCTAAGAAATTAAGTTAAGAGACTACAAATGAATGACGCATAATTTGTATATATGCATAATAATTAAAATTAAATAATCCACCTCAATATTGTTTATATTCATCAAATTCAAATTGACTTATGGTATGTTACATCTAATAATATTTAATATTTTTCTTCACCATCCCAAAGTTTTAGGTTTTTTTTAATGACTATGCAAAAAACATAATAGACTATAGTAGATGAAAATATTTGATTATATTTTATTTTTCTACTCCACATAAGTTTAGCTTTTTCCCCACTAAAAAAAAAAGTTTAAAGGCTATATAATCCATGACATATTTTTTATAAAATAGGTAATAATTAAAATATAAGATCAAGCTAGAATTTATTTATACTTACGATTTTCACATTGAATTATGGTTTATTAGATGCAAATATATTCAATATGATTCTTCTCCATCCCCAAATTTCTTGTTTCTTCGTCAGTAAGCCACAGATTTGAAAGACTATAACTGAATGAAAAATAAATTATATCAAAAATGGGAAAACACTAAAATTAAATATTTAAGCTAAATGTTATTTGTGTTCACCATAATCACATTGTATTATGGTATAATAGATGTAAAAAAAGTTCTTTATTTTTCTTCTTCTCCATCACCAATATTTTGGTTTCTTAACCTCTAAGAATTTAAGTTAAGAGACTACAAATGAATGACGCATAATTTGTACATATGCATAATAATTAAAATTAAATAATCCACCTCAATATTGTTTATATTCATCAAATTCAAATTGACTTATGGTATGTTACATCTGATAATATTCAATATTTTTCTTCACCGTCCAAAAGTTTTAGGTTTTTTAATCACTATGCAAAAAACATAATGGACTATAGTAGATGAAAAAAATTGATTATATTTTATTTTTCTACTCCACATAAGTTTAGGTTTTTCCCCACTAAAAAACAAAGTTAAAAGGCTATAATCCATGACATATTTTTTATAAAATAGGTAATAATTAAAATATATGATTAAGCTAGAATTTATTTATATTTACCATTTTCACATTGAATTATGGTTTATTAGATGCAAATATATTCAATATGAATCTTCTCCATCCCCAAATTTCTTGTTTCTTCGTCAAAAAGCCACAGATTTGAAAGACTATAACTGAATGAAAAATAAATTATATCAAAAATGGGCAAACACTAAAATTAAATATTTAAGCTCAATGTTATTTGTGTTCACCATAATCACATTGTATTATGGTATAATAGATGTAAAAAAATACCATATTTTTCTTCTTCTCCATCACCAATAATTTGGTTTCTTAACGTCCCAGAAATTAAGTTAAGAGACTACAAATGAATGACGCATAATTTGTACATATGCATAATAATTAAAATTAAATAATCCACCTCAATATTGTTTATATTCATCAAATTCAAATTGACTTATGGCATGTTACATCTAATAATATTTAATATTTTTCTTCACCATCCCAAAGTTTTAGGTTTCTTTAATCACTATGCAAAAAACATAATAGACTATAGTAGATGAAAAAAATTGATTATATTTTATTTTTCAACTCCACATAAGTTTAGGTTTTTCCCCACTAAAACACAAAGTTAAAAGGCTATAATCCATGACATATTTTTTATAAAATAGGTAATAATTAAAATATATGATCAACCTAGAATTTATTTATATTTACCATTTTCACATTCAATTATGGTTTATTAGATGCAAATATATTCAATATGATTCTTCTCCATCCCCAAATTTCTTGTTTCTTCGTCAGTAAGCCACAGATTTGAAAGACTATAAATGAATGACAAATAAATTATATCAAAAATGGGCAATCACTAAAATTAAGTATTTAAGCTCAATGTTATTTGTGTTCACCATAATCACATTGTATTATGGTATAATAGATGTAAAAAAAATTCTATATTTTTCTTCTTCTCCATCACCAATATTTTGGTTTCTTAACCTCTAAGAAATTAAGTTAAGAGACTACAAATGAATAACTCATAATTTTTACATATGCATAATAATTAAAATTAAATAATCCACCTCAATATTGTTTATATTCATCAAATTCAAATTGACTTATGGTATGTTACATCTAATAATATTTAATATTTTTCTTCAGCATCCCAAAGATTTAGGGTTTTTTAATCACTATGCAAAAAACATAATAGACTATAGTAGATGAAAAAAATTGATTATATTTTATTTTTCAACTCCACATAAGTTTAGGTTTTTCCCCACTAAAAAACAAAGTTAAAAGGTTATAATCCATGACATATTTTTAATAAAATAGGTAATAATTAAAATATATGATCAACCTAGAATTTATTTATATTTACCATTTTCACATTGAATTATGGTTTATTATATGCAAATATATTCAATATGATTCTTCTGCATCCCCAAATTTCTTGTTTCTTCGTCAGTAAGCCACAGATTTGAAAGACTATAAATGAATGACAAATAAATTATATCAAAAATGGCCAATCACTAATATTAAATATTTAAGCTCAATGTTATTTGTGTTCACCATAATCACATTATATTATGGTATAATAGATGTAAAAAAATTCTATATTTTTCTTCTACTCCATCACCAATATTTTGGTTTCTTAACCTCTAAGAAATTAAGTTAAGAGACTACAAATGAATGACACATAATTTGTACATATGCATATTAATTAAAATTAAATAATCCACCTCAATATTGTTTATATTCATCAAATTCAAATTGACTTATGGTATGTTACATCTAATAATATTTAATATTTTTCTTAACCATCCCAAAGTTTTAGGTTTTTTTAATCACTATGAAAAAAACATAATAGACTATAGTAGATGAAAAAAATTGATTATATTTTATTATTCTACTCCACATAAGTTTAGGTTTTTCCCCACTAAAAAACAAAGTTAAAAGGCTATAATCCATGACATATTTTTTATAAAATAGGTAATGATTAAAATATATGATCATGCTAGAATTTATTTATATTTACCATTTTCACATTGAATTATGGTTTATTAGACGCAAATATATTCAATATGAATCTTCTCCATCCCCAAATTTCTTATTTCTTCGTCAAAAAGCCACAGATTTAAACGACTATAAATGAATGACAAATAAATTATATCAAAAATGGGCAATCACTAAAATTAAATATTTAGGCTCAATTTTATTTGTGTTCACCATAATCACATTGTATTATGGTATAATAGATGTAAAAAAAATACCATATTTTTCTTCTTCTCCATCACCAATAATTTGGTTTCTTAACCTCTAAGAAATTAAGTTAAGAGACTACAAATGAATGACGCATAATTTGTACATATGCATAATAATTAAAATTAAATAATCCACCTCAATATTGTTTATATTCATCAAATTCAAATTGACTTATGGTATGTTACATCTAATAATATTTAATATTTTTCTTCACCATCCCAAAGTTTTAGGTTTTTTTAATCACTATGCAAAAAACATAATAGACTATAGTAGATGAAAAAAATTGATTATATTTTATTTTTCTACTCCACATAAGTGTAGGTTTTTCACCACTAAAAAACAATGTTAAAAGGCTATAATCCATGACATTTTTTTATAAAATAGGTAATAATTAAAAAATATGATCAAGCTAGAATTTATTTATATTTACCATTTTCACATTGAATTATGGTTTATTAGATGCAAATATATTCAATATGATTCTTCTCCATCCCCAAATTTCTTGTTTCTTTGTCAAAAAGCCACAGATTTGAACGACTATCAATGAATGACAAACAAATTATATCAACAATGGGCAATCACTAAAATTAAATATTTAAGCTCAATGTTATTTGTGTTCATCATAATCACATTATATTATGGTATAATAGATGTAAAAAAAATACCATATTTTTCTTCTTCTCCATCACCAATATTTTGGTTTCTTAACCTCTAAGAAATTAAGTAAAGAGACTACAAATGAATGACGCATAATTTGTACATATGCATAATAATTAAAATTAAATAATCCACCTCAATATTGTTTATATTCATCAAATTCAAATTGACTTATGGTATGTTACATCTAATAATATTTAATATTTTTCTTCACCATCCCAAAGTTTTATGTTTTTTTAATGACTATGCAAAAAACATAATAGACTATAGTAGATGAAAAAAATTGATTATATTTTATTTTTCTACTCCACATAAGTTTAGATTTTTCCCCACTAAAAAACAAAGTTAAAAGGCTATAATCCATGACATATTTTTTATAAAATAGGTAATAATTAAAATATATGATCAACCTAGAATTTATTTATATTTACCATTTTCACATTCAATTATGGTTTATTAGATGCAAATATATTCAATATGATTCTTCTCCATCCCCAAATTTCTTGTTTCTTCGTCAGTAAGCCACAGATTTGAAAGACTATAAATGAATGACAAATAAATTATATCAAAAATGGGCAATCACTAAAATTAAATATTTAAGCTCAATGTTATTTGTGTTCACCATAATCACATTGTATTATGGTATAATAGATGTAAAAAAAATTCTATATTTTTCTTCTTCTCCATCACCAATATTTTGGTTTCTTAACCTCTAAGAAATTAAGTTAAGAGACTACAAATGAATAACTCATAATTTTTACATATGCATAATAATTAAAATTAAATAATCCACCTCAATATTGTTTATATTCATCAAATTCAAATTGACTTATGGTATGTTACATCTAATAATATTTAATATTTTTCTTCAGCATCCCAAAGATTTAGGGTTTTTTAATCACTATGCAAAAAACATAATAGACTATAGTAGATGAAAAAAATTGATTATATTTTATTTTTCAACTCCACATAAGTTTAGGTTTTTCCCCACTAAAAAACAAAGTTAAAAGGTTATAATCCATGACATATTTTTTATAAAATAGGTAATAATTAAAATATATGATCAACCTAGAATTTATTTATATTTACCATTTTCACATTGAATTATGGTTTATTATATGCAAATATATTCAATATGATTCTTCTGCATCCCCAAATTTCTTGTTTCTTCGTCAGTAAGCCACAGATTTGAAAGACTATAAATGAATGACAAATAAATTATATCAAAAATGGCCAATCACTAATATTAAATATTTAAGCTCAATGTTATTTGTGTTCACCATAATCACATTATATTATGGTATAATAGATGTAAAAAAATTCTATATTTTTCTTCTACTCCATCACCAATATTTTGGTTTCTTAACCTCTAAGAAATTAAGTTAAGAGACTACAAATGAATGACACATAATTTGTACATATGCATATTAATTAAAATTAAATAATCCACCTCAATATTGTTTATATTCATCAAATTCAAATTGACTTATGGTATGTTACATCTAATAATATTTAATATTTTTCTTAACCATCCCAAAGTTTTAGGTTTTTTTAATCACTATGAAAAAAACATAATAGACTATAGTAGATGAAAAAAATTGATTATATTTTATTTTTCTACTCCACATAAGTTTAGGTTTTTCCCCACTAAAAAACAAAGTTAAAAGGCTATAATCCATGACATATTTTTTATAAAATAGGTAATGATTAAAATATATGATCATGCTAGAATTTATTTATATTTACCATTTTCACATTGAATTATGGTTTATTAGACGCAAATATATTCAATATGAATCTTCTCCATCCCCAAATTTCTTATTTCTTCGTCAAAAAGCCACAGATTTAAACGACTATAAATGAATGACAAATAAATTATATCAAAAATGGGCAATCACTAAAATTAAATATTTAGGCTCAATTTTATTTGTGTTCACCATAATCACATTGTATTATGGTATAATAGATGTAAAAAAAATACCATATTTTTCTTCTTCTCCATCACCAATAATTTGGTTTCTTAACCTCTAAGAAATTAAGTTAAGAGACTACAAATGAATGACGCATAATTTGTACATATGCATAATAATTAAAATTAAATAATCCACCTCAATATTGTTTATATTCATCAAATTCAAATTGACTTATGGTATGTTACATCTAATAATATTTAATATTTTTCTTCACCATCCCAAAGTTTTAGGTTTTTTTAATCACTATGCCAAAAACATAATAGATTATAGTAGATGAAAAAAATTGATTATATTTTATTTTTCTACTCCACATAAGTGTAGGTTTTTCACCACTAAAACAATGTTAAAAGGCTATAATCCATGACATTTTTTTTATAAAATAGGTAATAATTAAAAAATATGATCAAGCTAGAATTTATTTATATTTACCATTTTCACATTGAATTATGGTTTATTAGACGCAAATATATTCAATATGATTCTTCTCCATCCCCAAATTTCTTGTTTCTTTGTCAAAAAGCCACAGATTTGAACGACTATCAATGAATGACAAACAAATTATATCAAAAATGGGCAATCACTAAAATTAAATATTTAAGCTCAATGTTATTTGTGTTCATCATAATCACATTATATTATGGTATAATAGATGTAAAAAAAATACCATATTTTTCTTCTTCTCCATCACCAATAATTTGGTTTCTTAACCTCTAAGAAATTAAGTAAAGAGACTACAAATGAATGACGCATAATTTGTACATATGCATAATAATTAAAATTAAATAATCCACCTCAATATTGTTTATATTCATCAAATTCAAATTGACTTATGGCATGTTACATCTAATAATATTTAATATTTTTCTTCACCATCCCAAAGTTTTAGGTTTCTTTAATCACTATGCAAAAAACATAATAGACTATAGTAGATGAAAAAAATTGATTATATTTTATTTTTCTACTCCACATAATTTTAGGTTTTCCCCCACTAAGAAACAACGTTAAAAGGCTATAATCCATGACAGATTTTTTTATAAAATAGGTAATAATTAAATTATATGATCAAGCTAGAACTTATTTATATTTACCATTTTCACATTGAATTATGGTTTATTAGATGCAAATATATTCAATATGATTCTTCTCCATCCCCAAATTTCTTGTTTTTTCGTGAGTAAGCCACAAATTTGAAAGACTATAAGTGAATGACAAATAAATTATATCAAAAATGGGCAATCACTAAAATTAAATATTTAAGCTCAATGTTATTTGTGTTCACCATAATCACATTGTATTATGGTATAATAGATGTAAAAAAATTCTATATTTTTCTTCTTCTCCATCACTAATATTTTGGTTTCTTAACCTCTAAGAAATTAAGTTAAGAGACTACAAATGAATGACGCATAATTTGTATATATGCATAATAATTAAAATTAAATAATCCACCTCAATATTGTTTATATTCATCAAATTCAAATTGACTTATGGTATGTTACATCTAATAATATTTAATATTTTTCTTCACCATCCCAAAGTTTTAGGTTTTTTTAATGACTATGCAAAAAACATAATAGACTATAGTAGATGAAAATATTTGATTATATTTTATTTTTCTACTCCACATAAGTTTAGCTTTTTCCCCACTAAAAAAAAAAGTTTAAAGGCTATATAATCCATGACATATTTTTTATAAAATAGGTAATAATTAAAATATAAGATCAAGCTAGAATTTATTTATACTTACGATTTTCACATTGAATTATGGTTTATTAGATGCAAATATATTCAATATGATTCTTCTCCATCCCCAAATTTCTTGTTTCTTCGTCAGTAAGCCACAGATTTGAAAGACTATAACTGAATGAAAAATAAATTATATCAAAAATGGGAAAACACTAAAATTAAATATTTAAGCTAAATGTTATTTGTGTTCACCATAATCACATTGTATTATGGTATAATAGATGTAAAAAAAGTTCTTTATTTTTCTTCTTCTCCATCACCAATATTTTGGTTTCTTAACCTCTAAGAATTTAAGTTAAGAGACTACAAATGAATGACGCATAATTTGTACATATGCATAATAATTAAAATTAAATAATCCACCTCAATATTGTTTATATTCATCAAATTCAAATTGACTTATGGTATGTTACATCTGATAATATTCAATATTTTTCTTCACCGTCCAAAAGTTTTAGGTTTTTTAATCACTATGCAAAAAACATAATGGACTATAGTAGATGAAAAAAATTGATTATATTTTATTTTTCTACTCCACATAAGTTTAGGTTTTTCCCCACTAAAAAACAAAGTTAAAAGGCTATAATCCATGACATATTTTTTATAAAATAGGTAATAATTAAAATATATGATTAAGCTAGAATTTATTTATATTTACCATTTTCACATTGAATTATGGTTTATTAGATGCAAATATATTCAATATGAATCTTCTCCATCCCCAAATTTCTTGTTTCTTCGTCAAAAAGCCACAGATTTGAAAGACTATAACTGAATGAAAAATAAATTATATCAAAAATGGGCAAACACTAAAATTAAATATTTAAGCTCAATGTTATTTGTGTTCACCATAATCACATTGTATTATGGTATAATAGATGTAAAAAAATACCATATTTTTCTTCTTCTCCATCACCAATAATTTGGTTTCTTAACGTCCCAGAAATTAAGTTAAGAGACTACAAATGAATGACGCATAATTTGTACATATGCATAATAATTAAAATTAAATAATCCACCTCAATATTGTTTATATTCATCAAATTCAAATTGACTTATGGCATGTTACATCTAATAATATTTAATATTTTTCTTCACCATCCCAAAGTTTTAGGTTTCTTTAATCACTATGCAAAAAACATAATAGACTATAGTAGATGAAAAAAATTGATTATATTTTATTTTTCAACTCCACATAAGTTTAGGTTTTTCCCCACTAAAACACAAAGTTAAAAGGCTATAATCCATGACATATTTTTTATAAAATAGGTAATAATTAAAATATATGATCAACCTAGAATTTATTTATATTTACCATTTTCACATTCAATTATGGTTTATTAGATGCAAATATATTCAATATGATTCTTCTCCATCCCCAAATTTCTTGTTTCTTCGTCAGTAAGCCACAGATTTGAAAGACTATAAATGAATGACAAATAAATTATATCAAAAATGGGCAATCACTAAAATTAAGTATTTAAGCTCAATGTTATTTGTGTTCACCATAATCACATTGTATTATGGTATAATAGATGTAAAAAAACTCTATATTTTTCTTCTTCTCCATCACCAATAATTTGGTTTCTTAACCTCTAAGAAATTAAGTTAAGAGACTACAAATGAATGCCGCATAATTTGTACATATGCATAATAATTAAAATTAAATAATCCACCTCAATATTGTTTATATTCATCAAATTCAAATTGACTTATGGTATGTTACATCTAATAATATTTAATATTTTTCTTCACCATCCCAAAGTTTTAGGTTTTTTTAATGACTATGCAAAAAACATAATAGACTATAGTAGATGAAAATATTTGATTATATTTTATTTTTCTACTCCACATAAGTTTAGCTTTTTCCCCACTAAAAAAAAAAGTTTAAAGGCTATATAATCCATGACATATTTTTTATAAAATAGGTAATAATTAAAATATAAGATCAAGCTAGAATTTATTTATACTTACGATTTTCACATTGAATTATGGTTTATTAGATGCAAATATATTCAATATGATTCTTCTCCATCCCCAAATTTCTTGTTTCTTCGTCAGTAAGCCACAGATTTGAAAGACTATAACTGAATGAAAAATAAATTATATCAAAAATGGGAAAACACTAAAATTAAATATTTAAGCTAAATGTTATTTGTGTTCACCATAATCACATTGTATTATGGTATAATAGATGTAAAAAAAGTTCTTTATTTTTCTTCTTCTCCATCACCAATATTTTGGTTTCTTAACCTCTAAGAATTTAAGTTAAGAGACTACAAATGAATGACGCATAATTTGTACATATGCATAATAATTAAAATTAAATAATCCACCTCAATATTGTTTATATTCATCAAATTCAAATTGACTTATGGTATGTTACATCTGATAATATTCAATATTTTTCTTCACCGTCCAAAAGTTTTAGGTTTTTTAATCACTATGCAAAAAACATAATGGACTATAGTAGATGAAAAAAATTGATTATATTTTATTTTTCTACTCCACATAAGTTTAGGTTTTTCCCCACTAAAAAACAAAGTTAAAAGGCTATAATCCATGACATATTTTTTATAAAATAGGTAATAATTAAAATATATGATTAAGCTAGAATTTATTTATATTTACCATTTTCACATTGAATTATGGTTTATTAGATGCAAATATATTCAATATGAATCTTCTCCATCCCCAAATTTCTTGTTTCTTCGTCAAAAAGCCACAGATTTGAAAGACTATAACTGAATGAAAAATAAATTATATCAAAAATGGGCAAACACTAAAATTAAATATTTAAGCTCAATGTTATTTGTGTTCACCATAATCACATTGTATTATGGTATAATAGATGTAAAAAAATACCATATTTTTCTTCTTCTCCATCACCAATAATTTGGTTTCTTAACGTCCCAGAAATTAAGTTAAGAGACTACAAATGAATGACGCATAATTTGTACATATGCATAATAATTAAAATTAAATAATCCACCTCAATATTGTTTATATTCATCAAATTCAAATTGACTTATGGCATGTTACATCTAATAATATTTAATATTTTTCTTCACCATCCCAAAGTTTTAGGTTTCTTTAATCACTATGCAAAAAACATAATAGACTATAGTAGATGAAAAAAATTGATTATATTTTATTTTTCAACTCCACATAAGTTTAGGTTTTTCCCCACTAAAACACAAAGTTAAAAGGCTATAATCCATGACATATTTTTTATAAAATAGGTAATAATTAAAATATATGATCAACCTAGAATTTATTTATATTTACCATTTTCACATTCAATTATGGTTTATTAGATGCAAATATATTCAATATGATTCTTCTCCATCCCCAAATTTCTTGTTTCTTCGTCAGTAAGCCACAGATTTGAAAGACTATAAATGAATGACAAATAAATTATATCAAAAATGGGCAATCACTAAAATTAAGTATTTAAGCTCAATGTTATTTGTGTTCACCATAATCACATTGTATTATGGTATAATAGATGTAAAAAAAATTCTATATTTTTCTTCTTCTCCATCACCAATATTTTGGTTTCTTAACCTCTAAGAAATTAAGTTAAGAGACTACAAATGAATAACTCATAATTTTTACATATGCATAATAATTAAAATTAAATAATCCACCTCAATATTGTTTATATTCATCAAATTCAAATTGACTTATGGTATGTTACATCTAATAATATTTAATATTTTTCTTCAGCATCCCAAAGATTTAGGGTTTTTTAATCACTATGCAAAAAACATAATAGACTATAGTAGATGAAAAAAATTGATTATATTTTATTTTTCAACTCCACATAAGTTTAGGTTTTTCCCCACTAAAAAACAAAGTTAAAAGGTTATAATCCATGACATATTTTTAATAAAATAGGTAATAATTAAAATATATGATCAACCTAGAATTTATTTATATTTACCATTTTCACATTGAATTATGGTTTATTATATGCAAATATATTCAATATGATTCTTCTGCATCCCCAAATTTCTTGTTTCTTCGTCAGTAAGCCACAGATTTGAAAGACTATAAATGAATGACAAATAAATTATATCAAAAATGGCCAATCACTAATATTAAATATTTAAGCTCAATGTTATTTGTGTTCACCATAATCACATTATATTATGGTATAATAGATGTAAAAAAATTCTATATTTTTCTTCTACTCCATCACCAATATTTTGGTTTCTTAACCTCTAAGAAATTAAGTTAAGAGACTACAAATGAATGACACATAATTTGTACATATGCATATTAATTAAAATTAAATAATCCACCTCAATATTGTTTATATTCATCAAATTCAAATTGACTTATGGTATGTTACATCTAATAATATTTAATATTTTTCTTATCCATCCCAAAGTTTTAGGTTTTTTTAATCACTATGAAAAAAACATAATAGACTATAGTAGATGAAAAAAATTGATTATATTTTATTATTCTACTCCACATAAGTTTAGGTTTTTCCCCACTAAAAAACAAAGTTAAAAGGCTATAATCCATGACATATTTTTTATAAAATAGGTAATGATTAAAATATATGATCATGCTAGAATTTATTTATATTTACCATTTTCACATTGAATTATGGTTTATTAGACGCAAATATATTCAATATGAATCTTCTCCATCCCCAAATTTCTTATTTCTTCGTCAAAAAGCCACAGATTTAAACGACTATAAATGAATGACAAATAAATTATATCAAAAATGGGCAATCACTAAAATTAAATATTTAGGCTCAATTTTATTTGTGTTCACCATAATCACATTGTATTATGGTATAATAGATGTAAAAAAAATACCATATTTTTCTTCTTCTCCATCACCAATAATTTGGTTTCTTAACCTCTAAGAAATTAAGTTAAGAGACTACAAATGAATGACGCATAATTTGTACATATGCATAATAATTAAAATTAAATAATCCACCTCAATATTGTTTATATTCATCAAATTCAAATTGACTTATGGTATGTTACATCTAATAATATTTAATATTTTTCTTCACCATCCCAAAGTTTTAGGTTTTTTTAATCACTATGCAAAAAACATAATAGACTATAGTAGATGAAAAAAATTGATTATATTTTATTTTTCTACTCCACATAAGTGTAGGTTTTTCACCACTAAAAAACAATGTTAAAAGGCTATAATCCATGACATTTTTTTATAAAATAGGTAATAATTAAAAAATATGATCAAGCTAGAATTTATTTATATTTACCATTTTCACATTGAATTATGGTTTATTAGATGCATATATATTCAATATGATTCTTCTCCATCCCCAAATTTCTTGTTTCTTTGTCAAAAAGCCACAGATTTGAACGACTATCAATGAATGACAAACAAATTATATCAACAATGGGCAATCACTAAAATTAAATATTTAAGCTCAATGTTATTTGTGTTCATCATAATCACATTATATTATGGTATAATAGATGTAAAAAAAATACCATATTTTTCTTCTTCTCCATCACCAATATTTTGGTTTCTTAACCTCTAAGAAATTAAGTAAAGAGACTACAAATGAATGACGCATAATTTGTACATATGCATAATAATTAAAATTAAATAATCCACCTCAATATTGTTTATATTCATCAAATTCAAATTGACTTATGGTATGTTACATCTAATAATATTTAATATTTTTCTTCACCATCCCAAAGTTTTATGTTTTTTTAATGACTATGCAAAAAACATAATAGACTATAGTAGATGAAAAAAATTGATTATATTTTATTTTTCTACTCCACATAAGTTTAGATTTTTCCCCACTAAAAAACAAAGTTAAAAGGCTATAATCCATGACATATTTTTTATAAAATAGGTAATAATTAAAATATATGATCAACCTAGAATTTATTTATATTTACCATTTTCACATTCAATTATGGTTTATTAGATGCAAATATATTCAATATGATTCTTCTCCATCCCCAAATTTCTTGTTTCTTCGTCAGTAAGCCACAGATTTGAAAGACTATAAATGAATGACAAATAAATTATATCAAAAATGGGCAATCACTAAAATTAAATATTTAAGCTCAATGTTATTTGTGTTCACCATAATCACATTGTATTATGGTATAATAGATGTAAAAAAAATTCTATATTTTTCTTCTTCTCCATCACCAATATTTTGGTTTCTTAACCTCTAAGAAATTAAGTTAAGAGACTACAAATGAATAACTCATAATTTTTACATATGCATAATAATTAAAATTAAATAATCCACCTCAATATTGTTTATATTCATCAAATTCAAATTGACTTATGGTATGTTACATCTAATAATATTTAATATTTTTCTTCAGCATCCCAAAGATTTAGGGTTTTTTAATCACTATGCAAAAAACATAATAGACTATAGTAGATGAAAAAAATTGATTATATTTTATTTTTCAACTCCACATAAGTTTAGGTTTTTCCCCACTAAAAAACAAAGTTAAAAGGTTATAATCCATGACATATTTTTTATAAAATAGGTAATAATTAAAATATATGATCAACCTAGAATTTATTTATATTTACCATTTTCACATTGAATTATGGTTTATTATATGCAAATATATTCAATATGATTCTTCTGCATCCCCAAATTTCTTGTTTCTTCGTCAGTAAGCCACAGATTTGAAAGACTATAAATGAATGACAAATAAATTATATCAAAAATGGCCAATCACTAATATTAAATATTTAAGCTCAATGTTATTTGTGTTCACCATAATCACATTATATTATGGTATAATAGATGTAAAAAAATTCTATATTTTTCTTCTACTCCATCACCAATATTTTGGTTTCTTAACCTCTAAGAAATTAAGTTAAGAGACTACAAATGAATGACACATAATTTGTACATATGCATATTAATTAAAATTAAATAATCCACCTCAATATTGTTTATATTCATCAAATTCAAATTGACTTATGGTATGTTACATCTAATAATATTTAATATTTTTCTTAACCATCCCAAAGTTTTAGGTTTTTTTAATCACTATGAAAAAAACATAATAGACTATAGTAGATGAAAAAAATTGATTATATTTTATTTTTCTACTCCACATAAGTTTAGGTTTTTCCCCACTAAAAAACAAAGTTAAAAGGCTATAATCCATGACATATTTTTTATAAAATAGGTAATGATTAAAATATATGATCATGCTAGAATTTATTTATATTTACCATTTTCACATTGAATTATGGTTTATTAGACGCAAATATATTCAATATGAATCTTCTCCATCCCCAAATTTCTTATTTCTTCGTCAAAAAGCCACAGATTTAAACGACTATAAATGAATGACAAATAAATTATATCAAAAATGGGCAATCACTAAAATTAAATATTTAGGCTCAATTTTATTTGTGTTCACCATAATCACATTGTATTATGGTATAATAGATGTAAAAAAAATACCATATTTTTCTTCTTCTCCATCACCAATAATTTGGTTTCTTAACCTCTAAGAAATTAAGTTAAGAGACTACAAATGAATGACGCATAATTTGTACATATGCATAATAATTAAAATTAAATAATCCACCTCAATATTGTTTATATTCATCAAATTCAAATTGACTTATGGTATGTTACATCTAATAATATTTAATATTTTTCTTCACCATCCCAAAGTTTTAGGTTTTTTTAATCACTATGCAAAAAACATAATAGACTATAGTAGATGAAAAAAATTGATTATATTTTATTTTTCTACTCCACATAAGTGTAGGTTTTTCACCACTAAAAAACAATGTTAAAAGGCTATAATCCATGACATTTTTTTTATAAAATAGGTAATAATTAAAAAATATGATCAAGCTAGAATTTATTTATATTTACCATTTTCACATTGAATTATGGTTTATTAGACGCAAATATATTCAATATGATTCTTCTCCATCCCCAAATTTCTTGTTTCTTTGTCAAAAAGCCACAGATTTGAACGACTATCAATGAATGACAAACAAATTATATCAAAAATGGGCAATCACTAAAATTAAATATTTAAGCTCAATGTTATTTGTGTTCATCATAATCACATTATATTATGGTATAATAGATGTAAAAAAAATACCATATTTTTCTTCTTCTCCATCACCAATAATTTGGTTTCTTAACCTCTAAGAAATTAAGTAAAGAGACTACAAATGAATGACGCATAATTTGTACATATGCATAATAATTAAAATTAAATAATCCACCTCAATATTGTTTATATTCATCAAATTCAAATTGACTTATGGCATGTTACATCTAATAATATTTAATATTTTTCTTCACCATCCCAAAGTTTTAGGTTTCTTTAATCACTATGCAAAAAACATAATAGACTATAGTAGATGAAAAAAATTGATTATATTTTATTTTTCTACTCCACATAAGTTTAGATTTTTCCCCACTAAAATACAAAGTTAAAAGGCTATAATCCATGACATATTTTTTATAAAATAGGTAATAATTAAAATATATGATCAACCTAGAATTTATTTATATTTACCATTTTCACATTCAATTATGGTTTATTAGATGTAAATATATTCAATATGATTCTTCTCCATCCCCAAATTTCTTGTTTCTTCGTCAGTAAGCCACAGATTTGAAAGACTATAAATGAATGACAAATAAATTATATCAAAAATGGCCAATCACTAATATTAAATATTTAAGCTCAATGTTATTTGTGTTCACCATAATCGCATTATATTATGGTATAATAGATGTAAAAAAATTCTATATTTTTCTTCTACTCCATCACCAATATTTTGGTTTCTTAACCTCTAAGAAATTAAGTTAAGAGACTACAAATGAATGACGCATAATTTGTACATATGCATATTAATTAAAATTAAATAATCCACCTCAATATTGTTTATATTCATCAAATTCAAATTGACTTATGGTATGTTACATCTAATAATATTTAATATTTTTCTTAACCATCCCAAAGTTTTAGGTTTTTTTAATCACTATGAAAAAAACATAATAGACTATAGTAGATGAAAAAAATAGATTATATTTTATTTTTCTACTCCACATAAGTTTAGGTTTTTCCCCACTAAAAAACATAGTTAAAAGGCTATAATCCATGACATATTTTTTATAAAATATGTAATAATTAAAATATATGATCATGCTAGAATTTATTTATATTTACCATTTTCACATTGAATTATGGTTTATTAGACGCAAATATATTCAATATGAATCTTCTCCATCCCCAAATTTCTTATTTCTTCGTCAAAAAGCCACAGATTTGAACGACTATAAATGAATGACAAATAAATTATATCAAAAATGGGCAATCACTAAAATTAAATATTTAGGCTCAATTTTATTTGTGTTCACCATAATCACATTGTATTATGGTATAATAGATGTAAAAAAAATACCATATTTTTCTTCTTCTCCATCACCAATAATTTGGTTTCTTAACCTCTAAGAAATTAAGTTAAGAGACTACAAATGAATGACGCATAATTTGTACATATGCATAATAATTAAAATTAAATAATCCACCTCAATATTGTTTATATTCATTAAATTCAAATTGACTTATGGCATGTTACATCTAATAATATTTAATATTTTTCTTCACCATCCCAAAGTTTTAGGTTTCTTTAATCACTATGCAAAAAACATAATAGACTATAGTAGATGAAAAAAATTGATTATATTTTATTTTTCTACTCCACATAAGTTTAGATTTTTCCCCACTAAAAAACAAAGTTAAAAGGCTATAATCCATGACATATTTTTTATAAAATAGGTAATAATTAAAATATATGATAAACCTAGAATTTATTTATATTTACCATTTTCACATTGAATTATGGTTTATTAGATGCAAATATATTCAATATGATTCTTCTCCATCCCCAAATTTCTTGTTTCTTCGTCAGTAAGCCACAGATTTGAAAGACTATAAATGAATGACAAATAAATTATATCAAAAATGGGCAATCACTAAAATTAAATATTTAAGCTCAATCTTATTTGTGTTCACCATAATCACATTGTATTATGGTATAATAGATGTAAAAAAAATTCTATATTTTTCTTCTTCTCCATCACCAATATTTTGGTTTCTTAACCTCTAAGAAATTAAGTTAAGAGACTGCAAATGAATAACTCATAATTTGTACATATGCATAATAATTAAAATTAAATAATCCACCTCAATATTGTTTATATTCATCAAATTCAAATTGACTTATGGTATGTTACATCTAAAAATATTTAATATTTTTCTTCAGCATCCCAAAGATTTAGGGTTTTTTAATCACTATGCAAAAAACATAATAGACTATAGTAGATGAAAAAAATTGATTATATTTTATTTTTCAACTCCACATAAGTTTAGGTTTTTCCCCACTAAAAAACAAAGTTAAAAGGTTATAATCCATGACATATTTTTTATAAAACAGGTAATAATTAAAATATATGATCAACCTAGAATTTATTTATATTTACCATTTTCACATTGAATTATGGTTTATTATATGCAAATATATTCAATATGATTCTTCTGCATCCCCAAATTTCTTGTTTCTTCGTCAGTAAGCCACAGATTTGAAAGACTATAAATGAATGACAAATAAATTATATCAAAAATGGCCAATCACTAATATTAAATATTTAAGCTCAATGTTATTTGTGTTCACCATAATCACATTATATTATGGTATAATAGATGTAAAAAAATTCTATATTTTTCTTCTACTCCATCACCAATATTTTGGTTTCTTAACCTCTAAGAAATTAAGTTAAGAGACTACAAATGAATGACGCATAATTTGTACATATGCATAATAATTAAAATTAAATAATCCACCTCAATATTGTTTATATTCATCAAATTCAAATTGACTTATGGTATGTTACATCTGATAATATTCAATATTTTTCTTCACCGTCCAAAAGTTTTAGGTTTTTTAATCACTATGCAAAAAACATAATAGACTATAGTAGATGAAAAAAATTGATTATATTTTATTTTTCTACTCCACATAAGTTTAGGTTTTTCCCCACTAAAAAACAAAGTTAAAAGGCTATAATCCATGACATATTTTTTATAAAATAGGTAATAATTAAAATATATGATCATGCTAGAATTTATTTATATTTACCATTTTCACATTGAATTATGGTTTATTAGACGCAAATATATTCAATATGAATCTTCTCCATCCCCAAATTTCTTATTTCTTCGTCAAAAAGCCACAGATTTGAACGACTATAAATGAATGACAAATAAATTATATAAAAAATGGGCAATCACTAAAATTAAAAATTTAAGCTCAATTTTATTTGTGTTCACCATAATCACATTGTATTATGGTATAATAGATGTAAAAAAAATACCATATTTTTCTTCTTCTCCATCACCAATAATTTGGTTTCTTAACCTCTAAGAAATTAAGTTAAGAGACTACAAATGAATGACGCATAATTTGTACATATGCATAATAATTAAAATTAAATAATCCACCTCAATATTGTTTATATTCATCAAATTCAAATTGACTTATGGTATGTTACATCTAATAATATTTAATATTTTTCTTCACCATCCCAAAGTTTTAGGTTTTTTTAATCACTATGCAAAAAACATAATAGACTATAGTAGATGAAAAAAATTGATTATATTTTATTTTTCTACTCCACATAAGTGTAGGTTTTTCACCACTAAAAAACAATGTTAAAAGGCTATAATCCATGACATTTTTTTTATAAAATAGGTAATAATTAAAAAATATGATCAAGCTAGAATTTATTTATATTTACCATTTTCACATTGAATTATGGTTTATTAGATGCAAATATATTCAATATGATTCTTCTCCATCCCCAAATTTCTTGTTTCTTTGTCAAAAAGCCACAGATTTGAACGACTATCAATGAATGACAAACAAATTATATCAAAAATGGGCAATCACTAAAATTAAATATTTAAGCTCAATGTTATTTGTGTTCATCATAATCACATTATATTATGGTATAATAGATGTAAAAAAAATACCA
The DNA here is from genome assembly GCA_963859935.3 of Lathyrus sativus. Classification (NCBI taxonomy): domain Eukaryota; kingdom Viridiplantae; phylum Streptophyta; class Magnoliopsida; order Fabales; family Fabaceae; genus Lathyrus; species Lathyrus sativus. The sequence continues at coordinate 10,480,900 of OZ012739.1, read as the reverse complement.
TATTTTTCTTCTTCTCCATCACCAATATTTTGGTTTCTTAACCTCTAAGAAATTAAGTAAAGAGACTACAAATGAATGACGCATAATTTGTACATATGCATAATAATAAAAATTAAATAATCCACCTCAATATTGTTTATATTCATCAAATTCAAATTGACTTATGGTATGTTACATCTAATAATATTTAATATTTGTCTTCACCATCCCAAAGTTTTAGGTTTTTTTAATCACTATGCAAAAAACATAATAGACTATAGTAGATGAAAAAAATTGATTATATTTTATTTTTCTACTCCACATAAGTTTAGGTATTTCCCCACTAAAAAACAAAGTTAAAAGGCTATAATCCATGACATATTTTTTTATAAAATAGGTAATAATTAAAATATATGATCAAGCTAGAATTTATTTATATTTACCATTTTCACATTGAATTATGGTTTATTAGATGCAAATATATTCAATATGAATCTTCTCCATCCCCAAATTTCTTGTTTCTTCGTCAAAAAGCCACAGATTTGAACGACTATAAATGAATGACAAATAAATTATATCAAAAATGGGCAATCACTAAAATTAAATATTTAAGCTCAATTTTATTTGTGTTCACCACAATCACATTGTATTATGGTATAATAGATGTAAAAAAATACCATATTTTTCTTCTTCTCCATCACCAATAATTTGGTTTCTTAACCTCTAAGAAATTAAGTTAAGAGACTAAAAATGAATGACGCATAATTTGTACATATGCATAATAATTAAAATTAAATAATCCACCTCAATATTGTTAATATTCATCAAATTCAAATTGACTTATGGTATGTTACATCTAATAATATTTAATATTTTTCTTCACCATCCCAAAGTTTTAGGTTTTTTTAATCACGATGCAAAAAACATAATAGACTATAGTAGATGAAAAAAATTGATTATATTTTATTTTTCTACTCCACATAAGTGTACGTTTTTCACCATTAAAAAACAAAGTTAAAAGGCTATAATCCATGACATATTTTTTATAAAATAGGTAATAATTAAAAAATATGATCAAGCTAGAATTTATTTATATTTACCATTTTCAAATTGAATTATGGTTTATTAGATGCAAATATATTCAATATGATTCTTCTCCATCCCCAAATTTCTTGTTTCTTCGTCAGTATGCCACAGATTTGAAAGACTATAAATGAATGACAAATAAATTAAATAAAAAATGGGCAATCACTAAAATTAAATATTTAAGCTCAATGTTATTTGTGTTCACCATAATCACATTGTATTATTGTATAATAGATGTAAAAAAAATACCATATTTTTCTTCTTCTCCATCACCAATAATTTGGTTTCTTAACCTCTAAGAAATTAAGTTAAGAGACTACAAATGAATGACGCATAATTTGTACATATGCATAATAATTAAAATTAAATCATCCACCTCAATATTGTTTATATTCATCAAATTCAAATTGACTTATGGTATATTACATCTAATAATATTCAATATTTTTCTTCACCATCCCAAAGTTTTAGGTTTTTTTAATCACTATGCAAAAAACATAATAGACTATAGTAGATGAAAAAACTTGATTATATTTTATTTTTCTACTCCACATAAGTGTAGGTTTTTCACCACTAAAAAACAAAGTTAAAAGGCTATAATCCATGACATATTTTTTATAAAATAGGTAATAATTAAAAAATATGATCAAGCTAGAATTTATTTATATTTACCATTTTCACATTGAATTATGGTTTATTATATGCAAATATATTCAATATGATTCTTCTCCATCCCCAAATTTCTTGTTTCTTTGTCAAAAAGCCACAGATTTGAACGACTATAAATGAATGACAAATAAATTATATCAAAAATGGGCAATCACTAAAATTAAATATTTAAGCTCAATGTTATTTGTGTTCACCATAATCACATTATATTATGGTATAATAGATGTAAAAAAAATACCATATTTTTCTTCTTCTCCATCACCAATATTTTGGTTTCTAAACCTCTAAGAAATTAAGTAAAGAGACTACAAATGAATGACGCATAATTTGTACATATGCATAATAATTAAAATTAAATAATCCACCTCAATATTGTTGATATTCATCAAATTCAAATTGACTTATGGTATGTTACATCTAATAATATTTAATATTTTTCTTCACCATCCCAAAGTTTTAGGTTTTTTTAATCACTATGCAAAAAACATAATAGACTATAGTAGATGAAAAAAATTGATTATATTTTATTTTTCTACTCCACATAAGTTTAGGTATTTCCCCACTAAAAAACAAAGTTAAAAGGCTATAATCCATGACATATTTTTTATAAAATAGGTAATAATTAAAATATATGATCAAGCTAGAATTTATTTATATTTACCATTTTCACATTGAATTATGGTTTATTAGATGCAAATATATTCAATATGAATCTTCTCCATCCCCAAATTTCTTGTTTCTTCGTCAAAAAGCCACAGATTTGAACGACTATAAATGAATGACAAATAAATTATATCAAAAATGGGCAATCACTAAAATTAAATATTTAAGCTCAATTTTATTTGTGTTCACCATAATCACATTGTATTATGGTATAATAGATGTAAAAAAATACCATATTTTTCTTCTTCTCCATCACCAATAATTTGGTTTCTTAACCTCTAAGAAATTAAGTTAAGAGACTAAAAATGAATGACGCATAATTTGTACATATGCATAATAATTAAAATTAAATAATCCACCTCAATATTATTAATATTCATCAAATTCAAATTGACTTATGGTATGTTACATGATAATAATATTTAATATTTTTCTTCACCATCCCAAAGTTTTAGGTTTTTTTAATCACTATGCAAAAAACATAATAGACTATAGTAGATGAAAAAAATTGATTATATTTTATTTTTCTACTCCACATAAGTGTACGTTTTTCACCATTAAAAAACAAAGTTAAAAGGCTATAATCCATGACATATTTTTTATAAAATAGGTAATAATTAAAAAATATGATCAAGCTAGAATTTATTTATATTTACCATTTTCACATTGAATTATGGTTTATTAGATGCAAATATATTCAATATGATTCTTCTCCATCCCCAAATTTCTTGTTTCTTCGTCAGTATGCCACAGATTTGAAAGACTATAAATGAATGACAAATAAATTAAATAAAAAATGGGCAATCACTAAAATTAAATATTTAAGCTCAATGTTATTTGTGTTCACCATAATCACATTGTATTATTGTATAATAGATGTAAAAAAAATACCATATTTTTCTTCTTCTCCATCACCAATAATTTGGTTTCTTAACCTCTAAGAAATTAAGTTAAGAGACTACAAATGAATGACGCATAATTTGTACATATGCATAATAATTAAAATTAAATCATCCACCTCAATATTGTTTATATTCATCAAATTCAAATTGACTTATGGTATGTTACATCTAATAATATTTAATATTTTTCTTCACCATCCCAAATTTTTAGGTTTTTTTAATCACTATGCAAAAAACATAATAGACTATAGTAGATGAAAAAAATTGATTATATTTTATTTTTCTACTCCACATAAGTGTAGGTTTTTCACCACTAAAAAACAAAGTTAAAAGGCTATAATCCATGACATATTTTTTATAAAATACGTAATAATTAAAAAATATGATCAAGCTAGAATTTATTTATATTTACCATTTTCACATTGAATTATGGTTTATTAGATGCAAATATATTCAATATGATTCTTCTCCATCCCCAAATTTCTTGTTTCTTTGTCAAAAAGCCACAGATTTGAACGACTATAAATGAATGACAAATAAATTATATCAAAAATGGGCAATCACTAAAATTAAATATTTAAGCTCAATGTTATTTGTGTTCACCATAATCACATTATATTATGGTATAATAGATGTAAAAAAAATACCATATTTTTCTTCTTCTCCATCACCAATATTTTGGTTTCTAAACATCTAAGAAATTAAGTAAAGAGACTACAAATGAATGACGCATAATTTGTACATATGCATAATAATTAAAATTAAATAATCCACCTCAATATTGTTTATATTCATCAAATTCAAATTGACTTATGGTATGTTACATCTAATAATATTCAATATTTTTCTTCACCATCCCAAAGTTTTAGGTTTTTTTAATCACTATGCAAAAAACATAATAGACTATAGTAGATGAAAAAAATTGATTATATTTTATTTTTCTACTCCACATAAGTGTAGGTTTTTCACCACTAAAAAATAAAGTTAAAAGGCTATAATCCATGACATATTTTTTATAAAATAGGTAATAATTAAAAAATATGATTAACCTAGAATTTATTTATATTTACCATTTTCACATTGAATTATGGTTTATTAGATGCAAATATATTCAATATGATTCTTCTCCATCCCCAAATTTCTTGTTTCTTCGTCAGTATGCCACAGATTTGAAAGACTATAAATGAATGACAAATAAATTAAATCAAAAATGGGCAATCACTAAAATTAAATATTTAAGCTCAATGTTATTTGTGTTCACCATAATCACATTGTATTATGGTATAATAGATGTAAAAAAAATACCATATTTTTCTTCTTCTCCATCACCAATAATTTGGTTTCTTAACCTCTAAGAAATTAAGTTAAGAGACTACAAATGAAGGACGCATAATTTGTACATATGCATAATAATTAAAATTAAATCATCCACCTCAATATTGTTTATATTCATCAAATTCAAATTGACTTATGGTATATTACATCTAATAATATTCAATATTTTTCTTCACCATCCCAAAGTTTTAGGTTTTTTTAATCACTATGCAAAAAACATAATAGACTATAGTAGATGACAAAAATTGATTATATTTTATTTTTCTACTCCACATAAGTGTAGGTTTTTCCCCACTAAAAAACAAAGTTAAAAGGCTATAATCCATGACATATTTTTTATAAAATAGGTAATAATTAAAATTTATGATCAAGCTAGAATTTATTTATATTTACCATTTTCACATTGAATTATGGTTTATTAGATGCAAATATATTCAATATGATTCTTCTCCATCCCCAAATTTCTTGTTTCTTCGTCAGTAAGCCACAGATTTGAAAGACTATAAATGAATGACAAATAAATTATATCAAAAATGGCCAATCACCAAAATTAAATATTTAAGCTCAATGTTATTTGTGTTCACCATAATCACATTATATTATGGTATAATAGATGTAAAAAAATTCTATATTTTTCTTCTTCTCCATCACCAATATTTTGGTTTCTTAACCTTTAAGAAATTAAGTTAATAGACTACAAATGAATGACACATAATTTGTACATATGCATAATAATTAAAATTAAATAATCCACGTCAATATTGTTTATATTTATCAAATTCAAATTGACTTATGGTATGTTACAGCTAATAATATTTAATATTTTTCTTCACCATCCCAAAGTTTTAGGTGTTTTTAATCACTATGCAAAAAACATAATAGACTATAGTAGATGAAAAAAATTGATTATATTTTGTTTTTCTTCTCCACATAAGTTTAGGTTTTTCCCCACTAAAAAACAAAGTTAAAAGGCTATAATCCATGACATATTTTTTATAAAATAGGTAATAATTAAAATTTATGATCAAGCTAGAATTTATTTATATTTACCATTTTCACATTGAATTATGGTTTATTAGATGCAAATATATTCAATATGATTCTTCTCCATCCCCAAATTTCTTGTTTCTTCGTCAGTAAGCCACAGATTTGAAAGACTATAAATGAATGACAAATAAATTATATCAAAAATGGCCAATCACCAAAATTAAATATTTAAGCTCAATGTTATTTGTGTTCACCATAATCACATTATATTATGGTATAATAGATGTAAAAAAATTCTATATTTTTCTTCTTCTACATCACCAATATTTTGGTTTCTTAACCTTTAAGAAATTAAGTTAAGAGACTACAAATGAATGACACATAATTTGTACATATGCATAATAATTAAAATTAAATAATCCACCTCAATATTGTTTATATTCATCAAATTCAAATAGACTTATGGTATGTTACAGCTAATAATATTTAATATTTTTCTTCACCATCCCAAAGTTTTAGGTGTTTTTAATCACTATGCAAAAAACATAATAGACTATAGTAGATGAAAAAAATTGATTATATTTTGTTTTTCTTCTCCACATAAGTTTAGGTTTTTCCCCACTAAAAAACAAAGTTAAAAGGCTATAATCCATGGCATATTTTTTATAAAATAGGTAATAATTAAAAAATATGATCAAGCTAGAATTTATTTATATTTACCATTTTCACATTGAATTATGGTTTATTAGATGCAAATATATTCAATATGATTCTTCTCCATCCCCAAATTTCTTGTTTCTTCGTCAAAAAGCCACAGATTTGAACGACTATAAATGAATGACAAATAAATTATATCAAAAATGGGCAATCACTAAAATTAAATATTTAAGCTCAATGTTATTTGTGTTCACCATAATCACATTATATTATGGTATAATAGATGTAAAAAAATTCTATATTTTTCTTCTACTCCATCACCAATATTTTGGTTTCATAACCTCTAAGAAATTAAGTAAAGAGACTACAAATGAATGACGCATAATTTGTACATATGCATAATAATTAAAATTAAATAATCCACCTCAATCTTGTTTATATTCATCAAATTCAAATTGACTTATGGTATGTTACATCTAATAATATTTAATATTTTACCTTCACCATCCCAAAGTTTTAGGTTTTTTTAATCACTATGCAAAAAACATAATAGACTATAGTAGATGAAAAAAATTGATTATATTTTATTTTTCTACTCCACATAAGTTTAGGTTTTTCCCCACTAAAAAACAAAGTTAAAAGGCTATAATCCATGACATATTTTTTATAAAATAGGTAATAATTAAAATTTATGATCAAGCTAGAATTTATTTATATTTACCATTTTCACATTGAATTATGGTTTATTAGATGCAAATATATTCAATATGATTCTTCTCCATCCCCAAATTTCTTGTTTCTTCGTCAGTAAGCCACAGATTTGAAAGACTATAAATGAATGACAAATAAATTATATCAAAAATGGCCAATCACCAAAATTAAATATTTAACCTCAATGTTATTTGTGTTCACCATAATCACATTATATTATGGTATAATAGATGTAAAAAAATTCTATATTTTTCTTCTTCTCCATCACCAATATTTTGGTTTCTTAACCTTTAAGAAATTAAGTTAAGAGACTACAAATGAATGACACATAATTTGTACATATGCATAATAATTAAAATTAAATAATCCACGTCAATATTGTTTATATTCATCAAATTCAAATTGACTTATGGTATGTTACAGCTAATAATATTTAATATTTTTCTTCACCATCCCTAAGTTTTAGGTGTTTTTAATCACTATGCAAAAAACATAATAGACTATAGTAGATGAAAAAAATTGATTATATTTTGTTTTTCTTCTCCACATAAGTTTAGGTTTTTCCCCACTAAAAAACAAAGTTAAAAGGCTATAATCCATGACATATTTTTTATAAAATAGGTAATAATTAAAATTTATGATCAAGCTAGAATTTATTTATATTTACCATTTTCACATTGAATTATGGTTTATTAGATGCAAATATATTCAATATGATTCTTCTCCATCCCCAAATTTCTTGTTTCTTCGTCAGTAAGCCACAGATTTGAAAGACTATAAATGAATGACAAATAAATTATATCAAAAATGGCCAATCACCAAAATTAAATATTTAAGCTCAATGTTATTTGTGTTCACCATAATCACATTATATTATGGTATAATAGATGTAAAAAAATTCTATATTTTTCTTCTACTCCATCACCAATATTTTGGTTTCATAACCTCTAAGAAATTAAGTAAAGAGACTACAAATGAATGACGCATAATTTGTACATATGCATAATAATTAAAATTAAATAATCCACCTCAATCTTGTTTATATTCATCAAATTCAAATTGACTTATGGTATGTTACATCTAATAATATTTAATATTTTTCCTTCACCATCCCAAAGTTTTAGGTTTTTTTAATCACTATGCAAAAAACATAATAGACTATAGTAGATGAAAAAAATTGATTATATTTTATTTTTCTACTCCACATAAGTTTAGGTTTTTCCCCACTAAAAAACAAAGTTAAAAGGCTATAATCCATGACATATTTTTTATAAAATAGGTAATAATTAAAATTTATGATCAAGCTAGAATTTATTTATATTTACCATTTTCACATTGAATTATGGTTTATTAGATGCAAATATATTCAATATGATTCTTCTCCATCCCCAAATTTCTTGTTTCTTCGTCAGTAAGCCATAGATTTGAAAGACTATAAATGAATGACAAATAAATTATATCAAAAATGGCCAATCACCAAAATTAAATATTTAAGCTCAATGTTATTTGTGTTCACCATAATCACATTATATTATGGTATAATAGATGTAAAAAAATTCTATATTTTTCTTCTTCTCCATCACCAATATTTTGGTTTCTTAACCTTTAAGAAATTAAGTTAAGAGACTACAAATGAATGACACATAATTTGTACATATGCATAATAATTAAAATTAAATAATCCACGTCAATTTTGTTTATATTCATCAATTTCAAATTGACTTATGGTATGTTACAGCTAATAATATTTAATATTTTTCTTCACCATCCCAAAGTTTTAGGTGTTTTTAATCACTATGCAAAAAACATAATAGACTATAGTAGATGAAAAAAATTGATTATATTTTGTTTTTCTTCTCCACATAAGTTTAGGTTTTTCCCCACTAAAAAACAAAGTTAAAAGGCTATAATCCATGACATATTTTTTATAAAATAGGTAATAATTAAAATTTATGATCAAGCTAGAATTTATTTATATTTACCATTTTCACATTGAATTATGGTTTATTAGATGCAAATATATTCAATATGATTCTTCTCCATCCCCAAATTTCTTGTTTCTCCGTCAGTAAGCCACAAATTTGAAAGACTATAAATGAATGACAAATAAATTATATCAAAAATGGCCAATCACCAAAATTAAATATTTAACCTCAATGTTATTTGTGTTCACCATAATCACATTATATTATGGTATAACAGATGTAAAAAAATTCTATATTTTTCTTCTTCTCCATCACCAATATTTTGGTTTCTTAACCTTTAAGAAATTAAGTTAAGAGACTACAAATGAATGACACATAATTTGTACATATGCATAATAATTAAAATTAAATAATCCACCTCAATATTGTTTATATTCATCAAATTCAAATTGACTTATGGTATGTTACAGCTAATAATATTTAATATTTTTCTTCACCATCCCAAAGTTTTAGGTGTTTTTAATCACTATGCAAAAAACATAATAGACTATAGTAGATGAAAAAAATTGATTATATTTTGTTTTTCTTCTCCACATAAGTTTAGGTTTTTCCCCACTAAAAAACAAAGTTAAAAGGCTATAATCCATGACATATTTTTTATAAAATAGGTAATAATTAAAAAATATGATCAACCTAAAATTTATTTATATTTGCCATTTTCACATTGAATTATGGTTTATTAGATGCAAATATATTCATTATGATTCTTCTCCATCCCCAAATTTCTTGTTTCTTTTTCAGTATGCCACAGATTTGAAAGACTATAAATGAATGACAAATAAATTAAATCAAAAATGGGCAATCACTAAAATTAAATATTTAAGCTCAATGTTATTTGTGTTCACCATAATCACATTGTATTATGGTATAATAGATGTAAAAAAAATACCATATTTTTCTTCTTCTCCATCACCAATAATTTGGTTTCTTAACCTCTAAGAAATTAAGTTAAGAGACTACAAATGAATGACGCATAATTTGTACATATGCATAATAATTAAAATTAAATCATCCACCTCAATATTGTTTATATTCATCAAATTCAAATTGACTTATGGTATATTACATCTAATAATATTCAATATTTTTCTTCACCATCCCAAAGTTTAAGGTTTTTTTAATCACTATGCAAAAAACATAATAGACTATAGTAGATGAAAAAAATTGATTATATTTTATTTTTCTACTCCACATAAGTGTAGGTTTTTCACCACTAAAAAACAAAGTTAAAAGGCTATAATCCATGACATATTTTTTATAAAATAGGTAATAATTAAAAAATATGATCAAGCTAGAATTTATTTATATTTACCATTTTCACATTGAATTATGGTTTATTAGATGCAAATATATTCAATATGATTCTTCTCCATCCCCAAATTTCTTGTTTCTTCGTCAAAAAGCCACAGATTTGAAAGGTTATAAATGAATGACAAATAAATTATATCAAAAATGGCCAATCACCAAAATTAAATATTTAAGCTCAATGTTATTTGTGTTCACCATAATCATATTATATTATGGTATAATAGATGTAAAAAATTCTATATTTTTCTTCTTCTCCATCACCAATATTTTGGTTTCTTAACCTTTAAGAAATTAAGTTAAGAGACTACAAATGAATGACACATAATTTGTACATATGCATAATAATTAAAATTAAATAATCCACCTCAATATTGTTTATATTCATCAAATTCAAATTGACTTATGGTATGTTACAGCTAATAATATTTAATATTTTTCTTCACCATCCTAAAGTTTTAGGTGTTTTTAATCACTATGCAAAAAACATAATAGACTATAGTAGATGAAAAAAATTGATTATATTTTGTTTTTCTTCTCCACATAAGTTTAGGTTTTTCCCCATTAAAAAACAAAGTTAAAAGGCTATAATCCATGACATATTTTTTATAAAATAGGTAATAATTAAAATTTATGATCAAGCTAGAATTTAGTTATATTTACCATTTTCACATTGAATTATGGTTTATTAGATGCAAATATATTCAATATGATTCTTCTCCATCCCCAAATTTCTTGTTTCTTCGTCAGTAAGCCACAGATTTGAAAGACTATAAATGAATGACAAATAAATTATATCAAAAATGGCCAATCACCAAAATTAAATATTTAAGCTCAATGTTATTTGTGTTCACCATAATCACATTATATTATGGTATAATAGATGTAAAAAAATTCTATATTTTTCTTCTTCTCCATCACCAATATTTTGGTTTCTTAACCTTTAAGAAATTAAGTTAAGAGACTACAAATGAATGACACATAATTTGTACATATGCATAATAATTAAAATTAAATAATCCACCTCAATATTGTTTATATTCATCAAATTCAAATTGACTTATGGTATATTACATCTAATAATATTTAATATTTTTCTTCACCATGCCAAAGTTTTATGTTTTTTTAATCACTATGCAAAAAACATAATAGACTATAGTAGATGAAAAAAATTGATTATATTTTATTTTTCTACTCCACATAAGTGTAGGTTTTTCACCACTAAAAAACAAAGTTAAAAGGCTATAATCCATGACATATTTTTTATAAAATAGGTAATAATTAAAAAATATGATCAACCTAAAATTTATTTATATTTACCATTTTCACATTGAATTATGGTTTATTAGATGCAAATATATTCATTATGATTCTTCTCCATCCCCAAATTTCTTGTTTCTTTTTCAGTATGCCACAGATTTGAAAGACTATGAATGAATGACAAATAAATTAAATCAAAAATGGGCAATCACTAAAATTAAATATTTAAGCTCAATGTTATTTGTGTTCACCATAATCACATTGTATTATGGTATAATAGATGTAAAAAAAATACCATATTTTTCTTCTTCTCCATCACCAATAATTTGGTTTCTTAACCTCTAAGAAATTAAGTTAAGAGACTACAAATGAATGACGCATAATTTGTACATATGCATAATAATTAAAATTAAATCATCCACCTCAATATTGTTTATATTCATCAAATTCAAAATGACTTATGGTATATTACATCTAATAATATTCAATATTTTTCTTCACCATCCCAAAGTTTAAGGTTTTTTTAATCACTATGCAAAAAACATAATAGACTATAGTAGATGAAAAAAATTGATTATATTTTATTTTTCTACTCCACATAAGTGTAGGTTTTTCACCACTAAAAAACAAAGTTAAAAGGCTATAATCCATGACATATTTTTTATAAAATAGGTAATAATTAAAAAATATGATCAAGCTAGAATTTATTTATATTTACCATTTTCACATTGAATTATGGTTTATTAGATGCAAATATATTCAATATGATTCTTCTCCATCCCCAAATTTCTTGTTTCTTCGTCAAAAAGCCACAGATTTGAAAGACTATAAATGAATGACAAATAAATTATATAAAAAATGGGAAATCACTAAAATTAAATATTTAAGCTCAATGTTATTTGTGTTCACCATAATCACATTGTATTATGGTATAATAGATGTAAAAAAATTCTTCATTTTTCTTCTTCTCCATCACCAATATTTTGGTTTCTTAACCTCTAAGAAATTAAGTTAAGAGACTACAAATGAATGACGCATAATTTGTACATATGCATAATAATTAAAATTAAATAATCCACCTCAATATTGTTTATATTCATCGAATTCAAATTGACTTATGGTATGTTACATCTAATAATATTTAATATTTTTCTTCACCATCCCAAAGTTTTAGGTTTTTTTAATCACTATGCAAAAAACATAATAGACTATAGTAGATGAAAAAAATTGATTATATTTTATTTTTCTACTCCACATAAGTTTAGGTATTTCCCCACTAAAAAACAAAGTTAAAAGGCTATAATCCATGACATATTTTTTATAAAATAGGTAATAATTAAAATATATGATCAAGCTAGAATTTATTTATATTTACCATTTTCACATTGAATTATGGTTTATTAGATGCAAATATATTCAATATGAATCTTCTCCATCCCCAAATTTCTTGTTTCTTCGTCAAAAAGCCACAGATTTGAACGACTATAAATGAATGACAAATAAATTATATCAAAAATGGGCAATCACTAAAATTAAATATTTAAGCTCAATTTTATTTGTGTTCACCATAATCACATTGTATTATGGTATAATAGATGTAAAAAAAATACCATATTTTTCTTCTTCTCCATCACCAATAATTTGGTTTCTTAACCTCTAAGAAATTAAGTTAAGAGACTACAAATGAATGACGCATAATTTGTACATATGCATAATAATTAAAATTAAATAATCCACCTCAATATTGTTTATATTCATCAAATTCAAATTGACTTATGGTATGTTACATCTAATAATATTTAATATTTTTCTTCACCATCCCAAAGTTTTAGGTTTTTTTAATCACTATGCAAAAAACATAATAGACTATAGTAGATGAAAAAAATTGATTATATTTTATTTTTCTACTCCACATAAGTGTAGGTTTTTCACCACTAAAAAACAAAGTTAAAAGGCTATAATCCATGACATATTTTTTATAAAATAGGTAATAATTAAAAAATATGATCAAGCTAGAATTTATTTATATTTACCATTTTCACATTGAATTATGGTTTATTAGATGCAAATATATTCAATATGATTCTTCTCCATCCCCAAATTTCTTGTTTCTTTGTCAAAAAGCCACAGATTTGAACGACTATAAATGAATGAAAAATAAATTATATCAAAAATGGGCAATCACTAAAATTAAATATTTAAGCTCAATGTTATTTGTGTTCACCATAATCACATTATATTATGGTATAATAGATGTAAAAAAAATACCATATTTTTCTTCTTCTCCATCACCAATATTTTGGTTTCTAAACCTCTAAGAAATTAAGTAAAGAGACTACAAATGAATGACGCATAATTTGTACATATGCATAATAATTAAAATTAAATAATCCACCTCAATATTGTTTATATTCATCAAATTCAAATTGACTTATGGTATGTTACATCTAATAATATTTAATATTTTTCTTCACCATCCCAAAGTTTTAGGTTTTTTTAATCACTATGCAAAAAACATAATAGACTATAGTAGATGAAAAAAATTGATTATATTTTATTTTTCTACTCCACATAAGTTTAGGTATTTCCCCACTAAAAAACAAAGTTAAAAGGCTATAATCCATGACATATTTTTTATAAAATAGGTAATAATTAGAATATATGATCAAGCTAGAATTTATTTATATTTACCATTTTCACATTGAATTATGGTTTATTAGATGCAAATATATTCAATATGAATCTTCTCCATCCCCAAATTTCTTGTTTCTTCGTCAAAAAGCCACAGATTTGAACGACTATAAATGAATGACAAATAAATTATATCAAAAATGGGCAATCACTAAAATTAAATATTTAAGCTCAATTTTATTTGTGTTCACCATAATCACATTGTATTATGGTATAATAGATGTAAAAAAATACCATATTTTTCTTCTTCTCCATCACCAATAATTTGGTTTCTTAACCTCTAAGAAATTAAGTTAAGAGACTACAAATGAATGACGCATAATTTGTACATATGCATAATAATTAAAATTAAATAATCCACCTCAATATTGTTTATATTCATCAAATTCAAATTGACTTATGGTATGTTACATCTAATAATATTTAATATTTTTCTTCACCATCCCAAAGTTTTAGGTTTTTTTAATCACTATGCAAAAAACATAATAGACTATAGTAGATGAAAAAAATTGATTATATTTTATTTTTCTACTCCACATAAGTGTAGGTTTTTCACCACTAAAAAACAAAGTTAAAAGGCTATAATCCATGACATATTTTTTATAAAATAGGTAATAATTAAAAAATATGATCAAGCTAGAATTTATTTATATTTACCATTTTCACATTGAATTATGGTTTATTAGATGCAAATATATTCAATATGATTCTTCTCCATCCCCAAATTTCTTGTTTCTTCGTCAGTATGCCACATATTTGAAAGACTATAAATGAATGACAAATAAATTAAATCAAAAATGGGCAATCACTAAAATTAAATATTTAAGCTCAATCTTATTTGTGTTCACCATAATCACATTGTATTATTGTATAATAGATGTAAAAAAAATACCATATTTTTCTTCTTCTCCATCACCAATAATTTGGTTTCTTAACCTCTAAGAAATTAAGTTAAGAGACTACAAATGAATGACGCATAATTTGTACATATGCATAATAATTAAAATTAAATAATCCACCTCAATATTGTTTATATTCATCAAATTCAAATTGACTTATGGTATGTTACATCTAATAATATTCAATATTTTTCTTCACCATCCCAAAGTTTTAGGTTTTTTTAATCACTATGCAAAAAACATAATAGACTATAGTAGATGAAAAAAATTGATTATATTTTATTTTTCTACTCCACATAAGTGTAGGTTTTTCACCACTAAAAAATAAAGTTAAAAGGCTATAATCCATGACATATTTTTTATAAAATAGGTAATAATTAAAAAATATGATTAACCTAGAATTTATTTATATTTACCATTTTCACATTGAATTATGGTTTATTAGATGCAAATATATTCAATATGATTCTTCTCCATCCCCAAATTTCTTGTTTCTTCGTCAGTATGCCACAGATTTGAAAGACTATAAATGAATGACAAATAAATTAAATCAAAAATGGGCAATCACTAAAATTAAATATTTAAGCTCAATGTTATTTGTGTTCACCATAATCACATTATATTATGGTATAATAGATGTAAAAAAAATACCATATTTTTCTTCTTCTCCATCACCAATAAATTGGTTTCTTAACCTCTAAGAAATTAAGTAAAGAGACTACAAATGAATGACGCATAATTTGTACATATGCATAATAATTAAAATTAAATAATCCACCTTAATATTGTTTATATTCATCAAATTCAAATTGACTTATGGTATGTTACATCTAATAATATTCAATATCTTTCTTCACCATCCCAAAGTTTTAGGTTTTTTTAATCACTATGCAAAAAACATAATAGACTATAATAGATGAAAAAAATTGATTATATTTTATTTTTCTACTCCACATAAGTGTAGGTTTTTCACCACTAAAAAACAAAGTTAAAAGGCTATAATCCATGACATATTTTTTATAAAATAGGTAATAATTAAAAAATATGATCAACCTAGAATTTATTTATATTAACCATTTTCACATTGAATTATGGTTTATTAGATGCAAATATATTCAATATGATTCTTCTCCATCCCCAAATTTCTTGTTTCTTCGTCAGTATGCCACAGATTTGAAAGACTATAAATGAATGACAAATAAATTAAATCAAAAATGGGCAATCACTAAAATTAAATATTTAAGCTCAATGTTATTTGTGTTCACCATAATCACATTGTATTATGGTATAATAGATGTAAAAAAAATACCATATTTTTCTTCTTCTCCATCACCAATAATTTGGTTTCTTAACCTCTAAGAAATTAAGTTAAGAGACTACAAATGAATGACGCATAATTTGTACATATGCATAATAATTAAAATTAAATCATCCACCTCAATATTGTTTATATTCATCAAATTCAAATTGACTTATGGTATATTACATCTAATAATATTCAATATTTTTCTTCACCATCCCAAAGTTTTAGGTTTTTTTAATCACTATGCAAAAAACATAATAGACTATAGTAGATGAAAAAAATTGATTATATATTATTTTTCTACTCCACATAAGTGTAGGTTTTTCACCACTAAAAAACTAAGTTAAAAGGCTATAATCCATGCCATATTTTTTATAAAATAGGTAATAATTAAAATTTATGATCAAGCTAGAATTTATTTATATTTACCATTTTCACATTGAATTATGGTTTATTAGATGCAAATATATTCAATATGATTCTTCTCCATCCCCAAATTTCTTGTTTCTTCGTCAGTATGCCACAGATTTGAAAGACTATAAATGAATGACAAATAAATTAAATCAAAAATGGGCAATCACTAAAATTAAATATTTAAGCTCAATGTTATTTGTGTTCACCATAATCACATTGTATTATGGTATAATAGATGTAAAAAAAATACCATATTTTTCTTCTTCTCCATCACCAATAATTTGGTTTCTTAACCTCTAAGAAATTAAGTTAAGAGACTACAAATGAATGACGCATAATTTGTACATATGCATAATAATTAAAATTAAATCATCCACCTCAATATTGTTTATATTCATCAAATTCAAATTGACTTATGGTATATTACATCTAATAATATTCAATATTTTTCTTCACCATCCCAAAGTTTTAGGTTTTTTTAATCACTATGCAAAAAACATAATAGACTATAGTAGATGAAAAAAATTGATTATATTTTATTTTTCTACTCCACATAAGTGTAGGTTTTTCACCACTAAAAAACTAAGTTAAAAGGCTATAATCCATGACATATTTTTTATAAAATAGGTAATAATTAAAATTTATGATCAAGCTAGAATTTATTTATATTTACCATTTTCACATTGAATTATGGTTTATTAGATGCAAATATATTCAATATGATTCTTCTCCATCCCCAAATTTCTTGTTTCTTCGTCAGTATGCCACAGATTTGAAAGACTATAAATGAATGACAAATAAATTAAATCAAAAATGGGCAATCACTAAAATTAAATATTTAAGCTCAATGTTATTTGTGTTCACCATAATCACATTGTATTATGGTATAATAGATGTAAAAAAAATACCATATTTTTCTTCTTCTCCATCACCAATAATTTGGTTTCTTAACCTCTAAGAAATTAAGTTAAGAGACTACAAATGAATGACGCATAATTTGTACATATGCATAATAATTAAAATTAAATCATCCACCTCAATATTGTTTATATTCATCAAATTCAAATTGACTTATGGTATATTACATCTAATAATATTCAATATTTTTCTTCACCATCCCAAAGTTTTAGGTTTTTTTAATCACTATGCAAAAAACATAATAGACTATAGTAGATGAAAAAAATTGATTATATATTATTTTTCTACTCCACATAAGTGTAGGTTTTTCACCACTAAAAAACTAAGTTAAAAGGCTATAATCCATGCCATATTTTTTATAAAATAGGTAATAATTAAAATTTATGATCAAGCTAGAATTTATTTATATTTACCATTTTCACATTGAATTATGGTTTATTAGATGCAAATATATTCAATATGATTCTTCTCCATCCCCAAATTTCTTGTTTCTTCGTCAGTATGCCACAGATTTGAAAGACTATAAATGAATGACAAATAAATTAAATCAAAAATGGGCAATCACTAAAATTAAATATTTAAGCTCAATGTTATTTGTGTTCACCATAATCACATTGTATTATGGTATAATAGATGTAAAAAAAATACCATATTTTTCTTCTTCTCCATCACCAATAATTTGGTTTCTTAACCTCTAAGAAATTAAGTTAAGAGACTACAAATGAATGACGCATAATTTGTACATATGCATAATAATTAAAATTAAATCATCCACCTCAATATTGTTTATATTCATCAAATTCAAATTGACTTATGGTATATTACATCTAATAATATTCAATATTTTTCTTCACCATCCCAAAGTTTTAGGTTTTTTTAATCACTATGCAAAAAACATAATAGACTATAGTAGATGAAAAAAATTGATTATATTTTATTTTTCTACTCCACATAAGTGTAGGTTTTTCACCACTAAAAAACTAAGTTAAAAGGCTATAATCCATGACATATTTTTTATAAAATAGGTAATAATTAAAATTTATGATCAAGCTAGAATTTATTTATATTTACCATTTTCACATTGAATTATGGTTTATTAGATGCAAATATATTCAATATGATTCTTCTCCATCCCCAAATTTCTTGTTTCTTCGTCAGTATGCCACAGATTTGAAAGACTATAAATGAATGACAAATAAATTAAATCAAAAATGGGCAATCACTAAAATTAAATATTTAAGCTCAATGTTATTTGTGTTCACCATAATCACATTATATTATTGTATAATAGATGTAAAAAAAATACCATATTTTTCTTCTTCTCCATCACCAATAATTTGGTTTCTTAACCTCTAAGAAATTAAGTTAAGAGACTACAAATGAATGACGCATAATTTGTACATATGCATAATAATTAAAATTAAATAATCCACCTCAATATTGTTTATATTCATCAAATTCAAATAGACTTATGGTATGTTACAGCTAATAATATTTAATATTTTTCTTCACCATCCCAAAGTTTTAGGTGTTTTTAATCACTATGCAAAAAACATAATAGACTATAGTAGATGAAAAAAATTGATTATATTTTGTTTTTCTTCTCCACATAAGTTTAGGTTTTTCCCCACTAAAAAACAAAGTTAAAAGGCTATAATCCATGACATATTTTTTATAAAATAGGTAATAATTAAAAAATATGATCAAGCTAGAATTTATTTATATTTACCATTTTCACATTGAATTATGGTTTATTAGATGCAAATATATTCAATATGATTCTTCTCCATCCCCAAATTTCTTGTTTCTTCGTCAAAAAGCCACAGATTTGAATGACTATAAATGAATGACAAATAAATTATATCAAAAATGGGCAATCACTAAAATTAAATATTTAAGCTCAATGTTATTTGTGTTCACCATAATCACATTGTATTATGGTATAATAGATGTAAAAAAAATACCATATTTTTCTTCTTCTCCATCACCAATAATTTGGTTTCTTAACCTCTAAGAAATTAAGTTAAGAGACTACAAATGAATGACGCATAATTTGTACATATGCATAATAATTAAAATTAAATCATCCACCTCAATATTGTTTATATTCATCAAATTCAAATTGACTTATGGTATATTACATCTAATAATATTCAATATTTTTCTTCACCATCCCAAAGTTTTAGGTTTTTTTAATCACTATGCAAAAAACATAATAGACTATAGTAGATGAAAAAAATTGATTATATTTTATTTTTCTACTCCACATAAGTGTAGGTTTTTCACCACTAAAAAACTAAGTTAAAAGGCTATAATCCATGACATATTTTTTATAAAATAGGTAATAATTAAAATTTATGATCAAGCTAGAATTTATTTATATTTACCATTTTCACATTGAATTATGGTTTATTAGATGCAAATATATTCAATATGATTCTTCTCCATCCCCAAATTTCTTGTTTCTTCGTCAGTAAGCCACAGATTTGAAAGACTATAAATGAATGACAAATAAATTATATCAAAAATGGCCAATCACCAAAATTAAATATTTAAGCTCAATGTTATTTGTGTTCACCATAATCACATTATATTATGGTATAATAGATGTAAAAAAATTCTATATTCTTCTTCTTCTACATCACCAATATTTTGGTTTCTTAACCTTTAAGAAATTAAGTTAAGAGACTACAAATGAATGACACATAATTTGTACATATGCATAATAATTAAAATTAAATAATCCACCTCAATATTGTTTATATTCATCAAATTCAAATTGACTTATGGTATGTTACAGCTAATAATATTTAATATTTTTCTACACCATCCCAAAGTTTTAGGTGTTTTTAATCACTATGCAAAAAACATAATAGACTATAGTAGATGAAAAAAATTGATTATATTTTGTTTTTCTTCTCCACATAAGTTTAGGTTTTTCCCCAGTAAAAAACAAAGTTAAAAGGCTATAATCCATGACATATTTTTTATAAAATAGGTAATAATTAAAATTTATGATCAAGCTAGAATTTATTTATATTTACCATTTTCACATTGAATTATGGTTTATTAGATGCAAATATATTCAATATGATTCTTCTCCATCCCCAAATTTCTTGTTTCTTCGTCAGTAAGCCACAGATTTGAAAAACTATAAATGAATGACAAATAAATTATATCAAAAATGGCCAATCACCAAAATTAAATATTTAAGCTCAATGTTATTTGTGTTCACCATAATCACATTATATTATGGTATAATAGATGTAAAAAAATTCTATATTTTTCTTCTACTCCATCACCAATATTTTGGTTTCATAACCTCTAAGAAATTAAGTAAAGAGACTACAAATGAATGACGCATAATTTGTACATATGCATAATAATTAAAATTAAATAATCCACCTCAATCTTGTTTATATTCATCAAATTCAAATTGACTTATGGTATGTTACATCTAATAATATTTAATATTTTTCCTTCACCATCCCAAAGTTTTAGGTTTTTTTAATCACTATGCAAAAAACATAATAGACTATAGTAGATGAAAAAAATTGATTATATTTTATTTTTCTACTCCACATAAGTTTAGGTTTTTCCCCACTAAAAAACAAAGTTAAAAGGCTATAATCCATGACATATTTTTTATAAAATAGGTAATAATTAAAATTTATGATCAAGCTAGAATTTATTTATATTTACCATTTTCACATTGAATTATGGTTTATTAGATGCAAATATATTCAATATGATTCTTCTCCATCCCCAAATTTCTTGTTTCTTCGTCAGTAAGCCACAGATTTGAAAGACTATAAATGAATGACAAATAAATTATATCAAAAATGGCCAATCACCAAAATTAAACATTTTAACTCAATGTTATTTGTGTTCACCATAATCACATTATATTATGGTATAATAGATGTAAAAAAATTCTATATTTTTCTTCTTCTCCATCACCAATATTTTGGTTTCTTAACCTTTAAGAAATTAAGTTAAGAGACTACAAATGAATGACACATAATTTGTACATATGCATAATAATTAAAATTAAATAATCCACGTCAATATTGTTTATATTCATCAAATTCAAATTGACTTATGGTATGTTACAGCTAATAATATTTAATATTTTTCTTCACCATCCCAAAGTTTTAGGTGTTTTTAATCACTATGCAAAAAACATAATAGACTATAGTAGATGAAAAAAATTGATTATATTTTGTTTTTCTTCTCCACATAAGTTTAGGTTTTTCCCCACTAAAAAACAAAGTTAAAAGGCTATAATCCATGACATATTTTTTATAAAATAGGTAATAATTAAAATTTATGATCAAGCTAGAATTTATTTATATTTACCATTTTCACATTGAATTATGGTTTATTAGATGCAAATATATTCAATATGATTCTTCTCCATCCCCAAATTTCTTGTTTCTTCGTCAGTAAGCCACAGATTTGAAAGACTATAAATGAATGACAAATAAATTATATCAAAAATGGCCAATCACCAAAATTAAATATTTAAGCTCAATGTTATTTGTGTTCACCATAATCACATTATATTATGGTATAATAGATGTAAAAAAATTCTATATTCTTCTTCTTCTACATCACCAATATTTTGGTTTCTTAACCTTTAAGAAATTAAGTTAAGAGACTACAAATGAATGACACATAATTTGTACATATGCATAATAATTAAAATTAAATAATCCACCTCAATATTGTTTATATTCATCAAATTCAAATAGACTTATGGTATGTTACAGCTAATAATATTTAATATTTTTCTACACCATCCCAAAGTTTTAGGTGTTTTTAATTACTATGCAAAAAACATAATAGACTATAGTAGATGAAAAAAATTGATTATATTTTGTTTTTCTTCTCCACATAAGTTTAGGTTTTTCCCCACTAAAAAACAAAGTTAAAAGGCTATAATCCATGACATATTTTTTATAAAATAGGTAATAATTAAAATTTATGATCAAGCTAGAATTTATTTATATTTACCATTTTCACATTGAATTATGGTTTATTAGATGCAAATATATTCAATATGATTCTTCTCCATCCCCAAATTTCTTGTTTCTTCGTCAGTAAGCCACAGATTTGAAAGACTATAAATGAATGACAAATAAATTATATCAAAAATGGCCAATCACCAAAATTAAATATTTAAGCTCAATGTTATTTGTGTTCACCATAATCACATTATATTATGGTATAATAGATGTAAAAAAATTCTATATTTTTCTTCTTCTCCATCACCAATATTTTGGTTTCTTAACCTCTAAGAAATTAAGTTAAGAGACTACAAATGAATGACGCATAATTTGTACATATGCATAATAATTAAAATTAAATAATCCACCTCAATATTGTTTATATTCATCGAATTCAAATTGACTTATGGTATGTTACATCTAATAATATTTAATATTTTTCTTCACCATCCCAAAGTTTTAGGTTTTTTTAATCACTATGCAAAAAACATAATAGACTATAGTAGATAAAAAAATTGATTATATTTTATTTTTCTACTCCACATAAGTTTAGGTTTTTCCCCACTAAAAAACAAAGTTAAAAGGCTATAATCCATGACATATTTTTTATAAAATAGGTAATAATTAAAATATATGATCAACCTAGAATTTATTTATATTTACCATTTTCACATTGAATTATGGTTTATTAGATGCAAATATATTCAATATGATTCTTCTCCATCCCCAAATTTCTTGTTTCTTCGTCAAAAAGCCATAGATTTGAAAGACTATAAATGAATGACAAATAAATTATATCAAAAATGGGAAATCACTAAAATTAAATATTTAAGCTCAATGTTATTTGTGTTCACCATAATCACATTGTATTATGGTATAATAGATGTAAAAAAATTCTTTATTTTTCTTCTTCTCCATCACCAATATTTTGGTTTCTTAACCTCTAAGAAATTAAGTTAAGAGACTACAAATGAATGACGCATAATTTGTACATATGCATAATAATTAAAATTAAATAATCAACCTCAATATTGTTTATATTCATCAAATTCAAATTGACTTATGGTATGTTACATCTAATAATATTTAATATTTTTCTTCACCATCCCAAAGTTTTATGTTTTTTTAATCACTATGCAAAAAACATAATAGACTATAGTAGATGAAAAAAATTGATTATATTTTATTTTTCTACTCCACATAAGTTTAGGTTTTTCCCCACTAAAAAACAATGTTAAAAGGCTATAATCCATGACATATTTTTTATAAAATAGGTAATAATTAAAATTTATGATCAAGCTAGAATTTATTTATATTTACCATTTTCACATTGAATTATGGTTTATTAGATGCAAATATATTCAATATGATTCTTCTCCATCCCCAAATTTCTTGTTTCTTCGTCAGTAAGCCACAGATTTGAAAGACTATAAATGAATGACAAATAAATTATATCAAAAATGGCCAATCACCAAAATTAAATATTTAAGCTCAATGTTATTTGTGTTCACCGTAATCACATTATATTATGGTATAATAGATGTAAAAAAATTCTATATTTTTCTTCTTCTCCATCACCAATATTTTGGTTTCTTAACCTCTAAGAAATTAAGTTAAGAGACTACAAATGAATGACACATAATTTGTACATATGCATAATAATTAAAATTAAATAATCCACCTCAATATTCTTTATATTCATCAAATTCAAATTGACTTATGGTATGTTACATCTAATAATATTTAATATTTTTCTTCACCATCCCAAAGTTTTAGGTTTTTTTAATCACTATGCAAAAAACATAATAGACTATAGTAGATGAAAAAAATTGATTATATTTTGTTTTTCTACTCCACATAAGTTTAGGTTTTTCCCCACTAAAAAACAAAGTTAAAAGGCTATAATCCATGACATATTTTTTATAAAATAGGTAATAATTAAAAAATATGATCAAGCTAGAATTTATTTATATTTACCATTTTCACATTGAATTATGGTTTATTAGATGCAAATATATTCAATATGATTCTTCTCCATCCCCAAATTTCTTGTTTCTTCGTCAAAAAGCCACAGATTTGAACGACTATAAATGAATGACAAATAAATTATATCAAAAATGGGCAATCACTAAAATTAAATATTTAAGCTCAATGTTATTTGTGTTCACCATAATCACATTATATTATGGTATAATAGATGTAAAAATATTCTATATTTTTCTTCTACTCCATCACCAATATTTTGGTTTCTTAACCTCTAAGAAATTAAGTAAAGAGACTACAAATGAATGACGCATAATTTGTACATATGCATAATAATTAAAATTAAATAATCCACCTCAATCTTGTTTATATTCATCAAATTCAAATTGACTTATGGTATGTTACATCTAATAATATTTAATATTTTTATTCACCATCCCAAAGTTTTAGGTTTTTTTAATCACTATGCAAAAAACATAATAGACTATAGTAGATGAAAAAAATTGATTATATTTTATTTTTCTACTCCACATAAGTTTAGGTTTTTCCCCACTAAAAAACAAAGTTAAAAGGCTATAATCCATGACATATTTTTTATAAAATAGGTAATAATTAAAATTTATGATCAAGCTAGAATTTATTTATATTTA
This sequence comes from Lathyrus sativus, assembly GCA_963859935.3. Lineage (NCBI taxonomy): Eukaryota > Viridiplantae > Streptophyta > Magnoliopsida > Fabales > Fabaceae > Lathyrus > Lathyrus sativus. The sequence continues at coordinate 10,455,494 of OZ012739.1, read as the reverse complement.
CCATTTTCACATTGAATTATGGTTTATTAGATGCAAATATATTCAATATGATTCTTCTCCATCCCCAAATTTCTTGTTTCTCCGTCAGTAAGCCACAAATTTGAAAGACTATAAATGAATGACAAATAAATTATATCAAAAATGGCCAATCACCAAAATTAAATATTTAACCTCAATGTTATTTGTGTTCACCATAATCACATTATATTATGGTATAATAGATGTAAAAAAATTCTATATTTTTCTTCTTCTCCATCACCAATATTTTGGTTTCTTAACCTTTAAGAAATTAAGTTAAGAGACTACAAATGAATGACACATAATTTGTACATATGCATAATAATTAAAATTAAATAATCCACGTCAATATTGTTTATATTCATCAAATTCAAATTGACTTATGGTATGTTACAGCTAATAATATTTAATATTTTTCTTCACCATCCCAAAGTTTTAGGTGTTTTTAATCACTATGCAAAAAACATAATAAACTATAGTAGATGAAAAAAATTGATTATATTTTATTTTTCTACTCCACATAAGTTTAGGTTTTTCCCCACTAAAAAACAAAGTTAAAAGGCTATAATCCATGACATATTTTTTATAAAATAGGTAATAATTAAAATTTATGATCAAGCTAGAATTTATTTATATTTACCATTTTCACATTGAATTATGGTTTATTAGATGCAAATATATTCAATATGATTCTTCTCCATCCCCAAATTTCTTGTTTCTCCGTCAGTAAGCCACAAATTTGAAAGACTATAAATGAATGACAAATAAATTATATCAAAAATGGCCAATCACCAAAATTAAATATTTAACCTCAATGTTATTTGTGTTCACCATAATCACATTATATTATGGTATAATAGATGTAAAAAAGTTCTATATTTTTCTTCTTCTCCATCACCAATATTTTGGTTTCTTAACCTTTAAGAAATTAAGTTAAGAGACTACAAATGAATGACACATAATTTGTACATATGCATAATAATTAAAATTAAATAATCCACGTCAATATTGTTTATATTCATCAAATTCAAATTGACTTATGGTATGTTACAGCTAATAATATTTAATATTTTTCTTCACCATCCCAAAGTTTTAGGTGTTTTTAATCACTATGCTAAAAACATAATAGACTATAGTAGATGAAAAAAATTGATTATATTTTGTTTTTCTTCTCCACATAAGTTTAGGTTTTTCCCCACTAAAAAACAAAGTTAAAAGGCTATAATCCATGACATATTTTTTATAAAATAGGTAATAATTAAATTTATGATCAAGCTAGAATTTATTTATATTTACCATTTTCACATTGAATTATGGTTTATTAGATGCAAATATATTCAATATGATTCTTCTCCATCCCCAAATTTCTTGTTTCTTCGTCAGTAAGCCACAGATTTGAAAGACTATAAATGAATGACAAATAAATTATATCAAAAATGGCCAATCACCAAAATTAAATATTTAAGCTCAATGTTATTTGTGTTCACCATAATCACATTATATTATGGTATAATAGATGTAAAAAATTCTATATTTTTCTTCTTCTCCATCACCAATATTTTGGTTTCTTAACCTTTAAGAAATTAAGTTAAGAGACTACAAATGAATGACACATAATTTGTACATATGCATAATAATTAAAATTAAATAATCCACCTCAATATTGTTTATATTCATCAAATTCAAATTGACTTATGGTATGTTACATCTAATAATATTTAATATTTTTCTTCACCATCCCAAAGTTTTAGGTTTTTTTAATCACTATGCAAAAAACATAATAGACTATAGTAGATGAAAAAAATTGATTATATTTTATTTTTCTACTCCACATAAGTTTAGGTTTTTCCCCACTAAAAAACAAAGTTAAAAGGCTATAATCCATGACATATTTTTCATAAAATAGGTAATAATTAAAATTTATGATCAAGCTAGAATTTATTTATATTTACCATTTTCACATTGAATTATGGTTTATTAGATGCAAATATATTCAATATGATTCTTCTCCATCCCCAAATTTCTTGTTTCTCCGTCAGTAAGCCACAAATTTGAAAGACTATAAATGAATGACAAATAAATTATATCAAAAATGGCCAATCACCAAAATTAAATATTTAACCTCAATGTTATTTGTGTTCACCATAATCACATTATATTATGGTATAATAGATGTAAAAAAATTCTATATTTTTCTTCTTCTCCATCACCAATATTTTGGTTTCTTAACCTTTAAGAAATTAAGTTAAGAGACTACAAATGAATGACACATAATTTGTACATATGCATAATAATTAAAATTAAATAATCCACGTCAATATTGTTTATATTCATCAAATTCAAATTGACTTATGGTATGTTACAGCTAATAATATTTAATATTTTTCTTCACCATCCCTAAGTTTTAGGTGTTTTTAATCACTATGCAAAAAACATAATAGACTATAGTAGATGAAAAAAATTGATTATATTTTGTTTTTCTTCTCCACATAAGTTTAGGTTTTTCCCCACTAAAAAACAAAGTTAAAAGGCTATAATCCATGACATATTTTTTATAAAATAGGTAATAATTAAATTTATGATCAAGCTAGAATTTATTTATATTTACCATTTTCACATTGAATTATGGTTTATTAGATGCAAATATATTTAATATGATTCTTCTCCATCCCCAAATTTCTTGTTTCTTCGTCAGTAAGCCACAGATTTGAAAGACTATAAATGAATGACAAATAAATTATATCAAAAATGGCCAATCACCAAAATTAAATATTTAAGCTCAATGTTATTTGTGTTCACCATAATCACATTATATTATGGTATAATAGATGTAAAAAATTCTATATTTTTCTTCTTCTCCATCACCAATATTTTGGTTTCTTAACCTTTAAGAAATTAAGTTAAGAGACTACAAATGAATGACACATAATTTGTACATATGCATAATAATTAAAATTAAATAATCCACCTCAATATTGTTTATATTCATCAAATTCAAATTGACTTATGGTATGTTACAGCAAATAATATTTAATATTTTTCTTCACCATCCTAAAGTTTTAGGTGTTTTTAATCACTATGCAAAAAACATAATAGACTATAGTAGATGAAAAAAATTGATTATATTTTGTTTTTCTTCTCCACATAAGTTTAGGTTTTTCCCCATTAAAAAACAAAGTTAAAAGGCTATAATCCATGACATATTTTTTATAAAATAGGTAATAATTAAAATTTATGATCAAGCTAGAATTTATTTATATTTACCATTTTCACATTGAATTATGGTTTATTAGATGCAAATATATTCAATATGATTCTTCTCCATCCCCAAATTTCTTGTTTCTTCGTCAGTAAGCCACAGATTTGAAAGACTATAAATGAATGACAAATAAATTATATCAAAAATGGCCAATCACCAAAATTAAATATTTAAGCTCAATGTTATTTGTGTTCACCATAATCACATTATATTATGGTATAATAGATGTAAAAAAATTCTATATTTTTCTTCTTCTCCATCACCAATATTTTGGTTTCTTAACCTTTAAGAAATTAAGTTAAGAGACTACAAATTAATGACACATAATTTGTACATATGCATAATAATTAAAATTAAATAATCCACCTCAATATTGTTTATATTCATCAAATTCAAATTGACTTATGGTATATTACATCTAATAATATTTAATATTTTTCTTCACCATCCCAAAGTTTTATGTTTTTTTAATCACTATGCAAAAAACATAATAGACTATAGTAGATGAAAAAAATTGATTATATTTTATTTTTCTACTCCACATAAGTGTAGGTTTTTCACCACTAAAAAACAAAGTTAAAAGGCTATAATCCATGACATATTTTTTATAAAATAGGTAATAATTAAAAAATATGATCAACCTAGAATTTATTTATATTTACCATTTTCACATTGAATTATGGTTTATTAGATGCAAATATATTCATTATGATTCTTCTCCATCCCCAAATTTCTTGTTTCTTTTTCAGTATGCCACAGATTTGAAAGACTATAAATGAATGACAAATAAATTAAATCAAAAATGGGCAATCACTAAAATTAAATATTTAAGCTCAATGTTATTTGTGTTCACCATAATCACATTGTATTATGGTATAATAGATGTAAAAAAAATACCATATTTTTCTTCTTCTCCATCACCAATAATTTGGTTTCTTAACCTCTAAGAAATTAAGTTAAGAGACTACAAATGAATGACGCATAATTTGTACATATGCATAATAATTAAAATTAAATCATCCACCTCAATATTGTTTATATTCATCAAATTTAAATTGACTTATGGTATATTACATCTAATAATATTCAATATTTTTCTTCACCATCCCAAAGTTTAAGGTTTTTTAATCACTATGCAAAAAACATAATAGACTATAGTAGATGAAAAAAATTGATTATATTTTATTTTTCTACTCCACATAAGTGTAGGTTTTTCACCACTAAAAAACAAAGTTAAAAGGCTATAATCCATGACATATTTTTTATAAAATAGGTAATAATTAAAAAATATGATCAAGCTTGAATTTATTTATATTTACCATTTTCACATTGAATTATGGTTTATTAGATGCAAATATATTCAATATGATTCTTCTCCATCCCCAAATTTCTTGTTTCTTCGTCAAAAAGCCACAGATTTGAAAGACTATAAATGAATGACAAATAAATTATATCAAAAATGGGAAATCACTAAAATTAAATATTTAAGCTCAATGTTATTTGTGTTCACCATAATCACATTGTATTATGGTATAATAGATGTAAAAAAATTCTTCATTTTTCTTCTTCTCCATCACCAATATTTTGGTTTCTTAACCTCTAAGAAATTAAGTTAAGAGACTACAAATGAATGACGCATAATTTGTACATATGCATAATAATTAAAATTAAATAATCCACCTCAATATTGTTTATATTCATCGAATTCAAATTGACTTATGGTATGTTACATCTAATAATATTTAATATTTTTCTTCACCATCCCAAAGTTTTAGGTTTTTTTAATCACTATGCAAAAAACATAATAGACTATAGTAGATAAAAAAATTGATTATATTTTATTTTTCTACTCCACATAAGTTTAGGTTTTTCCCCACTAAAAAACAAAGTTAAAAGGCTATAATCCATGACATATTTTTTATAAAATAGGTAATAATTAAATTTATGATCAAGCTAGAATTTATTTATATTTACCATTTTCACATTGAATTATGGTTTATTAGATGCAAATATATTCAATATGATTCTTCTCCATCCCCAAATTTCTTGTTTCTTCGTCAGTAAGCCACAAATTTGAAAGACTATAAATGAATGACAAATAAATTATATCAAAAATGGCCAATCACCAAAATTAAATATTTAAGCTCAATGTTATTTGTGTTCACCATAATCACATTATAATATGGTATAATAGATGTAAAAAATTCTATATTTTTCTTCTTCTCCATCACCAATATTTTGGTTTCTTAACCTTTAAGAAATTAAGTTAAGAGACTACAAATGAATGACACATAATTTGTACATATGCATAATAATTAAAATTAAATAATCCACCTCAATATTGTTTATATTCATCAAATTCAAATTGACTTATGGTATGTTACAGCTAATAATATTTAATATTTTTCTTCACCATCCTAAAGTTTTAGGTGTTTTTAATCACTATGCAAAAAACATAATAGACTATAGTAGATGAAAAAAATTTATTATATTTTGTTTTTCTTCTCCACATAAGTTTAGGTTTTTCCCCATTAAAAAACAAAGTTAAAAGGCTATAATCCATGACATATTTTTTATAAAATAGGTAATAATTAAAATTTATGATCAAGCTAGAATTTATTTATATTTACCATTTTCACATTGAATTATGGTTTATTAGATGCAAATATATTCAATATGATTCTTCTCCATCCCCAAATTTCTTGTTTCTTCGTCAGTAAGCCACAGATTTGAAAGACTATAAATGAATGACAAATAAATTATATCAAAAATGGCCAATCACCAAAATTAAATATTTAAGCTCAATGTTATTTGTGTTCACCATAATCACATTATATTATGGTATAATAGATGTAAAAAAATTCTATATTTTTCTTCTTCTCCATCACCAATATTTTGGTTTCTTAACCTTTAAGAAATTAAGTTAAGAGACTACAAATGAATGACACATAATTTGTACATATGCATAATAATTAAAATTAAATAATCCACCTAAATATTGTTTATATTCATCAAATTCAAATTGACTTATGGTATGTTACAGCTAATAATATTTAATATTTTTCTTCACCATCCTAAAGTTTTAGGTGTTTTTAATCACTATGCAAAAAACATAATAGACTATAGTAGATGAAAAAAATTGATTATATTTTGTTTTTCTTCTCCACATAAGTTTAGGTTTTTCCCCATTAAAAAACAAAGTTAAAAGGCTATAATCCATGACATATTTTTTATAAAATAGGTAATAATTAAAATTTATGATCAAGCTAGAATTTATTTATATTTACCATTTTCACATTGAATTATGGTTTATTAGATGCAAATATATTCAATATGATTCTTCTCCATCCCCAAATTTCTTGTTTCTTCGTCAGTAAGCCACAAATTTGAAAGACTATAAATGAATGACAAATAAATTATATCAAAAATGGCCAATCACCAAAATTAAATATTTAAGCTCAATGTTATTTGTGTTCACCATAATCACATTATATTATGGTATAATAGATGTAAAAAAATTCTATATTTTTCTTCTTCTCCATCACCAATATTTTGGTTTCTTAACCTTTAAGAAATTAAGTTAAGAGACTACAAATGAATGACACATAATTTGTACATATGCATAATAATTAAAATTAAATAATCCACCTCAATATTGTTTATATTCATCAAATTCAAATTGACTTATGGTATATTACATCTAATAATATTTAATATTTTTCTTCACCATCCCAAAGTTTTATGTTTTTTTAATCACTATGCAAAAAACATAATAGACTATAGTAGATGAAAAAAATTGATTATATTTTATTTTTCTACTCCACATAAGTGTAGGTTTTTCACCACTAAAAAACAAAGTTAAAAGGCTATAATCCATGACATATTTTTTATAAAATAGGTAATAATTAAAAAATATGATCAACCTAGAATTTATTTATATTTACCATTTTCACATTGAATTATGGTTTATTAGATGCAAATATATTCATTATGATTCTTCTCCATCCCCAAATTTCTTGTTTCTTTTTCAGTATGCCACAGATTTGAAAGACTATAAATGAATGACAAATAAATTAAATCAAAAATGGGCAATCACTAAAATTAAATATTTAAGCTCAATGTTATTTGTGTTCACCATAATCACATTGTATTATGGTATAATAGATGTAAAAAAAATACCATATTTTTCTTCTTCTCCATCACCAATAATTTGGTTTCTTAACCTCTAAGAAATTAAGTTAAGAGACTACAAATGAATGACGCATAATTTGTACATATGCATAATAATTAAAATTAAATCATCCACCTCAATATTGTTTATATTCATCAAATTCAAATTGACTTATGGTATATTACATCTAATAATATTCAATATTTTTCTTCACCATCCCAAAGTTTAAGGTTTTTTTAATCACTATGCAAAAAACATAATAGACTATAGTAGATGAAAAAAATTGATTATATTTTATTTTTCTACTCCACATAAGTGTAGGTTTTTCACCACTAAAAAACAAAGTTAAAAGGCTATAATCCATGACATATTTTTTATAAAATAGGTAATAATTAAAAAATATGATCAAGCTAGAATTTATTTATATTTACCATTTTCACATTGAATTATGGTTTATTAGATGCAAATATATTCAATATGATTCTTCTCCATCCCCAAATTTCTTGTTTCTTCGTCAAAAAGCCACAGATTTGAAAGACTATAAATGAATGACAAATAAATTATATCAAAAATGGGAAATCACTAAAATTAAATATTTAAGCTCAATGTTATTTGTGTTCACCATAATCACATTGTATTATGGTATAATAGATGTAAAAAAATTCTTTATTTTTCTTCTTCTCCATCACCAATATTTTGGTTTCTTAACCTCTAAGAAATTAAGTTAAGAGACTACAAATGAATGACGCATAATTTGTACATATGCATAATAATTAAAATTAAATAATCCACCTCAATATTGTTTATATTCATCGAATTCAAATTGACTTATGGTATGTTACATCTAATAATATTTAATATTTTTCTTCACCATCCCAAAGTTTTAGGTTTTTTTAATCACTATGCAAAAAACATAATAGACTATAGTAGATAAAAAAATTGATTATATTTTATTTTTCTACTCCACATAAGTTTAGGTTTTTCCCCACTAAAAAACAAAGTTAAAAGGCTATAATCCATGACATATTTTTTATAAAATAGGTAATAATTAAAATATATGATCAAGCTAGAATTTATTTATATTTACCATTTTCACATTGAATTATGGTTTATTAGATGCAAATATATTCAATATGATTCTTCTCCATCCCCAAATTTCTTGTTTCTTCGTCAAAAAGCCATAGATTTGAAAGACTATAAATGAATGACAAATAAATTATATCAAAAATGGGAAATCACTAAAATTAAATATTTAAGCTCAATGTTATTTCTGTTCACCATAATCACATTGTATTATGGTATAATAGATGTAAGAAAATTCTTTATTTTTCTTCTTCTCCATCACCAATATTTTGGTTTCTTAACCTCTAAGAAATTAAGTTAAGAGACTACAAATGAATGACGCATAATTTGTACATATGCATAATAATTAAAATTAAATAATCCACCTCAATATGGTTTATATTCATCAAATTCAAATTGACTTATGGTATGTTACATCTAATAATATTTAATATTTTTCTTCACCATCCCAAAGTTTTATGTTTTTTTAATCACTATGCAAAAAACATAATAGACTATAGTAGATGAAAAAAATTGATTATATTTTATTTTTCTACTCCACATAAGTTTAGGTTTTTCCCCACTAAAAAACAATGTTAAAAGGCTATAATCCATGACATATTTTTTTATAAAATAGGTAATAATTAAAATTTATGATCAAGCTAGAATTTATTTATATTTACCATTTTCACATTGAATTATGGTTTATTAGATGCAAATATATTCAATATGATTCTTCTCCATCCCCAAATTTCTTGTTTCTTCGTCAGTAAGCCACAGATTTGAAAGACTATAAATGAATGACAAATAAATTATATCAAAAATGGCCAATCACCAAAATTAAATATTTAACCTCAATGTTATTTGTGTTCACCATAATCACATTATATTATGGTATAATTGATGTAAAAAAATTCTATATTTTTCTTCTTCTCCGTCACCAATATTTCGGTTTCTTAACCTCTAAGAAATTAAGTTAAGAGACTACAAATGAATGACGCATAATTTGTACATATGCATAATAATTAAAATTAAATAATCCACCTCAATATTCTTTATATTCATCAAATTCAAATTGACTTATGGTATGTTACATCTAATAATATTTAATATTTTTCTTCACCATCCCAAAGTTTTAGGTTTTTTTAATCACTATGCAAAAAACATAATAGACTATAGTAGATGAAAAAAATTGATTATATTTTATTTTTCTACTCCACATAAGTTTAGGTTTTTCCCCACTAAAAAACAAAGTTAAGAGGCTATAATCCATGACATATTTTTTATAAAGTAGGTAATAATTAAAAAATATGATCAACCTAGAATTTATTTATATTTACCATTTTCACATTGAATTATGGTTTATTAGATGCAAATATATTCATTATGATTCTTCTCCATCCCCAAATTTCTTGTTTCTTTTTCAGTATGCCACAGATTTGAAAGACTATAAATGAATGACAAATAAATTAAATCAAAAATGGGCAATCACTAAAATTAAATATTTAAGCTCAATGTTATTTGTGTTCACCATAATCACATTGTATTATGGTATAATAGATGTAAAAAAATTCTTCATTTTTCTTCTTCTCCATCACCAATATTTTGGTTTCTTAACCTCTAAGAAATTAAGCTAAGAGACTACAAATGAATGACGCATAATTTGTACATATGCATAATAATTAAAATTAAATCATCCACCTCAATATTGTTTATATTCATCAAATTCAAATTGACTTATGGTATATTACATCTAATAATATTCAATATTTTTCTTCACCATCCCAAAGTTTAAGGTTTTTTTAATCACTATGCAAAAAACATAATAGACTATAGTAGATGAAAAAAATTGATTATATTTTATTTTTCTACTCCACATAAGTGTAGGTTTTTCACCACTAAAAAACAAAGTTAAAAGGCTATAATCCATGACATATTTTTTATAAAATAGGTAATAATTAAAAAATATGATCAAGCTAGAATTTATTTATATTTACCATTTTCACATTGAATTATGGTTTATTAGATGCAAATATATTCAATATGATTCTTCTCCATCCCCAAATTTCTTGTTTCTTCGTCAAAAAGCCACAGATTTGAAAGACTATAAATGAATGACAAATAAATTATATCAAAAATGGGCAATCACTAAAATTAAATATTTAAGCTCAATGTTATTTGTGTTCACCATAATCACATTGTATTATGGTATAATAGATGTAAAAAAATTCTTTATTTTTCTTCTTCTCCATCACCAATATTTTGGTTTCTTAACCTCTAAGAAATTAAGTTAAGAGACTACCAATGAATGACGCATAATTTGTACATATGCATAATAATTAAAATTAAATAATCCACCTCAATATTGTTTATATTCATCGAATTCAAATTGACTTATGGTATGTTACATCTAATAATATTTAATATTTTTCTTCACCATCCCAAAGTTTTAGGTTTTTTTAATCACTATGCAAAAAACATAATAGACTATAGTAGATAAAAAAATTGATTATATTTTATTTTTCTACTCCACATAAGTTTAGGTTTTTCCCCACTAAAAAACAAAGTTAAAAGGCTATAATCCATGACATATTTTTTATAAAATAGGTAATAATTAAAATATATGATCAACCTAGAATTTATTTATATTTACCATTTTCACATTGAATTATGGTTTATTAGATGCAAATATATTCAATATGATTCTTCTCCATCCCCAAATTTCTTGTTTCTTCGTCAAAAAGCCATAGATTTGAAAGACTATAAATGAATGACAAATAAATTATATCAAAAATGGGAAATCACTAAAATTAAATATTTAAGCTCAATGTTATTTGTGTTCACCATAATCACATTGTATTATGGTATAATAGATGTAAAAAAATTCTTTATTTTTCTTCTTCTCCATCACCAATATTTTGGTTTCTTAACCTCTAAGAAATTAAGTTAAGAGACTACAAATGAATGACGCATAATTTGTACATATGCATAATAATTAAAATTAAATCATCCACCTCAATATTGTTTATATTCATCAAATTCAAATTGACTTATGGTATGTTACATCTAATAATATTCAATATTTTTCTTCACCATCCCAAAGTTTAAGGTTTTTTTAATCACTATGCAAAAAACATAATAGACTATAGTAGATGAAAAAAATTGATTATATTTTATTTTTCTACTCCACATAAGTGTAGGTTTTTCACCACTAAAAAACAAAGTTAAAAGGCTATAATCCATGACATATTTTTTATAAAATAGGTAATAATTAAAAAATATGATCAAGCTAGAATTTATTTATATTTACCATTTTCACATTGAATTATGGTTTATTAGATGCAAATATATTCAATATGATTCTTCTCCATCCCCAAATTTCTTGTTTCTTCGTCAAAAAGCCACAGATTTGAAAGACTATAAATGAATGACAAATAAATTATATCAAAAATGGGCAATCACTAAAATTAAATATTTAAGCTCAATGTTATTTGTGTTCACCATAATCACATTGTATTATGGTATAATAGATGTAAAAAAATTCTTTATTTTTCTTCTTCTCCATCACCAATATTTTGGTTTCTTAACCTCTAAGAAATTAAGTTAAGAGACTACAAATGAATGACGCATAATTTGTACATATGCATAATAATTAAAATTAAATAATCCACCTCAATATTGTTTATATTCATCGAATTCAAATTGACTTATGGTATGTTACATCTAATAATATTTAATATTTTTCTTCACCATCCCAAAGTTTTAGGTTTTTTTAATCACTATGCAAAAAACATAATAGACTATAGTAGATAAAAAAATTGATTATATTTTATTTTTCTACTCCACATAAGTTTAGGTTTTTCCCCACTAAAAAACAAAGTTAAGAGGCTATAATCCATGACATATTTTTTATAAAATAGGTAATAATTAAAAAATATGATCAACCTAGAATTTATTTATATTTACCATTTTCACATTGAATTATGGTTTATTAGATGCAAATATATTCATTATGATTCTTCTCCATCCCCAAATTTCTTGTTTCTTTTTCAGTATGCCACAGATTTGAAAGACTATAAATGAATGACAAATAAATTAAATCAAAAATGGGCAATCACTAAAATTAAATATTTAAGCTCAATGTTATTTGTGTTCACCATAATCACATTGTATTATGGTATAATAGATGTAAAAAAATTCTTCATTTTTCTTCTTCTCCATCACCAATATTTTGGTTTCTTAACCTCTAAGAAATTAAGCTAAGAGACTACAAATGAATGACGCATAATTTGTACATATGCATAATAATTAAAATTAAATCATCCACCTCAATATTGTTTATATTCATCAAATTCAAATTGACTTATGGTATATTACATCTAATAATATTCAATATTTTTCTTCACCATCCCAAAGTTTAAGGTTTTTTTAATCACTATGCAAAAAACATAATAGACTATAGTAGATGAAAAAAATTGATTATATTTTATTTTTCTACTCCACATAAGTGTAGGTTTTTCACCACTAAAAAACAAAGTTAAAAGGCTATAATCCATGACATATTTTTTATAAAATAGGTAATAATTAAAAAATATGATCAAGCTAGAATTTATTTATATTTACCATTTTCACATTGAATTATGGTTTATTAGATGCAAATATATTCAATATGATTCTTCTCCATCCCCAAATTTCTTGTTTCTTCGTCAAAAAGCCACAGATTTGAAAGACTATAAATGAATGACAAATAAATTATATCAAAAATGGGCAATCACTAAAATTAAATATTTAAGCTCAATGTTATTTGTGTTCACCATAATCACATTGTATTATGGTATAATAGATGTAAAAAAATTCTTTATTTTTCTTCTTCTCCATCACCAATATTTTGGTTTCTTAACCTCTAAGAAATTAAGTTAAGAGACTACAAATGAATGACGCATAATTTGTACATATGCATAATAATTAAAATTAAATAATCCACCTCAATATTGTTTATATTCATCGAATTCAAATTGACTTATGGTATGTTACATCTAATAATATTTAATATTTTTCTTCACCATCCCAAAGTTTTAGGTTTTTTTAATCACTATGCAAAAAACATAATAGACTATAGTAGATAAAAAAATTGATTATATTTTATTTTTCTACTCCACATAAGTTTAGGTTTTTCCCCACTAAAAAACAAAGTTAAGAGGCTATAATCCATGACATATTTTTTATAAAATAGGTAATAATTAAAAAATATGATCAACCTAGAATTTATTTATATTTACCATTTTCACATTGAATTATGGTTTATTAGATGCAAATATATTCATTATGATTCTTCTCCATCCCCAAATTTCTTGTTTCTTTTTCAGTATGCCACAGATTTGAAAGACTATAAATGAATGACAAATAAATTAAATCAAAAATGGGCAATCACTAAAATTAAATATTTAAGCTCAATGTTATTTGTGTTCACCATAATCACATTGTATTATGGTATAATAGATGTAAAAAAATTCTTCATTTTTCTTCTTCTCCATCACCAATATTTTGGTTTCTTAACCTCTAAGAAATTAAGCTAAGAGACTACAAATGAATGACGCATAATTTGTACATATGCATAATAATTAAAATTAAATCATCCACCTCAATATTGTTTATATTCATCAAATTCAAATTGACTTATGGTATATTACATCTAATAATATTCAATATTTTTCTTCACCATCCCAAAGTTTAAGGTTTTTTTAATCACTATGCAAAAAACATAATAGACTATAGTAGATGAAAAAAATTGATTATATTTTATTTTTCTACTCCACATAAGTGTAGGTTTTTCACCACTAAAAAACAAAGTTAAAAGGCTATAATCCATGACATATTTTTTATAAAATAGGTAATAATTAAAAAATATGATCAACCTAGAATTTATTTATATTTACCATTTTCACATTGAATTATGGTTTATTAGATGCAAATATATTCATTATGATTCTTCTCCATCCCCAAATTTCTTGTTTCTTTTTCAGTATGCCACAGATTTGAAAGACTATAAATGAATGACAAATAAATTAAATCAAAAATGGGCAATCACTAAAATTAAATATTTAAGCTCAATGTTATTTGTGTTCACCATAATCACATTGTATTATGGTATAATAGATGTAAAAAAAATACCATATTTTTCTTCTTTTCCATCACCAATAATTTGGTTTCTTAACCTCTAAGAAATTAAGCTAAGAGACTACAAATGAATGACGCATAATTTGTACATATGCATAATAATTAAAATTAAATCATCCACCTCTATATTGTTTATATTCATCAAATTCAAATTGACTTATGGTATATTACATCTAATAATATTCAATATTTTTCTTCACCATCCCAAAGTTTAAGGTTTTTTTAATCACTATGCAAAAAACATAATAGACTATAGTAGATGAAAAAAATTGATTATATTTTATTTTTCTACTCCACATAAGTGTAGGTTTTTCACCACTAAAAAACAAAGTTAAAAGGCTATAATCCATGACATATTTTTTATAAAATAGGTAATAATTAAAAAATATGATCAAGCTAGAATTTATTTATATTTACCATTTTCACATTGAATTATGGTTTATTAGATGCAAATATATTCAATATGATTCTTCTCCATCCCCAAATTTCTTGTTTCTTCGTCAAAAAGCCACAGATTTGAAAGACTATAAATGAATGACAAATAAATTATATCAAAAATGGGCAATCACTAAAATTAAATATTTAAGCTCAATGTTATTTGTGTTCACCATAATCACATTGTATTATGGTATAATAGATGTAAAAAAATTCTTTATTTTTCTTCTTCTCCATCACCAATATTTTGGTTTCTTAACCTCTAAGAAATTAAGTTAAGAGACTACAAATGAATGACGCATAATTTGTACATATGCATAATAATTAAAATTAAATAATCCACCTAAATATTGTTTATATTCATCGAATTCAAATTGACTTATGGTATGTTACATCTAATAATATTTAATATTTTTCTTCACCATCCCAAAGTTTTAGGTTTTTTTAATCACTATGCAAAAAACATAATAGACTATAGTAGATAAAAAAATTCATTATATTTTATTTTTCTACTCCACATAAGTTTAGGTTTTTCCCCACTAAAAAACAAAGTTAAAAGGCTATAATCCATGACATATTTTTTATAAAATAGGTAATAATTAAAATATATGATCAACCTAGAATTTATTTATATTTACCATTTTCACATTGAATTATGGTTTATTAGATGCAAATATATTCAATATGATTCTTCTCCATCCCCAAATTTCTTGTTTCTTCGTCAAAAAGCCACAGATTTGAAAGACTATAAATGAATGACAAATAAATTATATCAAAAATGGGAAATCACTAAAATTAAATATTTAAGCTCAATGTTATTTGTGTTCACCATAATCACATTGTATTATGGTATAATAGATGTAAAAAAATTCTTTATTTTTCTTCTTCTCCATCACCAATATTTTGGTTTCTTAACCTCTAAGAAATTAAGTTAAGAGACTACAAATGAATGACGCATAATTTGTACATATGCATAATAATTAAAATTAAATAATCCACCTCAATATTGTTTATATTCATCAAATTCAAATTGACTTATGGTATGTTACATCTAATAATATTTAATATTTTTCTTCACCATCCCAAAGTTTTATGTTTTTTTAATCACTATGCAAAAAACATAATAGACTATAGTAGATGAAAAAAATTGATTATATTTTATTTTTCTACTCCACATAAGTTTAGGTTTTTCCCCACTAAAAAACAATGTTAAAAGGCTATAATCCATGACATATTTTTTATAAAATAGGTAATAATTAAAATTTATGATCAAGCTAGAATTTATTTATATTTACCATTTTCACATTGAATTATGGTTTATTAGATGCAAATATATTCAATATGATTCTTCTCCATCCCCAAATTTCTTGTTTCTTCGTCAGTAAGCCAAAGATTTGAAAGACTATAAATGAATGACAAATAAATTATATCAAAAATGGCCAATCACCAAAATTAAATATTTAAGCTCAATGTTATTTGTGTTCACCATAATCACATTATATTATGGTATAATAGATGTAAAAAAATTCTATATTTTTCTTCTTCTCCGTCACCAATATTTTGGTTTCTTAACCTCTAAGAAATTAAGTTAAGAGACTACAAATGAATGACGCATAATTTGTACATATGCATAATAATTAAAATTAAATAATCCACCTCAATATTCTTTATATTCATCAAATTCAAATTGACTTATGGTATGTTACATCTAATAATATTTAATATTTTTCTTCACCATCCCAAAGTTTTAGGTTTTTTTAATCACTATGCAAAAAACATAATAGACTATAGTAGATGAAAAAAATTGATTATATTTTATTTTTCTACTCCACATAAGTTTAGGTTTTTCCCCACTAAAAAACAAAGTTAAGAGGCTATAATCCATGACATATTTTTTATAAAATAGGTAATAATTAAAAAATATGATCAACCTAGAATTTATTTATATTTACCATTTTCACATTGAATTATGGTTTATTAGATGCAAATATATTCATTATGATTCTTCTCCATCCCCAAATTTCTTGTTTCTTTTTCAGTATGCCACAGATTTGAAAGACTATAAATGAATGACAAATAAATTAAATCAAAAATGGGCAATCACTAAAATTAAATATTTAAGCTCAATGTTATTTGTGTTCACCATAATCACATTGTATTATGGTATAATAGATGTAAAAAAAATACCATATTTTTCTTCTTTTCCATCACCAATAATTTGGTTTCTTAACCTCTAAGAAATTAAGCTAAGAGACTACAAATGAATGACGCATAATTTGTACATATGCATAATAATTAAAATTAAATCATCCACCTCAATATTGTTTATATTCATCAAATTCAAATTGACTTATGGTATATTACATCTAATAATATTCAATATTTTTCTTCACCATCCCAAAGTTTAAGGTTTTTTTAATCACTATGCAAAAAACATAATAGACTATAGTAGATGAAAAAAATTGATTATATTTTATTTTTCTACTCCACATAAGTGTAGGTTTTTCACCACTAAAAAACAAAGTTAAAAGGCTATAATCCATGACATATTTTTTATAAAATAGGTAATAATTAAAAAATATGATCAAGCTAGAATTTATTTATATTTACCATTTTCACATTGAATTATGGTTTATTAGATGCAAATATATTCAATATGATTCTTCTCCATCCCCAAATTTCTTGTTTCTTCGTCAAAAAGCCACAGATTTGAAAGACTATAAATGAATGACAAATAAATTATATCAAAAATGGGCAATCACTAAAATTAAATATTTAAGCTCAATGTTATTTGTGTTCACCATAATCACATTGTATTATGGTATAATAGATGTAAAAAAATTCTTTATTTTTCTTCTTCTCCATCACCAATATTTTGGTTTCTTAACCTCTAAGAAATTAAGTTAAGAGACTACAAATGAATGACGCATAATTTGTACATATGCATAATAATTAAAATTAAATAATCCACCTCAATATTGTTTATATTCATCGAATTCAAATTGACTTATGGTATGTTACATCTAATAATATTTAATATTTTTCTTCACCATCCCAAAGTTTTAGGTTTTTTTAATCACTATGCAAAAAACATAATAGACTATAGTAGATAAAAAAATTGATTATATTTTATTTTTCTACTCCACATAAGTTTAGGTTTTTCCCCACTAAAAAACAAAGTTAAAAGGCTATAATCCATGACATATTTTTTATAAAATAGGTAATAATTAAAATATATGATCAACCTAGAATTTATTTATATTTACCATTTTCACATTGAATTATGGTTTATTAGATGCAAATATATTCAATATGATTCTTCTCCATCCCCAAATTTCTTGTTTCTTCGTCAAAAAGCCACAGATTTGAAAGACTATAAATGAATGACAAATAAATTATATCAAAAATGGGAAATCACTAAAATTAAATATTTAAGCTCAATGTTATTTGTGTTCACCATAATCACATTGTATTATGGTATAATAGATGTAAAAAAATTCTTTATTTTTCTTCTTCTCCATCACCAATATTTTGGTTTCTTAACCTCTAAGAAATTAAGTTAAGAGACTACAAATGAATGACGCATAATTTGTACATATGCATAATAATTAAAATTAAATAATCCACCTCAATATTGTTTATATTCATCAAATTCAAATTGACTTATGGTATGTTACATCTAATAATATTTAATATTTTTCTTCACCATCCCAAAGTTTTATGTTTTTTTAATCACTATGCAAAAAACATAATAGACTATAGTAGATGAAAAAAATTGATTATATTTTTTTTTTCTACTCCACATAAGTTTAGGTTTTTCCCCACTAAAAAACAATGTTAAAAGGCTATAATCCATGACATATTTTTTATAAAATAGGTAATAATTAAAATTTATGATCAAGCTAGAATTTATTTATATTTACCATTTTCACATTGAATTATGGTTTATTAGATGCAAATATATTCAATATGATTCTTCTCCATCCCCAAATTTCTTGTTTCTTCGTCAGTAAGCCAAAGATTTGAAAGACTATAAATGAATGACAAATAAATTATATCAAAAATGGCCAATCACCAAAATTAAATATTTAAGCTCAATGTTATTTGTGTTCACCATAATCACATTATATTATGGTATAATAGATGTAAAAAAATTCTATATTTTTCTTCTTCTCCGTCACCAATATTTTGGTTTCTTAACCTCTAAGAAATTAAGTTAAGAGACTACAAATGAATGACGCATAATTTGTACATATGCATAATAATTAAAATTAAATAATCCACCTCAATATTCTTTATATTCATCAAATTCAAATTGACTTATGGTATGTTACATCTAATAATATTTAATATTTTTCTTCACCATCGCAAAGTTTTAGGTTTTTTTAATCACTATGCAAAAAACATAATAGACTATAGTAGATGAAAAAAATTGATTATATTTTATTTTTCTACTCCACATAAGTTTAGGTTTTTCCCCACTAAAAAACAAAGTTAAGAGGCTATAATCCATGACATATTTTTTATAAAATAGGTAATAATTAAAAAATATGATCAACCTAGAATTTATTTATATTTACCATTTTCACATTGAATTATGGTTTATTAGATTCAAATATATTCATTATGATTCTTCTCCATCCCCAAATTTCTTGTTTCTTTTTCAGTATGCCACAGATTTGAAAGACTATAAATGAATGACAAATAAATTAAATCAAAAATGGGCAATCACTAAAATTAAATATTTAAGCTCAATGTTATTTGTGTTCACCATAATCACATTGTATTATGGTATAATAGATGTAAAAAAAATACCATATTTTTCTTCTTTTCCATCACCAATAATTTGGTTTCTTAACCTCTAAGAAATTAAGCTAAGAGACTACAAATGAATGACGCATAATTTGTACATATGCATAATAATTAAAATTAAATCATCCACCTCAATATTGTTTATATTCATCAAATTCAAATTGACTTATGGTATATTACATCTAATAATATTCAATATTTTTCTTCACCATCCCAAAGTTTAAGGTTTTTTTAATCACTATGCAAAAAACATAATAAACTATAGTAGATGAAAAAAATTGATTATATTTTATTTTTATACTCCACATAAGTGTAGGTTTTTCACCACTAAAAAACAAAGTTAAAAGGCTATAATCCATGACATATTTTTTATAAAATAGGTAATAATTAAAAAATATGATCAAGCTAGAATTTATTTATATTTACCATTTTCACATTGAATTATGGTTTATTAGATGCAAATATATTCAATATGATTCTTCTCCATCCCCAAATTTCTTGTTTCTTCGTCAAAAAGCCACAGATTTGAAAGACTATAAATGAATGACAAATAAATTATATCAAAAATGGGCAATCACTAAAATTAAATATTTAAGCTCAATGTTATTTGTGTTCACCATAATCACATTGTATTATGGTATAATAGATGTAAAAAAATTCTTTATTTTTCTTCTTCTCCATCACCAATATTTTGGTTTCTTAACCTCTAAGAAATTAAGTTAAGAGACTACAAATGAATGACGCATAATTTGTACATATGCATAATAATTAAAATTAAATAATCCACCTCAATATTGTTTATATTCATCGAATTCAAATTGACTTATGGTATGTTACATCTAATAATATTTAATATTTTTCTTCACCATCCCAAAGTTTTAGGTTTTTTTAATCACTATGCAAAAAACATAATAGACTATAGTAGATAAAAAAATTGATTATATTTTATTTTTCTACTCCACATAAGTTTAGGTTTTTCCCCACTAAAAAACAAAGTTAAAAGGCTATAATCCATGACATATTTTTTATAAAATAGGTAATAATTAAAATATATGATCAACCTAGAATTTATTTATATTTACCATTTTCACATTGAATTATGGTTTATTAGATGCAAATATATTCAATATGATTCTTCTCCATCCCCAAATTTCTTGTTTCTTCGTCAGTAAGCCACAGATTTGAAAGACTATAAATGAATGACAAATAAATTATATCAAAAATGGCCAATCACCAAAATTAAATATTTAAGCTCAATGTTATTTGTGTTCACCATAATCACATTATATTATGGTATAATAGATGTAAAAAAATTCTATATTTTTCTTCTTCTCCGTCACCAATATTTTGGTTTCTTAACCTCTAAGAAATTAAGTTAAGAGACTACAAATGAATGACGCATAATTTGTACATATGCATAATAATTAAAATTAAATAATCCACCTCAATATTCTTTATATTCATCAAATTCAAATTGACTTATGGTATGTTACATCTAATAATATTTAATATTTTTCTTCACCATCCCAAAGTTTTAGGTTTTTTTAATCACTATGCAAAAAACATAATAGACTATAGTAGATGAAAAAAATTGATTATATTTTATTTTTCTACTCCACATAAGTTTAGGTTTTTCCCCACTAAAAAACAAAGTTAAGAGGCTATAATCCATGACATATTTTTTATAAAATAGGTAATAATTAAAAAATATGATCAACCTAGAATTTATTTATATTTACCATTTTCACATTGAATTATGGTTTATTTGATGCAAATATATTCATTATGATTCTTCTCCATCCCCAAATTTCTTGTTTCTTTTTCAGTATGCCACAGATTTGAAAGACTATAAATGAATGACAAATAAATTAAATCAAAAATGGGCAATCACTAAAATTAAATATTTAAGCTCAATGTTATTTGTGTTCACCATAATCACATTGTATTATGGTATAATAGATGTAAAAAAAATACCATATTTTTCTTCTTTTCCATCACCAATAATTTAGTTTCTTAACCTCTAAGAAATTAAGCTAAGAGACTACAAATGAATGACGCATAATTTGTACATATGCATAATAATTAAAATTAAATCATCCACCTCAATATTGTTTATATTCATCAAATTAAAATTGACTTATGGTATATTACATCTAATAATATTCAATATTTTTCTTCACCATCCCAAAGTTTAAGGTTTTTTTAATCACTATGCAAAAAACATAATAGACTATAGTAGATGAAAAAAATTGATTATATTTTATTTTTCTACTCCACATAAGTGTAGGTTTTTCACCACTAAAAAACAAAGTTAAAAGGCTATAATCCATGACATATTTTTTATAAAATAGGTAATAATTAAAAAATATGATCAAGCTAGAATTTATTTATATTTACCATTTTCACATTGAATTATGGTTTATTAGATGCAAATATATTCAATATGATTCTTCTCCATCCCCAAATTTCTTGTTTCTTCGTCAAAAAGCCACAGATTTGAAAGACTATAAATGAATGACAAATAAATTATATCAAAAATGGGCAATCACTAAAATTAAATATTTAAGCTCAATGTTATTTGTGTTCACCATAATCACATTGTATTATGGTATAATAGATGTAAAAAAATTCTTTATTTTTCTTCTTCTCCATCACCAATATTTTGGTTTCTTAAGCTCTAAGAAATTAAGTTAAGAGACTACAAATGAATGACGCATAATTTGTACATATGCATAATAATTAAAATTAAATAATCCACCTCAATATTGTTTATATTCATCGAATTCAAATTGACTTATGGTATGTTACATCTAATAATATTTAATATTTTTCTTCACCATCCCAAAGTTTTAGGTTTTTTTAATCACTATGCAAAAAACATAATAGACTATAGTAGATAAAAAAATTGATTATATTTTATTTTTCTACTCCACATAAGTTTAGGTTTTTCCCCACTAAAAAACAAAGTTAAAAGGCTATAATCCATGACATATTTTTTATAAAATAGGTAATAATTAAAATATATGATCAACCTAGAATTTATTTATATTTACCATTTTCACATTGAATTATGGTTTATTAGATGCAAATATATTCAATATGATTCTTCTCCATCCCCAAATTTCTTGTTTCTTCGTCAAAAAGCCATAGATTTGAAAGACTATAAATGAATGACAAATAAATTATATCAAAAATGGGAAATCACTAAAATTAAATATTTAAGCTCAATGTTATTTGTGTTCACCATAATCACATTGTATTATGGTATAATAGATGTAAAAAAATTCTTTATTTTTCTTCTTCTCCATCACCAATATTTTGGTTTATTAACCTCTAAGAAATTAAGTTAAGAGACTACAAATGAATGACGCATAATTTGTACATATGCATAATAATTAAAATTAAATAATCCACCTCAATATTGTTTATATTCATCAAATTCAAATTGACTTATGGTATGTTACATCTAATAATATTTAATATTTTGCTTCACCATCCCAAAGTTTTATGTTTTTTTAATCACTATGCAAAAAACATAATAGACTATAGTAGATGAAAAAAATTGATTATATTTTATTTTTCTACTCCACATAAGTTTAGGTTTTTCCCCACTAAAAAACAATGTTAAAAGGCTATAATCCATGACATATTTTTTATAAAATAGGTAATAATTAAAATTTATGATCAAGCTAGAATTTATTTATATTTACCATTTTCACATTGAATTATGGTTTATTAGATGCAAATATATTCAATATGATTCTTCTCCATCCCCAAATTTCTTGTTTCTTCGTCAGTAAGCCACAGATTTGAAAGACTATAAATGAATGACAAATAAATTATATCAAAAATGGCCAATCACCAAAATTAAATATTTAAGCTCAATGTTATTTGTGTTCACCATAATCACATTATATTATGGTATAATAGATGTAAAAAAATTCTATATTTTTCTTCTTCTCCGTCACCAATATTTTGGTAAGAGACTACAAATGAATGACGCATAATTTGTACATATGCATAATAATTAAAATTAAATAATCCACCTCAATATTCTTTATATTCATCAAATTCAAATTGACTTATGGTATGTTACATCTAATAATATTTAATATTTTTCTTCACCATCCCAAAGTTTTAGGTTTTTTTAATCACTATGCAAAAAACATAATAGACTATAGTAGATGAAAAAAATTGATTATATTTTATTTTTCTACTCCACATAAGTTTAGGTTTTTCCCCACTAAAGAACAAAGTTAAGAGGCTATAATCCATGACATATTTTTTATAAAATAGGTAATAATTAAAAAATATGATCAACCTAGAATTTATTTATATTTACCATTTTCACATTGAATTATGGTTTATTAGATGCAAATATATTCATTATGATTCTTCTCCATCCCCAAATTTCTTGTTTCTTTTTCAGTATGCCACAGATTTGAAAGACTATAAATGAATGACAAATAAATTAAATCAAAAATGGGCAATCACTAAAATTAAATATTTAAGCTCAATGTTATTTGTGTTCACCATAATCACATTGTATTATGGTATAATAGATGTAAAAAAAATACCATATTTTTCTTCTTTTCCATCACCAATAATTTGGTTTCTTAACCTCTAAGAAATTAAGCTAAGAGACTACAAATGAATGACGCATAATTTGTACATATGCATAATAATTAAAATTAAATCATCCACCTCAATATTGTTTATATTCATCAAATTCAAATTGACTTATGGTATATTACATCTAATAATATTCAATATTTTTCTTCACCATCCCAAAGTTTAAGGTTTTTTTAATCACTATGCAAAAAACATAATAGACTATAGTAGATGAAAAAAATTGATTATATTTTATTTTTCTACTCCACATAAGTGTAGGTTTTTCACCACTAAAAAACAAAGTTAAAAGGCTATAATCCATGACATATTTTTTATAAAATAGGTAATAATTAAAAAATATGATCAAGCTAGAATTTATTTATATTTACCATTTTCACATTGAATTATGGTTTATTAGATGCAAATATATTCAATATGATTCTTCTCCATCCCCAAATTTCTTGTTTCTTCGTCAAAAAGCCACAGATTTGAAAGACTATAAATGAATGACAAATAAATTATATCAAAAATGGGCAATCACTAAAATTAAATATTTAAGCTCAATGTTATTTGTGTTCACCATAATCACATTGTATTATGGTATAATAGATGTAAAAAAATTCTTTATATTTCTTCTTCTCCATCACCAATATTTTGGTTTCTTAACCTCTAAGAAATTAAGTTAAGAGACTACAAATGAATGACGCATAATTTGTACATATGCATAATAATTAAAATTAAATAATCCACCTCAATATTGTTTATATTCATCGAATTCAAATTGACTTATGGTATGTTACATCTAATAATATTTAATATTTTTCTTCACCATCCCAAAGTTTTAGGTTTTTTTAATCACTATGCAAAAAACATAATAGACTATAGTAGATAAAAAAATTGATTATATTTTATTTTTCTACTCCACATAAGTTTAGGTTTTTCCCCACTAAAAAACAAAGTTAAAAGGCTATAATCCATGACATATTTTTTATAAAATAGGTAATAATTAAAATATATGATCAACCTAGAATTTATTTATATTTACCATTTTCACATTGAATTATGGTTTATTAGATGCAAATATATTCAATATGATTCTTCTCCATCCCCAAATTTCTTGTTTCTTCGTCAAAAAGCCATAGATTTGAAAGACTATAAATGAATGACAAATAAATTATATCAAAAATGGGAAATCACTAAAATTAAATATTTAAGCTCAATGTTATTTCTGTTCACCATAATCACATTGTATTATGGTATAATAGATGTAAGAAAATTCTTTATTTTTCTTCTTCTCCATCACCAATATTTTGGTTTCTTAACCTCTAAGAAATTAAGTTAAGAGACTACAAATGAATGACGCATAATTTGTACATATGCATAATAATTAAAATTAAATAATCCACCTCAATATGGTTTATATTCATCAAATTCAAATTGACTTATGGTATGTTACATCTAATAATATTTAATATTTTTCTTCACCATCCCAAAGTTTTATGTTTTTTTAATCACTATGCAAAAAACATAATAGACTATAGTAGATGAAAAAAATTGATTATATTTTATTTTTCTACTCCACATAAGTTTAGGTTTTTCCCCACTAAAAAACAATGTTAAAAGGCTATAATCCATGACATATTTTTTTATAAAATAGGTAATAATTAAAATTTATGATCAAGCTAGAATTTATTTATATTTACCATTTTCACATTGAATTATGGTTTATTAGATGCAAATATATTCAATATGATTCTTCTCCATCCCCAAATTTCTTGTTTCTTCGTCAGTAAGCCACAGATTTGAAAGACTATAAATGAATGACAAATAAATTATATCAAAAATGGCCAATCACCAAAATTAAATATTTAACCTCAATGTTATTTGTGTTCACCATAATCACATTATATTATGGTATAATTGATGTAAAAAAATTCTATATTTTTCTTCTTCTCCGTCACCAATATTTTGGTTTCTTAACCTCTAAGAAATTAAGTTAAGAGACTACAAATGAATGACGCATAATTTGTACATATGCATAATAATTAAAATTAAATAATCCACCTCAATATTCTTTATATTCATCAAATTCAAATTGACTTATGGTATGTTACATCTAATAATATTTAATATTTTTCTTCACCATCCCAAAGTTTTAGGTTTTTTTAATCACTATGCAAAAAACATAATAGACTATAGTAGATGAAAAAAATTGATTATATTTTATTTTTCTACTCCACATAAGTTTAGGTTTTTCCCCACTAAAGAACAAAGTTAAGAGGCTATAATCCATGACATATTTTTTATAAAATAGGTAATAATTAAAAAATATGATCAACCTAGAATTTATTTATATTTACCATTTTCACATTGAATTATGGTTTATTAGATGCAAATATATTCATTATGATTCTTCTCCATCCCCAAATTTCTTGTTTCTTTTTCAGTATGCCACAGATTTGAAAGACTATAAATGAATGACAAATAAATTAAATCAAAAATGGGCAATCACTAAAATTAAATATTTAAGCTCAATGTTATTTGTGTTCACCATAATCACATTGTATTATGGTATAATAGATGTAAAAAAAATACCATATTTTTCTTCTTTTCCATCACCAATATTTTGGTTTCTTAACCTCTAAGAAATTAAGCTAAGAGACTACAAATGAATGACGCATAATTTGTACATATGCATAATAATTAAAATTAAATCATCCACCTCAATATTGTTTATATTCATCAAATTCAAATTGACTTATGGTATATTACATCTAATAATATTCAATATTTTTCTTCACCATCCCAAAGTTTAAGGTTTTTTTAATCACTATGCAAAAAACATAATAGACTATAGTAGATGAAAAAAATTGATTATATTTTATTTTTCTACTCCACATAAGTGTAGGTTTTTCACCACTAAAAAACAAAGTTAAAAGGCTATAATCCATGACATATTTTTTATAAAATAGGTAATAATTAAAAAATATGATCAAGCTAGAATTTATTTATATTTACCATTTTCACATTGAATTATGGTTTATTAGATGCAAATATATTCAATATGATTCTTCTCCATCCCCAAATTTCTTGTTTCTTCGTCAAAAAGCCACAGATTTGAAAGACTATAAATGAATGACAAATAAATTATATCAAAAATGGGCAATCACTAAAATTAAATATTTAAGCTCAATGTTATTTGTGTTCACCATAATCACATTGTATTATGGTATAATAGATGTAAAAAAATTCTTTATATTTCTTCTTCTCCATCACCAATATTTTGGTTTCTTAACCTCTAAGAAATTAAGTTAAGAGACTACAAATGAATGACGCATAATTTGTACATATGCATAATAATTAAAATTAAATAATCCACCTCAATATTGTTTATATTCATCGAATTCAAATTGACTTATGGTATGTTACATCTAATAATATTTAATATTTTTCTTCACCATCCCAAAGTTTTAGGTTTTTTTAATCACTATGCAAAAAACATAATAGACTATAGTAGATAAAAAAATTGATTATATTTTATTTTTCTACTCCACATAAGTTTAGGTTTTTCCCCACTAAAAAACAAAGTTAAAAGGCTATAATCCATGACATATTTTTTATAAAATAGGTAATAATTAAAATATATGATCAACCTAGAATTTATTTATATTTACCATTTTCACATTGAATTATGGTTTATTAGATGCAAATATATTCAATATGATTCTTCTCCATCCCCAAATTTCTTGTTTCTTCGTCAAAAAGCCATAGATTTGAAAGACTATAAATGAATGACAAATAAATTATATCAAAAATGGGAAATCACTAAAATTAAATATTTAAGCTCAATGTTATTTCTGTTCACCATAATCACATTGTATTATGGTATAATAGATGTAAGAAAATTCTTTATTTTTCTTCTTCTCCATCACCAATATTTTGGTTTCTTAACCTCTAAGAAATTAAGTTAAGAGACTACAAATGAATGACGCATAATTTGTACATATGCATAATAATTAAAATTAAATAATCCACCTCAATATGGTTTATATTCATCAAATTCAAATTGACTTATGGTATGTTACATCTAATAATATTTAATATTTTTCTTCACCATCCCAAAGTTTTATGTTTTTTTAATCACTATGCAAAAAACATAATAGACTATAGTAGATGAAAAAAATTGATTATATTTTATTTTTCTACTCCACATAAGTTTAGGTTTTTCCCCACTAAAAAACAATGTTAAAAGGCTATAATCCATGACATATTTTTTTATAAAATAGGTAATAATTAAAATTTATGATCAAGCTAGAATTTATTTATATTTACCATTTTCACATTGAATTATGGTTTATTAGATGCAAATATATTCAATATGATTCTTCTCCATCCCCAAATTTCTTGTTTCTTCGTCAGTAAGCCACAGATTTGAAAGACTATAAATGAATGACAAATAAATTATATCAAAAATGGCCAATCACCAAAATTAAATATTTAACCTCAATGTTATTTGTGTTCACCATAATCACATTATATTATGGTATAATTGATGTAAAAAAATTCTATATTTTTCTTCTTCTCCGTCACCAATATTTTGGTTTCTTAACCTCTAAGAAATTAAGTTAAGAGACTACAAATGAATGACGCATAATTTGTACATATGCATAATAATTAAAATTAAATAATCCACCTCAATATTCTTTATATTCATCAAATTCAAATTGACTTATGGTATGTTACATCTAATAATATTTAATATTTTTCTTCACCATCCCAAAGTTTTAGGTTTTTTTAATCACTATGCAAAAAACATAATAGACTATAGTAGATGAAAAAAATTGATTATATTTTATTTTTCTACTCCACATAAGTTTAGGTTTTTCCCCACTAAAAAACAAAGTTAAGAGGCTATAATCCATGACATATTTTTTATAAAATAGGTAATAATTAAAAAATATGATCAACCTAGAATTTATTTATATTTACCATTTTCACATTGAATTATGGTTTATTAGATGCAAATATATTCATTATGATTCTTCTCCATCCCCAAATTTCTTGTTTCTTTTTCAGTATGCCACAGATTTGAAAGACTATAAATGAATGACAAATAAATTAAATCAAAAATGGGCAATCACTAAAATTAAATATTTAAGCTCAATGTTATTTGTGTTCACCATAATCACATTGTATTATGGTATAATAGATGTAAAAAAAATACCATATTTTTCTTCTTTTCCATCACCAATATTTTGGTTTCTTAACCTCTAAGAAATTAAGCTAAGAGACTACAAATGAATGACGCATAATTTGTACATATGCATAATAATTAAAATTAAATCATCCACCTCAATATTGTTTATATTCATCAAATTCAAATTGACTTATGGTATATTACATCTAATAATATTCAATATTTTTCTTCACCATCCCAAAGTTTAAGGTTTTTTTAATCACTATGCAAAAAACATAATAGACTATAGTAGATGAAAAAAATTGATTATATTTTATTTTTCTACTCCACATAAGTGTAGGTTTTTCACCACTAAAAAACAAAGTTAAAAGGCTATAATCCATGACATATTTTTTATAAAATAGGTAATAATTAAAAAATATGATCAAGCTAGAATTTATTTATATTTACCATTTTCACATTGAATTATGGTTTATTAGATGCAAATATATTCAATATGATTCTTCTCCATCCCCAAATTTCTTGTTTCTTCGTCAAAAAGCCACAGATTTGAAAGACTATAAATGAATGACAAATAAATTATATCAAAAATGGGCAATCACTAAAATTAAATATTTAAGCTCAATGTTATTTGTGTTCACCATAATCACATTGTATTATGGTATAATAGATGTAAAAAAATTCTTTATTTTTCTTCTTCTCCATCACCAATATTTTGGTTTCTTAACCTCTAAGAAATTAAGTTAAGAGACTACAAATGAATGACGCATAATTTGTACATATGCATAATAATTAAAATTAAATAATCCACCTCAATATTGTTTATATTCATCGAATTCAAATTGACTTATGGTATGTTACATCTAATAATATTTAATATTTTTCTTCACCATCCCAAAGTTTTAGGTTTTTTTAATCACTATGCAAAAAACATAATAGACTATAGTAGATAAAAAAATTGATTATATTTTATTTTTCTACTCCACATAAGTTTAGGTTTTTCCCCACTAAAAAACAAAGTTAAAAGGCTATAATCCATGACATATTTTTTATAAAATAGGTAATAATTAAAATATATGATCAACCTAGAATTTATTTATATTTACCATTTTCACATTGAATTATGGTTTATTAGATGCAAATATATTCAATATGATTCTTCTCCATCCCCAAATTTCTTGTTTCTTCGTCAAAAAGCCATAGATTTGAAAGACTATAAATGAATGACAAATAAATTATATCAAAAATGGGAAATCACTAAAATTAAATATTTAAGCTCAATGTTATTTGTGTTCACCATAATCACATTGTATTATGGTATAATAG
Organism: Lathyrus sativus; assembly: GCA_963859935.3. Taxonomy (NCBI): domain Eukaryota; kingdom Viridiplantae; phylum Streptophyta; class Magnoliopsida; order Fabales; family Fabaceae; genus Lathyrus; species Lathyrus sativus. The sequence continues at coordinate 10,424,426 of OZ012739.1, read as the reverse complement.
ATGTAAAAAAATTCTTTATTTTTCTTCTTCTCCATCACCAATATTTTGGTTTCTTAACCTCTAAGAAATTAAGTTAAGAGACTACAAATGAATGACGCATAATTTGTACATATGCATAATAATTAAAATTAAATCATCCACCTCAATATTGTTTATATTCATCAAATTCAAATTGACTTATGGTATGTTACATCTAATAATATTCAATATTTTTCTTCACCATCCCAAAGTTTAAGGTTTTTTTAATCACTATGCAAAAAACATAATAGACTATAGTAGATGAAAAAAATTGATTATATTTTATTTTTCTACTCCACATAAGTGTAGGTTTTTCACCACTAAAAAACAAAGTTAAAAGGCTATAATCCATGACATATTTTTTATAAAATAGGTAATAATTAAAAAATATGATCAAGCTAGAATTTATTTATATTTACCATTTTCACATTGAATTATGGTTTATTAGATGCAAATATATTCAATATGATTCTTCTCCATCCCCAAATTTCTTGTTTCTTCGTCAAAAAGCCACAGATTTGAAAGACTATAAATGAATGACAAATAAATTATATCAAAAATGGGCAATCACTAAAATTAAATATTTAAGCTCAATGTTATTTGTGTTCACCATAATCACATTGTATTATGGTATAATAGATGTAAAAAAATTCTTTATTTTTCTTCTTCTCCATCACCAATATTTTGGTTTCTTAACCTCTAAGAAATTAAGTTAAGAGACTACAAATGAATGACGCATAATTTGTACATATGCATAATAATTAAAATTAAATAATCCACCTCAATATTGTTTATATTCATCGAATTCAAATTGACTTATGGTATGTTACATCTAATAATATTTAATATTTTTCTTCACCATCCCAAAGTTTTAGGTTTTTTTAATCACTATGCAAAAAACATAATAGACTATAGTAGATAAAAAAATTGATTATATTTTATTTTTCTACTCCACATAAGTTTAGGTTTTTCCCCACTAAAAAACAAAGTTAAGAGGCTATAATCCATGACATATTTTTTATAAAATAGGTAATAATTAAAAAATATGATCAACCTAGAATTTATTTATATTTACCATTTTCACATTGAATTATGGTTTATTAGATGCAAATATATTCATTATGATTCTTCTCCATCCCCAAATTTCTTGTTTCTTTTTCAGTATGCCACAGATTTGAAAGACTATAAATGAATGACAAATAAATTAAATCAAAAATGGGCAATCACTAAAATTAAATATTTAAGCTCAATGTTATTTGTGTTCACCATAATCACATTGTATTATGGTATAATAGATGTAAAAAAATTCTTCATTTTTCTTCTTCTCCATCACCAATATTTTGGTTTCTTAACCTCTAAGAAATTAAGCTAAGAGACTACAAATGAATGACGCATAATTTGTACATATGCATAATAATTAAAATTAAATCATCCACCTCAATATTGTTTATATTCATCAAATTCAAATTGACTTATGGTATATTACATCTAATAATATTCAATATTTTTCTTCACCATCCCAAAGTTTAAGGTTTTTTTAATCACTATGCAAAAAACATAATAGACTATAGTAGATGAAAAAAATTGATTATATTTTATTTTTCTACTCCACATAAGTGTAGGTTTTTCACCACTAAAAAACAAAGTTAAAAGGCTATAATCCATGACATATTTTTTATAAAATAGGTAATAATTAAAAAATATGATCAACCTAGAATTTATTTATATTTACCATTTTCACATTGAATTATGGTTTATTAGATGCAAATATATTCATTATGATTCTTCTCCATCCCCAAATTTCTTGTTTCTTTTTCAGTATGCCACAGATTTGAAAGACTATAAATGAATGACAAATAAATTAAATCAAAAATGGGCAATCACTAAAATTAAATATTTAAGCTCAATGTTATTTGTGTTCACCATAATCACATTGTATTATGGTATAATAGATGTAAAAAAAATACCTTATTTTTCTTCTTTTCCATCACCAATAATTTGGTTTCTTAACCTCTAAGAAATTAAGCTAAGAGACTACAAATGAATGACGCATAATTTGTACATATGCATAATAATTAAAATTAAATCATCCACCTCAATATTGTTTATATTCATCAAATTCAAATTGACTTATGGTATATTACATCTAATAATAATCAATATTTTTCTTCACCATCCCAAAGTTTAAGGTTTTTTTAATCACTATGCAAAAAACATAATAGACTATAGTAGATGAAAAAAAATTGATTATATTTTATTTTTCTACTCCACATAAGTGTAGGTTTTTCACCACTAAAAAACAAAGTTAAAAGGCTATAATCCATGACATATTTTTTATAAAATAGGTAATAATTAAAAAATATGATCAAGCTAGAATTTATTTATATTTACCATTTTCACATTGAATTATGGTTTATTAGATGCAAATATATTCAATATGATTCTTCTCCATCCCCAAATTTCTTGTTTCTTCGTCAAAAAGCCACAGATTTGAAAGACTATAAATGAATGACAAATAAATTATATCAAAAATGGGCAATCACTAAAATTAAATATTTAAGCTCAATGTTATTTGTGTTCACCATAATCACATTGTATTATGGTATAATAGATGTAAAAAAATTCTTTATTTTTCTTCTTCTCCATCACCAATATTTTGGTTTCTTAACCTCTAAGAAATTAAGTTAAGAGACTACAAATGAATGACGCATAATTTGTACATATGCATAATAATTAAAATTAAATAATCCACCTCAATATTGTTTATATTCATCGAATTCAAATTGACTTATGGTATGTTACATCTAATAATATTTAATATTTTTCTTCACCATCCCAAAGTTTTAGGTTTTTTTAATCACTATGCAAAAAACATAATAGACTATAGTAGATATAAAAATTGATTATATTTTATTTTTCTACTCCACATAAGTTTAGGTTTTTCCCCACTAAAAAACAAAGTTAAAAGGCTATAATCCATGACATATTTTTTATAAAATAGGTAATAATTAAAATATATGATCAACCTAGAATTTATTTATATTTACCATTTTCACATTGAATTATGGTTTATTAGATGCAAATATATTCAATATGATTCTTCTCCATCCCCAAATTTCTTGTTTCTTCGTCAAAAAGCCACAGATTTGAAAGACTATAAATGAATGACAAATAAATTATATCAAAAATGGGAAATCACTAAAATTAAATATTTAAGCTCAATGTTATTTGTGTTCACCATAATCACATTGTATTATGGTATAATAGATGTAAAAAAATTCTTTATTTTTCTTCTTCTCCATCACCAATATTTTGGTTTCTTAACCTCTAAGAAATTAAGTTAAGAGACTACAAATGAATGACGCATAATTTGTACATATGCATAATAATTAAAATTAAATAATCCACCTCAATATTGTTTATATTCATCGAATTCAAATTGACTTATGGTATGTTACATCTAATAATATTTAATATTTTTCTTCACCATCCCAAAGTTTTAGGTTTTTTTAATCACTATGCAAAAAACATAATAGACTATAGTAGATAAAAAAATTGATTATATTTTATTTTTCTACTCCACATAAGTTTAGGTTTTTCCCCACTAAAAAACAAAGTTAAGAGGCTATAATCCATGACATATTTTTTATAAAATAGGTAATAATTAAAAAATATGATCAACCTAGAATTTATTTATATTTACCATTTTCACATTGAATTATGGTTTATTAGATGCAAATATATTCATTATGATTCTTCTCCATCCCCAAATTTCTTGTTTCTTTTTCAGTATGCCACAGATTTGAAAGACTATAAATGAATGACAAATAAATTAAATCAAAAATGGGCAATCACTAAAATTAAATATTTAAGCTCAATGTTATTTGTGTTCACCATAATCACATTGTATTATGGTATAATAGATGTAAAAAAATTCTTCATTTTTCTTCTTCTCCATCACCAATATTTTGGTTTCTTAACCTCTAAGAAATTAAGCTAAGAGACTACAAATGAATGACGCATAATTTGTACATATGCATAATAATTAAAATTAAATCATCCACCTCAATATTGTTTATATTCATCAAATTCAAATTGACTTATGGTATATTACATCTAATAATATTCAATATTTTTCTTCACCATCCCAAAGTTTAAGGTTTTTTTAATCACTATGCAAAAAACATAATAGACTATAGTAGATGAAAAAAATTGATTATATTTTATTTTTCTACTCCACATAAGTGTAGGTTTTTCACCACTAAAAAACAAAGTTAAAAGGCTATAATCCATGACATATTTTTTATAAAATAGGTAATAATTAAAAAATATGATCAACCTAGAATTTATTTATATTTACCATTTTCACATTGAATTATGGTTTATTAGATGCAAATATATTCATTATGATTCTTCTCCATCCCCAAATTTCTTGTTTCTTTTTCAGTATGCCACAGATTTGAAAGACTATAAATGAATGACAAATAAATTAAATCAAAAATGGGCAATCACTAAAATTAAATATTTAAGCTCAATGTTATTTGTGTTCACCATAATCACATTGTATTATGGTATAATAGATGTAAAAAAAATACCTTATTTTTCTTCTTTTCCATCACCAATAATTTGGTTTCTTAACCTCTAAGAAATTAAGCTAAGAGACTACAAATGAATGACGCATAATTTGTACATATGCATAATAATTAAAATTAAATCATCCACCTCAATATTGTTTATATTCATCAAATTCAAATTGACTTATGGTATATTACATCTAATAATAATCAATATTTTTCTTCACCATCCCAAAGTTTAAGGTTTTTTTAATCACTATGCAAAAAACATAATAGACTATAGTAGATGAAAAAAAATTGATTATATTTTATTTTTCTACTCCACATAAGTGTAGGTTTTTCACCACTAAAAAACAAAGTTAAAAGGCTATAATCCATGACATATTTTTTATAAAATAGGTAATAATTAAAAAATATGATCAAGCTAGAATTTATTTATATTTACCATTTTCACATTGAATTATGGTTTATTAGATGCAAATATATTCAATATGATTCTTCTCCATCCCCAAATTTCTTGTTTCTTCGTCAAAAAGCCACAGATTTGAAAGACTATAAATGAATGACAAATAAATTATATCAAAAATGGGCAATCACTAAAATTAAATATTTAAGCTCAATGTTATTTGTGTTCACCATAATCACATTGTATTATGGTATAATAGATGTAAAAAAATTCTTTATTTTTCTTCTTCTCCATCACCAATATTTTGGTTTCTTAACCTCTAAGAAATTAAGTTAAGAGACTACAAATGAATGACGCATAATTTGTACATATGCATAATAATTAAAATTAAATAATCCACCTCAATATTGTTTATATTCATCGAATTCAAATTGACTTATGGTATGTTACATCTAATAATATTTAATATTTTTCTTCACCATCCCAAAGTTTTAGGTTTTTTTAATCACTATGCAAAAAACATAATAGACTATAGTAGATATAAAAATTGATTATATTTTATTTTTCTACTCCACATAAGTTTAGGTTTTTCCCCACTAAAAAACAAAGTTAAAAGGCTATAATCCATGACATATTTTTTATAAAATAGGTAATAATTAAAATATATGATCAACCTAGAATTTATTTATATTTACCATTTTCACATTGAATTATGGTTTATTAGATGCAAATATATTCAATATGATTCTTCTCCATCCCCAAATTTCTTGTTTCTTCGTCAAAAAGCCACAGATTTGAAAGACTATAAATGAATGACAAATAAATTATATCAAAAATGGGAAATCACTAAAATTAAATATTTAAGCTCAATGTTATTTGTGTTCACCATAATCACATTGTATTATGGTATAATAGATGTAAAAAAATTCTTTATTTTTCTTCTTCTCCATCACCAATATTTTGGTTTCTTAACCTCTAAGAAATTAAGTTAAGAGACTACAAATGAATGACGCATAATTTGTACATATGCATAATAATTAAAATTAAATAATCCACCTCAATATTGTTTATATTCATCGAATTCAAATTGACTTATGGTATGTTACATCTAATAATATTTAATATTTTTCTTCACCATCCCAAAGTTTTAGGTTTTTTTAATCACTATGCAAAAAACATAATAGACTATAGTAGATATAAAAATTGATTATATTTTATTTTTCTACTCCACATAAGTTTAGGTTTTTCCCCACTAAAAAACAAAGTTAAAAGGCTATAATCCATGACATATTTTTTATAAAATAGGTAATAATTAAAATATATGATCAACCTAGAATTTATTTATATTTACCATTTTCACATTGAATTATGGTTTATTAGATGCAAATATATTCAATATGATTCTTCTCCATCCCCAAATTTCTTGTTTCTTCGTCAAAAAGCCACAGATTTGAAAGACTATAAATGAATGACAAATAAATTATATCAAAAATGGGAAATCACTAAAATTAAATATTTAAGCTCAATGTTATTTGTGTTCACCATAATCACATTGTATTATGGTATAATAGATGTAAAAAAATTCTTTATTTTTCTTCTTCTCCATCACCAATATTTTGGTTTCTTAACCTCTAAGAAATTAAGCTAAGAGACTACAAATGAATGACGCATAATTTGTACATATGCATAATAATTAAAATTAAATCATCCACCTCAATATTGTTTATATTCATCAAATTCAAATTGACTTATGGTATATTACATCTAATAATATTCAATATTTTTCTTCACCATCCCAAAGTTTAAGGTTTTTTTAATCACTATGCAAAAAACATAATAGACTATAGTAGATGAAAAAAATTGATTATATTTTATTTTTCTACTCCACATAAGTGTAGGTTTTTCACCACTAAAAAACAAAGTTAAAAGGCTATAATCCATGACATATTTTTTATAAAATAGGTAATAATTAAAAAATATGATCAACCTAGAATTTATTTATATTTACCATTTTCACATTGAATTATGGTTTATTAGATGCAAATATATTCATTATGATTCTTCTCCATCCCCAAATTTCTTGTTTCTTTTTCAGTATGCCACAGATTTGAAAGACTATAAATGAATGACAAATAAATTAAATCAAAAATGGGCAATCACTAAAATTAAATATTTAAGCTCAATGTTATTTGTGTTCACCATAATCACATTGTATTATGGTATAATAGATGTAAAAAAAATACCTTATTTTTCTTCTTTTCCATCACCAATAATTTGGTTTCTTAACCTCTAAGAAATTAAGCTAAGAGACTACAAATGAATGACGCATAATTTGTACATATGCATAATAATTAAAATTAAATCATCCACCTCAATATTGTTTATATTCATCAAATTCAAATTGACTTATGGTATATTACATCTAATAATATTCAATATTTTTCTTCACCATCCCAAAGTTTAAGGTTTTTTTAATCACTATGCAAAAAACATAATAGACTATAGTAGATGAAAAAAATTGATTATATTTTATTTTTCTACTCCACATAAGTGTAGGTTTTTCACCACTAAAAAACAAAGTTAAAAGGCTATAATCCATGACATATTTTTTATAAAATAGGTAATAATTAAAAAATATGATCAAGCTAGAATTTATTTATATTTACCATTTTCACATTGAATTATGGTTTATTAGATGCAAATATATTCAATATGATTCTTCTCCATCCCCAAATTTCTTGTTTCTTCGTCAAAAAGCCACAGATTTGAAAGACTATAAATGAATGACAAATAAATTATATCAAAAATGGGCAATCACTAAAATTAAATATTTAAGCTCAATGTTATTTGTGTTCACCATAATCACATTGTATTATGGTATAATAGATGTAAAAAAATTCTTTATTTTTCTTCTTCTCCATCACCAATATTTTGGTTTCTTAACCTCTAAGAAATTAAGTTAAGAGACTACAAATGAATGACGCATAATTTGTACATATGCATAATAATTAAAATTAAATAATCCACCTCAATATTGTTTATATTCATCGAATTCAAATTGACTTATGGTATGTTACATCTAATAATATTTAATATTTTTCTTCACCATCCCAAAGTTTTAGGTTTTTTTAATCACTATGCAAAAAACATAATAGACTATAGTAGATATAAAAATTGATTATATTTTATTTTTCTACTCCACATAAGTTTAGGTTTTTCCCCACTAAAAAACAAAGTTAAAAGGCTATAATCCATGACATATTTTTTATAAAATAGGTAATAATTAAAATATATGATCAACCTAGAATTTATTTATATTTACCATTTTCACATTGAATTATGGTTTATTAGATGCAAATATATTCAATATGATTCTTCTCCATCCCCAAATTTCTTGTTTCTTCGTCAAAAAGCCACAGATTTGAAAGACTATAAATGAATGACAAATAAATTATATCAAAAATGGGAAATCACTAAAATTAAATATTTAAGCTCAATGTTATTTGGGTTCACCATAATCACATTGTATTATGGTATAATAGATGTAAAAAAATTCTTTATTTTTCTTCTTCTCCATCACCAATATTTTGGTTTCTTAACCTCTAAGAAATTAAGTTAAGAGACTACAAATGAATGACGCATAATTTGTACATATGCATAATAATTAAAATTAAATAATCCACCTCAATATTGTTTATATTCATCAAATTCAAATTGACTTATGGTATGTTACATCTAATAATATTTAATATTTTTCTTCACCATCCCAAAGTTTTATGTTTTTTTAATCACTATGCAAAAAACATAATAGACTATAGTAGATGAAAAAAATTGATTATATTTTATTTTTCTACTCCACATAAGTTTAGGTTTTTCCCCACTAAAAAACAATGTTAAAAGGCTATAATCCATGACATATTTTTTATAAAATAGGTAATAATTAAAAAATATGATCAAGCTAGAATTTATTTATATTTACCATTTTCACATTGAATTATGGTTTATTAGATGCAAATATATTCAATATGATTCTTCTCCATCCCCAAATTTCTTGTTTCTTCGTCAAAAAGCCACAGATTTGAAAGACTATAAATGAATGACAAATAAATTATATCAAAAATGGGCAATCACTAAAATTAAATATTTAAGCTCAATGTTATTTGTGTTCACCATAATCACATTGTATTATGGTATAATAGATGTAAAAAAATTCTTTATTTTTCTTCTTCTCCATCACCAATATTTTGGTTTCTTAACCTCTAAGAAATTAAGTTAAGAGACTACAAATGAATGACGCATAATTTGTACATATGCATAATAATTAAAATTAAATAATCCACCTCAATATTGTTTATATTCATCGAATTCAAATTGACTTATGGTATGTTACATCTAATAATATTTAATATTTTTCTTCACCATCCCAAAGTTTTAGGTTTTTTTAATCACTATGCAAAAAACATAATAGACTATAGTAGATAAAAAAATTGATTATATTTTATTTTTCTACTCCACATAAGTTTAGGTTTTTCCCCACTAAAAAACAAAGTTAAGAGGCTATAATCCATGACATATTTTTTATAAAATAGGTAATAATTAAAAAATATGATCAACCTAGAATTTATTTATATTTACCATTTTCACATTGAATTATGGTTTATTAGATGCAAATATATTCATTATGATTCTTCTCCATCCCCAAATTTCTTGTTTCTTTTTCAGTATGCCACAGATTTGAAAGACTATAAATGAATGACAAATAAATTAAATCAAAAATGGGCAATCACTAAAATTAAATATTTAAGCTCAATGTTATTTGTGTTCACCATAATCACATTGTATTATGGTATAATAGATGTAAAAAAATTCTTCATTTTTCTTCTTCTCCATCACCAATATTTTGGTTTCTTAACCTCTAAGAAATTAAGCTAAGAGACTACAAATGAATGACGCATAATTTGTACATATGCATAATAATTAAAATTAAATCATCCACCTCAATATTGTTTATATTCATCAAATTCAAATTGACTTATGGTATATTACATCTAATAATATTCAATATTTTTCTTCACCATCCCAAAGTTTAAGGTTTTTTTAATCACTATGCAAAAAACATAATAGACTATAGTAGATGAAAAAAATTGATTATATTTTATTTTTCTACTCCACATAAGTGTAGGTTTTTCACCACTAAAAAACAAAGTTAAAAGGCTATAATCCATGACATATTTTTTATAAAATAGGTAATAATTAAAAAATATGATCAACCTAGAATTTATTTATATTTACCATTTTCACATTGAATTATGGTTTATTAGATGCAAATATATTCATTATGATTCTTCTCCATCCCCAAATTTCTTGTTTCTTTTTCAGTATGCCACAGATTTGAAAGACTATAAATGAATGACAAATAAATTAAATCAAAAATGGGCAATCACTAAAATTAAATATTTAAGCTCAATGTTATTTGTGTTCACCATAATCACATTGTATTATGGTATAATAGATGTAAAAAAAATACCTTATTTTTCTTCTTTTCCATCACCAATAATTTGGTTTCTTAACCTCTAAGAAATTAAGCTAAGAGACTACAAATGAATGACGCATAATTTGTACATATGCATAATAATTAAAATTAAATCATCCACCTCAATATTGTTTATATTCATCAAATTCAAATTGACTTATGGTATATTACATCTAATAATATTCAATATTTTTCTTCACCATCCCAAAGTTTAAGGTTTTTTTAATCACTATGCAAAAAACATAATAGACTATAGTAGATGAAAAAAATTGATTATATTTTATTTTTCTACTCCACATAAGTGTAGGTTTTTCACCACTAAAAAACAAAGTTAAAAGGCTATAATCCATGACATATTTTTTATAAAATAGGTAATAATTAAAAAATATGATCAAGCTAGAATTTATTTATATTTACCATTTTCACATTGAATTATGGTTTATTAGATGCAAATATATTCAATATGATTCTTCTCCATCCCCAAATTTCTTGTTTCTTCGTCAAAAAGCCACAGATTTGAAAGACTATAAATGAATGACAAATAAATTATATCAAAAATGGGCAATCACTAAAATTAAATATTTAAGCTCAATGTTATTTGTGTTCACCATAATCACATTGTATTATGGTATAATAGATGTAAAAAAATTCTTTATTTTTCTTCTTCTCCATCACCAATATTTTGGTTTCTTAACCTCTAAGAAATTAAGTTAAGAGACTACAAATGAATGACGCATAATTTGTACATATGCATAATAATTAAAATTAAATAATCCACCTCAATATTGTTTATATTCATCGAATTCAAATTGACTTATGGTATGTTACATCTAATAATATTTAATATTTTTCTTCACCATCCCAAAGTTTTAGGTTTTTTTAATCACTATGCAAAAAACATAATAGACTATAGTAGATATAAAAATTGATTATATTTTATTTTTCTACTCCACATAAGTTTAGGTTTTTCCCCACTAAAAAACAAAGTTAAAAGGCTATAATCCATGACATATTTTTTATAAAATAGGTAATAATTAAAATATATGATCAACCTAGAATTTATTTATATTTACCATTTTCACATTGAATTATGGTTTATTAGATGCAAATATATTCAATATGATTCTTCTCCATCCCCAAATTTCTTGTTTCTTCGTCAAAAAGCCACAGATTTGAAAGACTATAAATGAATGACAAATAAATTATATCAAAAATGGGAAATCACTAAAATTAAATATTTAAGCTCAATGTTATTTGTGTTCACCATAATCACATTGTATTATGGTATAATAGATGTAAAAAAATTCTTTATTTTTCTTCTTCTCCATCACCAATATTTTTGTTTCTTAACCTCTAAGAAATTAAGTTAAGAGACTACAAATGAATGACGCATAATTTGTACATATGCATAATAATTAAAATTAAATAATCCACCTCAATATTGTTTATATTCATCAAATTCAAATTGACTTATGGTATGTTACATCTAATAATATTTAATATTTTTCTTCACCATCCCAAAGTTTTATGTTTTTTTAATCACTATGCAAAAAACATAATAGACTATAGTAGATGAAAAAAATTGATTATATTTTATTTTTCTACTCCACATAAGTTTAGGTTTTTCCCCACTAAAAAACAATGTTAAAAGGCTATAATCCATGACATATTTTTTATAAAATAGGTAATAATTAAAATTTATGATCAAGCTAGAATTTATTTATATTTACCATTTTCACATTGAATTATGGTTTATTAGATGCAAATATATTCAATATGATTCTTCTCCATCCCCAAATTTCTTGTTTCTTCGTCAGTAAGCCAAAGATTTGAAAGACTATAAATGAATGACAAATAAATTATATCAAAAATGGCCAATCACCAAAATTAAATATTTAATCTCAATGTTATTTGTGTTCACCATAATCACATTATATTATGGTATAATAGATGTAAAAAAATTCTATATTTTTCTTCTTCTCCGTCACCAATATTTTGGTTTCTTAACCTCTAAGAAATTAAGTTAAGAGACTACAAATGAATGACGCATAATTTGTACATATGCATAATAATTAAAATTAAATAATCCACCTCAATATTCTTTATATTCATCAAATTCAAATTGACTTATGGTATGTTACATCTAATAATATTTAATATTTTTCTTCACCATCCCAAAGTTTTAGGTTTTTTTAATCACTATGCAAAAAACATAATAGACTATAGTAGATGAAAAAAATTGATTATATTTTATTTTTCTACTCCACATAAGTTTAGGTTTTTCCCCACTAAAAAACAAAGTTAAGAGGCTATAATCCATGACATATTTTTTATAAAATAGGTAATAATTAAAAAATATGATCAACCTAGAATTTATTTATATTTACCATTTTCACATTGAATTATGGTTTATTAGATGCAAATATATTCATTATGATTCTTCTCCATCCCCAAATTTCTTGTTTCTTTTTCAGTATGCCACAGATTTGAAAGACTATAAATGAATGACAAATAAATTAAATCAAAAATGGGCAATCACTAAAATTAAATATTTAAGCTCAATGTTATTTGTGTTCACCATAATCACATTGTATTATGGTATAATAGATGTAAAAAAAATTCCATATTTTTCTTCTTTTCCATCACCAATAATTTGGTTTCTTAACCTCTAAGAAATTAAGCTAAGAGACTACAAATGAATGACGCATAATTTGTACATATGCATAATAATTAAAATTAAATCATCCACCTCAATATTGTTTATATTCATCAAATTCAAATTGACTTATGGTATATTACATCTAATAATATTCAATATTTTTCTTCACCATCCCAAAGTTTAAGGTTTTTTTAATCACTATGCAAAAAACATAATAGACTATAGTAGATGAAAAAAATTGATTATATTTTATTTTTCTACTCCACATAAGTGTAGGTTTTTCACCACTAAAAAACAAAGTTAAAAGGCTATAATCCATGACATATTTTTTATAAAATAGGTAATAATTAAAAAATATGATCAAGCTAGAATTTATTTATATTTACCATTTTCACATTGAATTATGGTTTATTAGATGCAAATATATTCAATATGATTCTTCTCCATCCCCAAATTTCTTGTTTCTTCGTCAAAAAGCCACAGATTTGAAAGACTATAAATGAATGACAAATAAATTATATCAAAAATGGGCAATCACTAAAATTAAATATTTAAGCTCAATGTTATTTGTGTTCACCATAATCACATTGTATTATGGTATAATAGATGTAAAAAAATTCTTTATTTTTCTTCTTCTCCATCACCAATATTTTGGTTTCTTAAGCTCTAAGAAATTAAGTTAAGAGACTACAAATGAATGACGCATAATTTGTACATATGCATAATAATTAAAATTAAATAATCCACCTCAATATTGTTTATATTCATCGAATTCAAATTGACTTATGGTATGTTACATCTAATAATATTTAATATTTTTCTTCACCATCCCAAAGTTTTAGGTTTTTTTAATCACTATGCAAAAAACATAATAGACTATAGTAGATAAAAAAATTGATTATATTTTATTTTTCTACTCCACATAAGTTTAGGTTTTTCCCCACTAAAAAACAAAGTTAAAAGGCTATAATCCATGACATACTTTTTATAAAATAGGTAATAATTAAAATATATGATCAACCTAGAATTTATTTATATTTACCATTTTCACATTGAATTATGGTTTATTAGATGCAAATATATTCAATATGATTCTTCTCCATCCCCAAATTTCTTGTTTCTTCGTCAAAAAGCCATAGATTTGAAAGACTATAAATGAATGACAAATAAATTATATCAAAAATGGGAAATCACTAAAATTAAATATTTAAGCTCAATGTTATTTGTGTTCACCATAATCACATTGTATTATGGTATAATAGATGTAAAAAAATTCTTTATTTTTCTTCTTCTCCATCACCAATATTTTGGTTTATTAACCTCTAAGAAATTAAGTTAAGAGACTACAAATGAATGACGCATAATTTGTACATATGCATAATAATTAAAATTAAATAATCCACCTCAATATTGTTTATATTCATCAAATTCAAATTGACTTATGGTATGTTACATCTAATAATATTTAATATTTTGCTTCACCATCCCAAAGTTTTATGTTTTTTTAATCACTATGCAAAAAACATAATAGACTATAGTAGATGAAAAAAATTGATTATATTTTATTTTTCTACTCCACATAAGTTTAGGTTTTTCCCCACTAAAAAACAATGTTAAAAGGCTATAATCCATGACATATTTTTTATAAAATAGGTAATAATTAAAATTTATGATCAAGCTAGAATTTATTTATATTTACCATTTTCACATTGAATTATGGTTTATTAGATGCAAATATATTCAATATGATTCTTCTCCATCCCCAAATTTCTTGTTTCTTCGTCAGTAAGCCACAGATTTGAAAGACTATAAATGAATGACAAATAAATTATATCAAAAATGGCCAATCACCAAAATTAAATATTTAAGCTCAATGTTATTTGTGTTCACCATAATCACATTATATTATGGTATAATAGATGTAAAAAAATTCTATATTTTTCTTCTTCTCCGTCACCAATATTTTGGTAAGAGACTACAAATGAATGACGCATAATTTGTACATATGCATAATAATTAAAATTAAATAATCCACCTCAATATTCTTTATATTCATCAAATTCAAATTGACTTATGGTATGTTACATCTAATAATATTTAATATTTTTCTTCACCATCCCAAAGTTTTAGGTTTTTTTAATCACTATGCAAAAAACATAATAGACTATAGTAGATGAAAAAAATTGATTATATTTTATTTTTCTACTCCACATAAGTTTAGGTTTTTCCCCACTAAAAAACAAAGTTAAGAGGCTATAATCCATGACATATTTTTTATAAAATAGGTAATAATTAAAAAATATGATCAACCTAGAATTTATTTATATTTACCATTTTCACATTGAATTATGGTTTATTAGATGCAAATATATTCATTATGATTCTTCTCCATCCCCAAATTTCTTGTTTCTTTTTCAGTATGCCACAGATTTGAAAGACTATAAATGAATGACAAATAAATTAAATCAAAAATGGGCAATCACTAAAATTAAATATTTAAGCTCAATGTTATTTGTGTTCACCATAATCACATTGTATTATGGTATAATAGATGTAAAAAAAATACCATATTTTTCTTCTTTTCCATCACCAATAATTTGGTTTCTTAACCTCTAAGAAATTAAGCTAAGAGACTACAAATGAATGACGCATAATTTGTACATATGCATAATAATTAAAATTAAATCATCCACCTCAATATTGTTTATATTCATCAAATTCAAATTGACTTATGGTATATTACATCTAATAATATTCAATATTTTTCTTCACCATCCCAAAGTTTAAGGTTTTTTTAATCACTATGCAAAAAACATAATAGACTATAGTAGATGAAAAAAATTGATTATATTTTATTTTTCTACTCCACATAAGTGTAGGTTTTTCACCACTAAAAAACAAAGTTAAAAGGCTATAATCCATGACATATTTTTTATAAAATAGGTAATAATTAAAAAATATGATCAAGCTAGAATTTATTTATATTTACCATTTTCACATTGAATTATGGTTTATTAGATGCAAATATATTCAATATGATTCTTCTCCATCCCCAAATTTCTTGTTTCTTCGTCAAAAAGCCACAGATTTGAAAGACTATAAATGAATGACAAATAAATTATATCAAAAATGGGCAATCACTAAAATTAAATATTTAAGCTCAATGTTATTTGTGTTCACCATAATCACATTGTATTATGGTATAATAGATGTAAAAAAATTCTTTATATTTCTTCTTCTCCATCACCAATATTTTGGTTTCTTAACCTCTAAGAAATTAAGTTAAGAGACTACAAATGAATGACGCATAATTTGTACATATGCATAATAATTAAAATTAAATAATCCACCTCAATATTGTTTATATTCATCGAATTCAAATTGACTTATGGTATGTTACATCTAATAATATTTAATATTTTTCTTCACCATCCCAAAGTTTTAGGTTTTTTTAATCACTATGCAAAAAACATAATAGACTATAGTAGATAAAAAAATTGATTATATTTTATTTTTCTACTCCACATAAGTTTAGGTTTTTCCCCACTAAAAAACAAAGTTAAAAGGCTATAATCCATGACATATTTTTTATAAAATAGGTAATAATTAAAATATATGATCAACCTAGAATTTATTTATATTTACCATTTTCACATTGAATTATGGTTTATTAGATGCAAATATATTCAATATGATTCTTCTCCATCCCCAAATTTCTTGTTTCTTCGTCAAAAAGCCATATATTTGAAAGACTATAAATGAATGACAAATAAATTATATCAAAAATGGGAAATCACTAAAATTAAATATTTAAGCTCAATGTTATTTGTGTTCACCATAATCACATTGTATTATGGTATAATAGATGTAAAAAAATTCTTTATTTTTCTTCTTCTCCATCACCAATATTTTGGTTTCTTAACCTCTAAGAAATTAAGTTAAGAGACTACAAATGAATGACGCATAATTTGTACATATGCATAATAATTAAAATTAAATAATCCACCTCAATATGGTTTATATTCATCAAATTCAAATTGACTTATGGTATGTTACATCTAATAATATTTAATATTTTGCTTCACCATCCCAAAGTTTTATGTTTTTTTAATCACTATGCAAAAAACATAATAGACTATAGTAGATGAAAAAAATTGATTATATTTTATTTTTCTACTCCACATAAGTTTAGGTTTTTCCCCACTAAAAAACAATGTTAAAAGGCTATAATCCATGACATATTTTTTATAAAATAGGTAATAATTAAAATTTATGATCAAGCTAGAATTTATTTATATTTACCATTTTCACATTGAATTATGGTTTATTAGATGCAAATATATTCAATATGATTCTTCTCCATCCCCAAATTTCTTGTTTCTTCGTCAGTAAGCCACAGATTTGAAAGACTATAAATGAATGACAAATAAATTATATCAAAAATGGCCAATCACCAAAATTAAATATTTAAGCTCAATGTTATTTGTGTTCACCATAATCACATTATATTATGGTATAATAGATGTAAAAAAATTCTATATTTTTCTTCTTCTCCGTCACCAATATTTTGGTTTCTTAACCTCTAAGAAATTAAGTTAAGAGACTACAAATGAATGACGCATAATTTGTACATATGCATAATAATTAAAATTAAATAATCCACCTCAATATTCTTTATATTCATCAAATTCAAATTGACTTATGGTATGTCACATCTAATAATATTTAATATTTTTCTTCACCATCCCAAAGTTTTAGGTTTTTTTAATCACTATGCAAAAAACATAATAGACTATAGTAGATGAAAAAAATTGATTATATTTTATTTTTCTACTCCACATAAGTTTAGGTTTTTCCCCACTAAAAAACAAAGTTAAGAGGCTATAATCCATGACATATTTTTTATAAAATAGGTAATAATTAAAAAATATGATCAACCTAGAATTTATTTATATTTACCATTTTCACATTGAATTATGGTTTATTAGATGCAAATATATTCATTATGATTCTTCTCCATCCCCAAATTTCTTGTTTCTTTTTCAGTATGCCACAGATTTGAAAGACTATAAATGAATGACAAATAAATTAAATCAAAAATGGGCAATCACTAAAATTAAATATTTAAGCTCAATGTTATTTGTGTTCACCATAATCACATTGTATTATGGTATAATAGATGTAAAAAAAATACCATATTTTTCTTCTTTTCCATCACCAATAATTTGGTTTCTTAACCTCTAAGAAATTAAGCTAAGAGACTACAAATGAATGACGCATAATTTGTACATATGCATAATAATTAAAATTAAATCATCCACCTCAATATTGTTTATATTCATCAAATTCAAATTGACTTATGGTATATTACATCTAATAATATTCAATATTTTTCTTCACCATCCCAAAGTTTAAGGTTTTTTTAATCACTATGCAAAAAACATAATAGACTATAGTAGATGAAAAAAATTGATTATATTTTATTTTTCTACTCCACATAAGTGTAGGTTTTTCACCACTAAAAAACAAAGTTAAAAGGCTATAATCCATGACATATTTTTTATAAAATAGGTAATAATTAAAAAATATGATCAAGCTAGAATTTATTTATATTTACCATTTTCACATTGAATTATGGTTTATTAGATGCAAATATATTCAATATGATTCTTCTCCATCCCCAAATTTCTTGTTTCTTCGTCAAAAAGCCACAGATTTGAAAGACTATAAATGAATGACAAATAAATTATATCAAAAATGGGCAATCACTAAAATTAAATATTTAAGCTCAATGTTATTTGTGTTCACCATAATCACATTGTATTATGGTATAATAGATGTAAAAAAATTCTTTATATTTCTTCTTCTCCATCACCAATATTTTGGTTTCTTAACCTCTAAGAAATTAAGTTAAGAGACTACAAATGAATGACGCATAATTTGTACATATGCATAATAATTAAAATTAAATAATCCACCTCAATATTGTTTATATTCATCGAATTCCAATTGACTTATGGTATGTTACATCTAATAATATTTAATATTTTTCTTCACCATCCCAAAGTTTTAGGTTTTTTTAATCACTATGCAAAAAACATAATAGACTATAGTAGATAAAAAAATTGATTATATTTTATTTTTCTACTCCACATAAGTTTAGGTTTTTCCCCACTAAAAAACAAAGTTAAAAGGCTATAATCCATGACATATTTTTTATAAAATAGGTAATAATTAAAATATATGATCAACCTAGAATTTATTTATATTTACCATTTTCACATTGAATTATGGTTTATTAGATGCAAATATTCAATATGATTCTTCTCCATCCCCAAATTTCTTGTTTCTTCGTAAAAAAGCCATAGATTTGAAAGACTATAAATGAATGACAAATAAATTATATCAAAAATGGGAAATCACTAAAATTAAATATTTAAGCTCAATGTTATTTGTGTTCACCATAATCACATTGTATTATGGTATAATAGATGTAAAAAAATTCTTTATTTTTCTTCTTCTCCATCACCAATATTTTGGTTTCTTAACCTCTAAGAAATTAAGTTAAGAGACTACAAATGAATGACGCATAATTTGTACATATGCATAATAATTAAAATTAAATAATCCACCTCAATATTGTTTATATTCATCAAATTCAAATTGACTTATGGTATGTTACATCTAATAATATTTAATATTTTTCTTCACCATCCCAAAGTTTTATGTTTTTTTAATCACTATGCAAAAAACATAATAGACTATAGTAGATGAAAAAAATTGATTATATTTTATTTTTCTACTCCACATAAGTTTAGGTTTTTCCCCACTAAAAAACAATGTTAAAAGGCTATAATCCATGACATATTTTTTATAAAATAGGTAATAATTAAAATTTATGATCAAGCTAGAATTTATTTATATTTACCATTTTCACATTGAATTATGGTTTATTAGATGCAAATATATTCAATATGATTCTTCTCCATCCCCAAATTTCTTGTTTCTTCGTCAGTAAGCCACAAATTTGAAAGACTATAAATGAATGACAAATAAATTATATCAAAAATGGCCAATCACCAAAATTAAATATTTAAGCTCAATGTTATTTGTGTTCACCATAATCACATTATATTATGGTATAATAGATGTAAAAAAATTCTATATTTTTCTTCTTCTCCGTCACCAATATTTTGGTTTCTTAACCTCTAAGAAATTAAGTTAAGAGACTACAAATGAATGACGCATAATTTGTACATATGCATAATAATTAAAATTAAATAATCCACCTCAATATTCTTTATATTCATCAAATTCAAATTGACTTATGGTATGTTACATCTAATAATATTTAATATTTTTCTTCACCATCCCAAAGTTTTAGGTTTTTTTAATCACTATGCAAAAAACATAATAGACTATAGTAGATGAAAAAAATTGATTATATTTTATTTTTCTACTCCACATAAGTTTAGGTTTTTCCCCACTAAAAAACAAAGTTAAGAGGCTATAATCCATGACATATTTTTTATAAAATAGGTAATAATTAAAAAATATGATCAACCTAGAATTTATTTATATTTACCATTTTCACATTGAATTATGGTTTATTAGATGCAAATATATTCATTATGATTCTTCTCCATCCCCAAATTTCTTGTTTCTTTTTCAGTATGCCACAGATTTGAAAGACTATAAATGAATGACAAATAAATTAAATAAAAAATGGGCAATCACTAAAATTAAATATTTAAGCTCAATGTTATTTGTGTTCACCATAATCACATTGTATTATGGTATAATAGATGTAAAAAAAATACCATATTTTTCTTCTTTTCCATCACCAATAATTTGGTTTCTTAACCTCTAAGAAATTAAGCTAAGAGACTACAAATGAATGACGCATAATTTGTACATATGCATAATAATTAAAATTAAATCATCCACCTCAATATTGTTTATATTCATCAAATTCAAATTGACTTATGGTATATTACATCTAATAATATTCAATATTTTTCTTCACCATCCCAAAGTTTAAGGTTTTTTTAATCACTATGCAAAAAACATAATAGACTATAGTAGATGAAAAAAATTGATTATATTTTATTTTTCTACTCCACATAAGTGTAGGTTTTTCACCACTAAAAAACAAAGTTAAAAGGCTATAATCCATGACATATTTTTTATAAAATAGGTAATAATTAAAATATATGATCAAGCTAGAATTTATTTATATTTACCATTTTCACATTGAATTATGGTTTATTAGATGCAAATATATTCAATATGATTCTTCTCCATCCCCAAATTTCTTGTTTCTTTGTCAAAAAGCCATAGATTTGAAAGACTATAAATGAATGACAAATAAATTATATCAAAAATGGGAAATCACTAAAATTAAATATTTAAGCTCAATGTTATTTGTGTTCACCATAATCACATTGTATTATGGTATAATAGATGTAAAAAAATTCTTTATTTTTCTTCTTCTCCATCACCAATATTTTGGTTTCTTAACCTCTAAGAAATTAAGTTAAGAGACTACAAATGAATGACGCATAATTTGTACATATGCATAATAATTAAAATTAAATAATCCACCTCAATATGGTTTATATTCATCAAATTCAAATTGACTTATGGTATGTTACATCTAATAATATTTAATATTTTTCTTCACCATCCCAAAGTTTTATGTTTTTTTAATCACTATGCAAAAAACATAATAGACTATAGTAGATGAAAAAAATTGATTATATTTTATTTTTCTACTCCACATAAGTTTAGGTTTTTCCCCACTAAAAAACAATGTTAAAAGGCTATAATCCATGACATATTTTTTATAAAATAGGTAATAATTAAAATTTATGATCAAACTAGAATTTATTTATATTTACCATTTTCACACTGAATTATGGTTTATTAGATGCAAATATATTCAATATGATTCTTCTCCATCCCCAAATTTCTTGTTTCTTTGTCAAAAAGCCACAGATTTGAAAGACTATAAATGAATGACAAATAAATTATATCAAAAATGGCCAATCACCAAAATTAAATATTTAAGCTCAATGTTATTTGTGTTCACCATAATCACATTATATTATGGTATAATAGATGTAAAAAAATTCTATATTTTTCTTCTTCTCCGTCGCCAATATTTTGGTTTCTTAACCTCTAAGAAATTAAGTTAAGAGACTACAAATGAATGACGCATAATTTGTACATATCCATAGTAATTAAAATTAAATAATCCACCTCAATATTGTTTATATTCATCAAATTCAAATTGACTTATGGTATGTTACATCTAATAATATTTAATATTTTTCTTCACCATCCCAAAGTTTTAGGTTTTTTTAATCACTATGCAAAAAACATAATAGACTATAGTAGATGAAAAAAATTGATTATATTTTATTTTTCTACTCCACATAAGTTTAGGTTTTTCCCCACTAAAAAACAAAGTTAAGAGGCTATAATCCATGACATATTTTTTATAAAATAGGTAATAATTAAAATTTATGATCAAGCTAGAATTTATTTATATTTACCATTTTCACATTGAATTATGGTTTATTTGATGCAAATATATTCAATATGATTCTTCTCCATCCCCAAATTTCTTGTTTCTTTGTCAAAAAGCCACAGATTTGAAAGACTATAAATGAATGACAAATAAATTATATCAAAAATGGCCAATCACCAAAATTAAATATTTAAGCTCAATGTTATTTGTGTTCACCATAATCACATTATATTATGGTATAATAGATGTAAAAAAATTCTATATTTTTCTTCTTCTCCGTCACCAATATTTTGGTTTCTTAACCTCTAAGAAATTAAGTTAAGAGACTACAAATGAATGACGCATAATTTGTACATATGCATAATAATTAAAATTAAATAATCCACCTCAATATTGTTTATATTCATCAAATTCAAATTGACTTATGGTATGTTACATCTAATAATATTTAATATTTTTCTTCACCATCCCAAAGTTTTAGGTTTTTTTAATCACTATGAAAAAAACATAATAGACTATAGTAGATGAAAAAAATTGATTATATTTTATTTTTCTACTCCACATAAGTTTAGGTTTTTCCCCACTAAAAAACAAAGTTAAGAGGCTATAATCCATGACATATTTTTTATAAAATAGGTAATAATTAAAATTTATGATCAAGCTAGAATTTATTATTATTTACCATTTTCACATTGAATTATGGTTTATTAGATGCAAATATATTCAATATGATTCTTCTCCATCCCCAAATTTCTTGTTTCTTTGTCAAAAAGCCACAGATTTGAACGACTATAAATGAATCACAAATAAATTATATGAAAAATGGGCAATCACTAAAATTAAATATTTAAGCTCAATGTTATTTGTGTTCACCATAATCACATTGTATTATGGTATAATAGATGTAAAAAAATACCATATTTTTCTTCTTCTCCATCACCAATAATTTGGTTTCTTAACCTCTAAGAAATTAAGTTAAGAGACTAAAAATGAATGACGCATAATTTGTACATATCCATAGTAATTAAAATTAAATAATCCACCTCAATATTGTTTATATTCATCAAATTCAAATTGACTTATTGAGACAGCCTATGTCCCATTAGTGGAATTCTAATGAAACCTTATAAAAATACAGAAAAATTTGAAATTTTTAAAGGACAATACTTAATTATTTAAAAACATACTGTTTCACATACATATGCTTCAAATATATTTTACAGAGTTTGACACCGTTAAGACTAGCGGCCTTGCCACATAGATAAAACATAAAATAAAAGTACAGAAAGGAAACCAAAAAGAAAGCATACCAAAAGGGACCTCCTAAGTCCAACAAGACTGACACTTATACTGACTGTAGTAGTAGGGATGTGATTAGCGTTTGACAAAACACTAACAGCTCCCAATCTAGATGTTATAGTAACACATCTCCACGTCACTTCATATCCTTTCCTTCTGAGTTGTCGGGAAGTACGCAAGATTCGAGCTCATCGTCTGATCGTCATAAAATAATCCAAAATGCAAAACAAAAATGACACAGGGCTAAGATTCATGTACAAGTTTAAAAGTGGGAATGAATGTGTAAAATAATAATATATATGGAAACCATATTTATACAAACAAGCGTATCTTATACCCACAATTACATATACTTTATTTATTCTAATGCATCCCTGAACTATATGCTGACTCAGGCCACTAAACGCTGTCAATGATATCTATCCCATTTACCAAGATCAGATATCACTAGACCACATGCCACCAACGTACTCCCAATTACCAAGAGCTACGCCACCTAACTTCACATGGAGCCTAGGTGTTATAAGTCGATCGTCCCTGAGAATTCAGGCCAAGAACCTTGTCTTGCCTAGCATGCATAGATAATAATCCCCGTCGGGATTGCAGGCGACTGATCAACCTCGTGCGTCCCATACCGCACGGCGGTGGACTTACACATTCCTTAATGCAAGTCTATATGATCACTCACTCATCTTGTGGCAACTCTTAGCCATAAGTATTAAGTTAATAATGGGGAATTATCGTATCAACTTTTCAAGTTATACTTATTATCTAGATACTTAGGTTGAGTACCAAATCCATCCAATGTCTTGCCATATTTGATCTTTGTCCTTACATAATAAGTTCAGTTTGTATAATGGGTAATTGTATGGTTAACTTCCCAGGTAAGAGAGGTGGACTGTAAACGGCATAGTCGACCAAGTCTTTCCTTAGCCAGAACCCAACCAAATATAACTACTCATTGTATCCAACTTTCCTTATGTTAATGGGGATCAATTACTTAATATCTAGCAATGTTTTTCTCTCATTAACCGATTATTTCCTTAATCTATCAATCACAATCATTCAAGTATAAATAAAATAAACAATTATAAAATTAACCGAATAATGCAAGCACAATACAATACCAAATTGTCAAAGATTATTCCTATGATAATTAATTAAGGCCGGCGTAACCTCGCCTAGTGATTTGTGAAAATCATTATTTGAGAATAGGCTCTCCTTAATTATTTATCGCTAGTAGGGCTTAGGTCACCACTACACACATATATATTAAGTTATTTTACGCTAACCGTCCCAATCGTATACGAAATCTTGCCCCCACCTTTTGTTGAGTGTTGTTGAAAGTCCACAAGTGTTGTCTTCGATCTTTGCCAAGAACCTAATTTACGATAACCGTTGGATTGTACGAAATTTATGAAATAATTAGAATATAATTTATGGTTAATTGAACATAATCCCGTTATAACTTGAAATATTTATTTATTTAAATATATCATAATAACCTCCAAAATAATTATTAAATTCAAATATAAATTATATTATACCTCCTTTTGAATTTGTTTGTTTTAGAAAATTGTCAAGAGTATATTTCTAATAACATTTAAATTATAATAAAATTTGGGCATTATAACGACTTAAAATGGTAAAATTTATTTTGGACTTTATAAGTTCAATATATCGACGTCTGAACGGAATTTGCATAGAAAATTTAAAATAACCTTTATATAAATAACATAATTAAAATAATATAATTAAAATAAAATGGACATTATAACGGCTTACCGATTACTTATGAAAATGATTTGGGCAGAACTTTGACGTATAAAACTCCCTTGAAACTTTAGAAGAACTTTTACCACAAAATACTCTAAAGGTTACGAACCGATATCGTGGGAACTTCGATAACTAAAACTAATATTGCTATATGAAGAAATTAGAGAAGGAAAGAAGTAAAGAAGTAAGAAAGATGATTTGTGAATGAATGAATGAAAATGGGGTGGAAGAGACCCCTATTTATACTAGTTGTAAAATATTAAAATAACATAATTTATCATCTTTTGCCCATACCTTCCAACTTTTCAACTCTTGCTAGTAAATATGTCTCTATCAAATATTTACTAATCTTTCATCAATAGTGCTTTAGGTGTTCTAGTATGACTTTGTGAAAATAATTTATGACAAAGGTATGGGAGCTTGATTTCATGACATAATATTATGTAGGATATTAATAGAAAATGAGATATATATTTCTTTTATAAAAAGTAAAATGTTAATAATATTAATAATAATAAAAATAGTAAAAAGGATAGTTATTTGATATTTTTATTGTCTTAAGATTATTTTATTTATTAATTGGTTTATAGAGTAAAATGATAATATTCAAATAAAATAAAATCAATTAATAATAACAAAACAAGAACAACAATAATGATAATAATAATATGAATAATTAATTAACTTAAAGTTAAGGGTTTTAAGTACCAATTTAAATTTCAAAGTTTAGTTTATAAAATGAAACGATGATATTCAAATTGAAGAATAAAAGTAATAAATATAAAAAGTAATTAATTAATAAATTAATTATTATAAGTGTTAGTTTCAACATTTAATTTTTAATAACTAGCATTGTTAAAATCTCAAATCTAACTAGATATATTATTTAGTGTATGGAAAAATTAGGATGTTACATTACCACCCCCCTTAAAAGAAATTTCGTCCTCGAAATTTAGCGTACCTAAAACATATGTGGATACTTCTGACGCATGTCTTCTTCTCTTTCCCAAGTAGAATCACCAGTTACATCATCCCACACGACTCTAACCAATGGTATTTGCTTTCCACGAAGTTCTTTAATACGATGATCTAAGATCTTGACAGGTATAGCCTCATATTCCAAATTATCTCTAAGTTCCACAGTTTCAGGCTCAATGACATGTGAAGGGTCCGGATAATACTTCCTCAGTTGTGATACATGAAATACATCATGAAGATTAGACAAGTTTGGCGGCAAAGCAATGTGATACGCTACAGGTCCAATCCGCCGTAGAATTTGAAAAGGCCCGATAAACCTTGGTGTTAACTTCCTAGTTTTGATTGCTCGTGCAATTCCCGCCCTAGGAGTTACCCTAATGAACACGTGATCTCCTGCCTCGAACTCCAAAGGTCTTCTCCTCTTATCATTATAACTCTTTTGACGGTCCTGTGCTGCCTTCATTTTTTCTCTAATAAGTTTAACCTGATCTGTCGTTTGTTGCACGAATTCTGAACCCAATATTTTATTTTCTCCAACCTCATACCAACATAAAGGTGTACGACACTTTCTTCCGTATAATGCTTCATATGGAGCCATGCCGATACTTGAGTGAAAACTATTGTTGTAAGTAAACTCAATCAATGGTAAGAACTCGTCCCAACTTCCTTTGTGTTCAAGAGCACAAGCTCTCAACAAATCCTCTAACGATTGAATCGTCCTCTCAGACTGGCCATCCGTTTGGGGATGATAAGCTGAACTTAACCTCAGTTTTGTTCCTAACTCTAAATGCAACTGATGCCAAAAATTTGATGTGAATCTGGGATCTCTATCACTGACTATACTTGAAGGTATTCCATGCAATCTAACAATCTCCTTTACATATACCTGAGCTAGTCTCTCTAATTTAAACGTCTGGTTGATGGGAATGAAATGTGCACTCTTTGTCAACCTATCAATGATCACCCAAATTGCATCATGTTGTTTCTGAGTCTTAGGCAAAGCGGTTACAAAATCCATGGCTATTCCGTCCCACTTCCACTCTGGAATATCTAAAGGTTGTAGCAATCCGGCTGGCTTCTGATGTTCAATCTTTGCCTTCTGACATACCAAGCAACTTTGAACATATTCTGCTATATGTCTCTTCATTCCAACCCACCAAAACATTTTCTTCAAGTCTTGATACATCTTTGTGGCTCCTGGATGAAAACTCAACTTACTTTTGTGGCCCTCTTCCAAAATCAACTTTTGAATATCCTGATTTTGAGGTACACACAACCTTTCTTTAAACCTTAGGATTCCATCACTCCTTATGTTAAACTCTCCATTTTGACCATTTCTTATATTTTCCTTTATGCTCACTAGACGGTCATCAAGTTGTTGTTCATCTTTGATCCATTTCAGAAATTCATTAGACACGACAATAGCGCCTATGAATATACTTCCTTCATTGTGATGTACTCCTAAGTTTAAATCCACGAATTTGTCAATCAACTCTTCTTCCTTCAACATCATTGCAGATACATGAAGTTTCTTTCGACTCAAAGCGTCTGCTACAACATTGGCCTTTCCGGGATGATATTGCAACTCAAAATCATAGTCCTTCAAGAATTCCATCCAGCGCCTTTGTCTCATGTTTAAATCTTTCTGATCAAATAAATGCTTCAGGCTTTTGTGATCACTTAACACAGTGAACTTTGATCCATAAAGATAATGCCTCCAAATCTTTAAGGCAAACACAATTGCCGCTAACTCTAGGTCGTGAGTTGGGTAGTTCCTCTCATGCACCTTCAATTGTCTTGATGCATAAGCTATCACTTTCCTTTCTTGCATCAACACACACCCAAGACCTTGATATGACGCATCACAATACACATCAAAATTTCCTAATGGGTCTGGTAAGATGAGTATTGGTGATGAAGTCAATCTTTCCTTTAGCTTCTGAAAACTTTCTTCACACTCTTTAGTCCATTCAAAGTTTTTACCTTTCCTCGTTAACTGAGTCATGGGCAAAGCGATCTTTGAAAATCCTTCAATGAACCTCCGATAATATCCAGCTAGTCCAAGAAAACTTCGAATCTCGCCAACATTCTTTGGACTCTCCCACTTTGTTATTGCTTCGACTTTACTTGGGTCTACTGCAATACCTTCTTTACTAATTACATGACCAAGAAATTGTACCTCCTTCAACCAAAATTCACATTTCGAGAATTTCGCGTACAATTGAAGGTCCTTTAATATCTGTAGCACAATTCTCAAATGTTCTCTGTGCTCTACCTCATTCTTGGAATAAATCAGAATGTCATCAATGAAAACTACAACAAATTGATCTAAGTATGACCTAAAGATCCTATTCATGTAATCCATGAATACTGCTGGAGCATTAGTCAAACCAAATGGCATAACTAAGTACTCATAGTGTCCATAACGGGATCTAAAAGCTGTTTTTGGAATATCATCTTCCTTCACCCTGATCTGATGATATCCAGACTTCAAGTCAATCTTTGAGAATACTGATGCTCCTTTTAACTGATCCATCAAGTCGTCGATTCTAGGCAAAGGATACTTGTTTTTCACAGTGGCTTTATTGAGTTGTCTGTAATCCACACAAAGTCTAGAAGAACCATCCTTCTTCTTCACAAACAAGATTGGAGCTCCCCATGGCGATACACTTGGTCTAATAAATTCTTTCTCTAACATCTCGTCTAATTGTTTCTTTAACTCCGCAAGCTCTGAGGGTGACATTCGATAAGGAGATATAGAAATTGGTCCAGTTCCTGGAACCAAGTCTATAGAAAATTCCACTTCCCTAACCGGTGGTAAACCTGGAACTTCTTCTGGAAAGACTTCCGGGAATTCACAGACTACGGGAAAATTTTCCACACTAGGGGTTTCTCCTACTGACATGGAGAATAGCATCATAAAACTTTGAGTGAGGGTTTCAGCTTTGCTGATTTCTCCACTATCTTCTCCAAATGTAAAAATTTTCTCCTTGCATCTCAAGTTGACATCGTTGGCTGATAACCAATCCATTCCTAAGATGACATCTAGGTCTTGTAGCGGGAGTACCACAAGATCTACTAAGAATCTTCTATTTTCTAAGATTATTGGACAGTCTACACAGACTGAATAAGTTACCATTCTTTCTCCCGAGGGAGTTGTGATAGTCAACTTATAATCGTGATCAACAATTTCGAATCCCAAAAATTCAGCACAAGAGGTAGATATAAAAGAATGTGTAGCTCCTGAATCGAATAAAACTGATACCAACTTATCTCCAATTAAACACATACCTTGAATTAACCCAGCTGACTTTGAGATCTCAGCTCCTCTAATTGTAAATACTCTTCCTGTGGTTGGCTTATTTTGATTCTGAGGTCTCTGACCAACACTTGGGCCTCCATTTCTTGCTCTCCCTATGTTGTTATTGTTTATTAGGCCGCTCCTCTGGCCTGTTGGTTGACTTTGTCCTTGGGGACAATCTTTGAGAAAGTGGCCTTTCTGACCACAGCGAAAACAAGTTCCAATATTTCTATTTGGACAATCTTTGTTAAGATGTGCCCCTCCACAGCTGTAACACTTGAACATTAACCTTCTAGAATCCTGGTTATGATAAGGTGTAGGCCTTTGATATGGCCTACCCCCTCGTTGGATTCTTCCTCCGTGGCCTCGGTTAAAGTGGCCCTTGTGATTGTTGTTTTGGGTTGATCCTCCTGATCCATATTGATTCTTCCTATTGTCAATCCCTTCCAACTCCAGACACCTTTCTACTAGCTCACCAAAGCGCATAATATGCAGAGGTAAAACTGCCCTCTGGATATCATATTTCAATCCATCTTGATACTTTTCACACATCCATTCTTCCCTTGGATGCAAGCGGTAAAACTCAGAATACTTTAGCAAGGATTCAAACTTCCTAGTATATTCTCCCACCGTCATCACACCTTGACGTAGATTCTGAAATTCTCTCTCCTTCTCTTTCCTACATAACTTTGGAAAATACTTCCCCAAAAATTCTTCTTTGAACAAGGTCCAATTGATTTCTCTTCCTTCCTCTTCCAATAATCTATACTTTCCTCTCCACCAAGCTTCAGCATCGCCTGTCAGCATGAATGTTGCATAACCAACCCTTCTATTCTCTCTACAGTGAGTGAAAGAAAATATCTTCTCCATTTCTTGCAACCATTTCTCAGCACCCTCCGGATTAAAGTCACCACCAAACTGTGGTGGTTTTCCTTTCAGAAACGAGTTCAATCCTGTATCCTCATGCACCATTTCCCTTTGTTGTTGCTGAAAGAGTTGATGATCTCGAGTGATTTGCAGGATTTGAGCATTTTGTTGTGTTTGAACTAACACAGCTGCAGCAAGTTCACGAACATCTCGAGTGTCAGCTTGAGAGTTCGTTCCAGTTTGGGAATGATCTTCTCGTCCAATGGGAATGGTAGGTGCTCCTTCAGGAGTAACTTCATCACTCGCATTCCTACGTATACCTCTAGTAGTGCCTCTAGCAGCACTCCTACCACGCCTCGCACCTCTGACGTTCTGAACCATAACTTCCTGAAAAGGAATAGTTATTAGGTTCAATCATTCACAAGACATAAAGAACATAACAATTATGTATATTTATATCCCAATGAATGATTCATCGATAAGGATTTTTATCAAGTCTCCCACAGGCAAGGGATAATTGTGTCTAAAATGTTGAATTAATATCTTAAATATAACTAGAATTCAGGAAAACATAATCAACATTTAATGTATAAACAAAAATGTATCAATTTATTTAATAACAACGATTACAAAAATCGTGACCATGTCTCATTCAAAAACCTCTACTTGTAAACCAAGCTAAGACTAATAGTGGTAAAACTATAATTATCATTATTGCTACGAAATCTTTACCTAATTCTTCATGCTTGATGATACCAATAACAAACAAAATAATGACAAGAAGAGTGATGAATAAAAGAAAGGATTTAGCCATTTGAAAGGTATAGATAAATATTTAGGAATTGATATGAAAATAATGGATGGGTGTGAAGTATTTATAAAGTGAATTTTGTGAAGTGTCCGTTACGTTACCGTTGGGTTTGTGACCGTTGGGGAGGAAAAATAAAGTGTGCTAAATAAGTTTCCTAGACCATTATACTAGAAGGCTCTCAAGATGAAGACTCAATGCACAGAAGAAAAGTTATCATCCAGTTTGGAATCCAACTTGATACAGTCAGTATAATTCTAGACACTTACGGTCCGAGCTGAATCGACCAGCTCTGATACCATTAAATGAGACAGCCTATGTCCCATTAGTGGAATTCTAATGAAACCTTATAAAAATACAGAAAAATTTGAAATTTTTAAAGGACAATACTTAATTATTTAAAAACATACTGTTTCACATACATATGCTTCAAATATATTTTACAGAGTTTGACACCGTTAAGACTAGCGGCCTTGCCACATAGATAAAACATAAAATAAAAGTACAGAAAGGAAACCAAAAAGAAAGCATACCAAAAGGGACCTCCTAAGTCCAACAAGACTGACACTTATACTGACTGTAGTAGTAGGGATGTGATTAGCGTTTGACAAAACACTAACAGCTCCCAATCTAGATGTTATAGTAACACATCTCCACGTCACTTCATATCCTTTCCTTCTGAGTTGTCGGGAAGTACGCAAGATTCGAGCTCATCGTCTGATCGTCATAAAATAATCCAAAATGCAAAACAAAAATGACACAGGGCTAAGATTCATGTACAAGTTTAAAAGTGGGAATGAATGTGTAAAATAATAATATATATGGAAACCATATTTATACAAACAAGCGTATCTTATACCCACAATTACATATACTTTATTTATTCTAATGCATCCCTGAACTATATGCTGACTCAGGCCACTAAACGCTGTCAATGATATCTATCCCATTTACCAAGATCAGATATCACTAGACCACATGCCACCAACGTACTCCCAATTACCAAGAGCTACGCCACCTAACTTCACATGGAGCCTAGGTGTTATAAGTCGATCGTCCCTGAGAATTCAGGCCAAGAACCTTGTCTTGCCTAGCATGCATAGATAATAATCCCCGTCGGGATTGCAGGCGACTGATCAACCTCGTGCGTCCCATACCGCACGGCGGTGGACTTACACATTCCTTAATGCAAGTCTATATGATCACTCACTCATCTTGTGGCAACTCTTAGCCATAAGTATTAAGTTAATAATGGGGAATTATCGTATCAACTTTTCAAGTTATACTTATTATCTAGATACTTAGGTTGAGTACCAAATCCATCCAATGTCTTGCCATATTTGATCTTTGTCCTTACATAATAAGTTCAGTTTGTATAATGGGTAATTGTATGGTTAACTTCCCAGGTAAGAGAGGTGGACTGTAAACGGCATAGTCGACCAAGTCTTTCCTTAGCCAGAACCCAACCAAATATAACTACTCATTGTATCCAACTTTCCTTATGTTAATGGGGATCAATTACTTAATATCTAGCAATGTTTTTCTCTCATTAACCGATTATTTCCTTAATCTATCAATCACAATCATTCAAGTATAAATAAAATAAACAATTATAAAATTAACCGAATAATGCAAGCACAATACAATACCAAATTGTCAAAGATTATTCCTATGATAATTAATTAAGGCCGGCGTAACCTCGCCTAGTGATTTGTGAAAATCATTATTTGAGAATAGGCTCTCCTTAATTATTTATCGCTAGTAGGGCTTAGGTCACCACTACACACATATATATTAAGTTATTTTACGCTAACCGTCCCAATCGTATACGAAATCTTGCCCCCACCTTTTGTTGAGTGTTGTTGAAAGTCCACAAGTGTTGTCTTCGATCTTTGCCAAGAACCTAATTTACGATAACCGTTGGATTGTACGAAATTTATGAAATAATTAGAATATAATTTATGGTTAATTGAACATAATCCCGTTATAACTTGAAATATTTATTTATTTAAATATATCATAATAACCTCCAAAATAATTATTAAATTCAAATATAAATTATATTATACCTCCTTTTGAATTTGTTTGTTTTAGAAAATTGTCAAGAGTATATTTCTAATAACATTTAAATTATAATAAAATTTGGGCATTATAACGACTTAAAATGGTAAAATTTATTTTGGACTTTATAAGTTCAATATATCGACGTCTGAACGGAATTTGCATAGAAAATTTAAAATAACCTTTATATAAATAACATAATTAAAATAATATAATTAAAATAAAATGGACATTATAACGGCTTACCGATTACTTATGAAAATGATTTGGGCAGAACTTTGACGTATAAAACTCCCTTGAAACTTTAGAAGAACTTTTACCACAAAATACTCTAAAGGTTACGAACCGATATCGTGGGAACTTCGATAACTAAAACTAATATTGCTATATGAAGAAATTAGAGAAGGAAAGAAGTAAAGAAGTAAGAAAGATGATTTGTGAATGAATGAATGAAAATGGGGTGGAAGAGACCCCTATTTATACTAGTTGTAAAATATTAAAATAACATAATTTATCATCTTTTGCCCATACCTTCCAACTTTTCAACTCTTGCTAGTAAATATGTCTCTATCAAATATTTACTAATCTTTCATCAATAGTGCTTTAGGTGTTCTAGTATGACTTTGTGAAAATAATTTATGACAAAGGTATGGGAGCTTGATTTCATGACATAATATTATGTAGGATATTAATAGAAAATGAGATATATATTTCTTTTATAAAAAGTAAAATGTTAATAATATTAATAATAATAAAAATAGTAAAAAGGATAGTTATTTGATATTTTTATTGTCTTAAGATTATTTTATTTATTAATTGGTTTATAGAGTAAAATGATAATATTCAAATAAAATAAAATCAATTAATAATAACAAAACAAGAACAACAATAATGATAATAATAATATGAATAATTAATTAACTTAAAGTTAAGGGTTTTAAGTACCAATTTAAATTTCAAAGTTTAGTTTATAAAATGAAACGATGATATTCAAATTGAAGAATAAAAGTAATAAATATAAAAAGTAATTAATTAATAAATTAATTATTATAAGTGTTAGTTTCAACATTTAATTTTTAATAACTAGCATTGTTAAAATCTCAAATCTAACTAGATATATTATTTAGTGTATGGAAAAATTAGGATGTTACACTTATGGTATGTTACATCTAATAATATTTAATATTTTTCTTCACCATCCCAAAGTTTTAGGTTTTTTTAATCACTATGCAAAAAACATAATAGACTATAGTAGATGAAAAAAATTGATTATATTTTATTTTTCTACTCCACATAAGTTTAGGTTTTTCCCCACTAAAAAACAAAGTTAAGAGGCTATAATCCATGACATATTTTTTATAAAATAGGTAATAATTAAAATTTATGATCAAGCTAGAATTTATTTATATTTACCATTTTCACATTGAATTATGGTTTATTAGATGCAAATATATTCAATATGATTCTTCTCCATCTCCAAATTTCTTGTTTCTTTGTCAAAAAGCCACAGATTTGAACGACTATAAATGAATCACAAATAAATTATATGAAAAATGGGCAATCACTAAAATTAAATATTTAAGCTCAATGTTATTTGTGTTCACCATAATCACATTGTATTATGGTATAATAGATGTAAAAAAATACCATATTTTTCTTCTTCTCCATCACCAATAATTTGGTTTCTTAACCTCTAAGAAATTAAGTTAAGAGACTAAAAATGAATGACGCATAATTTGTACATATGCATAATAATTAAAATTAAATAATCCACCTCAATATTGTTTATATTCATCAAATTCAAATTGACTTATGGTATGTTACATCTAATAATATTTAATATTTTTCTTCAGCATCCCAAAGTTTTAGGTTTTTTTAATCACTATGCAAAAAACATAATAGACTATAGTAGATGAAAAAAATTGATTATGTTTTATTTTTCTACTCCACATAAGTTTAGGTTTTTCCCCACTAAAAAACAAAGTTAAAAGGCTATAATCCATGACATATTTTTTATAAAATAGGTAATAATTAAAATATATGATCAAGCTAGAATTTATTTATATTTACCATTTTCACATTGAATTATGGTTTATTAGATGCAAATTTATTCAATATGAATCTTCTCCATCCCCAAATTTCTTGTTTCTTCGTCAGTAAGCCACAGATTTGAAAGACTATAAATGAATGACAAATAAATTATATCAAAAATGGCCAATCACCAAAATTAAATATTTAAGCTCAATGTTATTTGTGTTCACCATAATCACATTATAATATGGTATAATAGATGTAAAAAAATTCTATATTTTTCTTCTTCTCCATCACCAATATTTTGGTTTCTTAACCTCTAAGAAATTAAGTTAATAGACTACAAATGAATGACGCATAATTTGTACATATGCATAATAATTAAAATTAAATAATCCACCTCAATATTGTTTATATTCATCAAATTCAAATTGACTTATGCTATGTTACATCTAATAATATTTAATATTTTTCTTCACCATCCCAAAGTTTTAGGTTTTTTTAATCACTATGCAAAAAACATAATAGACTATAGTAGATGAAAAAAATTGATTATATTTTATTTTTCTACTCCACATAAGTTTAGGTTTTTCCCCACTAAAAAACAAAGTTAAAAGGCTATAATCCATGACATATTTTTTATAAAATAGGTAATAATTAAAATATATGATTAAGCTAGAATTTATTTATATTTACCATTTTCACATTGAATTATGGTTTATTAGATGCAAATATATTCAATATGAATCTTCTCCATCCCCAAATTTCTTCTTTCTTTGTCAAAAAGCCACAGATTTGAACGACTATAAATGAATCACAAATAAATTATATGAAAAATGGGCAATCACTAAAATTAAATATTTAAGCTCAATGTTATTTGTGTTCACCATAATCACATTGTATTATGGTATAATAGATGTAAAAAAATACCATATTTTTCTTCTTCTCCATCACCAATAATTTGGTTTCTTAACCTCTAAGAAATTAAGTTAAGAGACTAAAAATGAATGACGCATAATTTGTACATATGCATAATAATTAAAATTAAATAATCCACCTCAATATTGTTTATATTCATCAAATTCAAATTGACTTATGGTATGTTACATCTAATAATATTCAATATTTTTCTTCACCATCCCAAAGTTTTAGGTTTTTTTAATCACTATGCAAAAAACATAATAGACTATAGTAGATGAAACAAATTGATTATATTTTATTTTTCTACTCCACATAAGTGTAGGTTTTTCACCACTAAAAAACAAAGTTAAAAGGCTATAATCCATGACATATTTTTTATAAAATAGGTAATAATTAAAATATATGATCAAGCTAGAATTTATTTATATTTACCATTTTCACATTGAATTATGGTTTATTAGATGCAAATTTATTTAATATGAATCTTCTCCATCCCCAAATTTCTTGATTCTTCGTTAGTAAGCCACAGATTTGAAAGACTATAAATGAATGACAAATAAATTATATCAAAAATGGCCAATCACCAAAATTAAATATTTAAGCTCAATGTTATTTGTGTTCACCATAATCACATTATATTATGGTATTATAGATGTAAAAAAATTCTATATTTTTCTTCTTCTCCATCACCAATATTTTGGTTTCTTAACCTCTAAGAAATTAAGTTAAGAGACTACAAATGAATGAAGCATAATTTGTACATATGCATAATAATTAAAATTAAATAATCCACCTCAATATTGTTTATATTCTTAAAATTCAAATTGACTTATGGTATGTTACATCTAATAATATTTAATATTTTTCTTCTCCATCCCAAAGTTTTAGGTTTTTTTAATCACTATGCAAAAAAACATAATAGACTATAGTAGATGAAAAAAATTGATTATATTTTATTTTTCTACTCCACATAAGTTTAGGTTTTTCCCCACTAAAAAACAAAGTTAAAAGGCTATAATCCATGACATATTTTTTATAAAATAGGTAATAATTAAAATTTATGATAAAGCTAGAATTTATTTATATTTACCATTTTCACATTGAATTATGGTTTATTAGATGCAAATATATTCAATATGATTCTTCTCCATCCCCAAATTTCTTGTTTCTTCGTCAGTAAGCCACAAATTTGAAAGACTATAAATGAATGACAAATAAATTATATCAAAAATGGCCAATCACCAAAATTAAATATTTAAGCTCAATGTTATTTGTGTTCACCATAATCACATTATATTATGGTATAATAGATGTAAAAAAATTCTATATTTTTCTTCTTCTCCATCACCAATATTTTGGTTTCTTAACCTCTAAGAAATTAAGTTAAGAGACTACAACTGAATGACGGATAATTTGTATATATGCATAATAATTAAAATTAAATAATCCACCTCAATATTCTTTATATTCATC
The DNA here is from genome assembly GCA_963859935.3 of Lathyrus sativus. Taxonomy (NCBI): domain Eukaryota; kingdom Viridiplantae; phylum Streptophyta; class Magnoliopsida; order Fabales; family Fabaceae; genus Lathyrus; species Lathyrus sativus. Next base: position 10,386,189 of record OZ012739.1, on the reverse strand, counting down.
AAATTCAAATTGACTTATGGTATGTTACATCTAATAATATTTAATATTTTTCTTCACCATCCCAAAGTTTTAGGTTTTTTTAATCACTATGCAAAAAACATAATAGACTATAGTAGATGAAAAAAATTGATTATATTTTATTTTTCTACTCCACATAAGTTTAGGTTTTTCCCCACTAAAAAACAAAGTTAAGAGGCTATAATCCATGACATATTTTTTATAAAATAGGTAATAATTAAAATTTATGATCAAGCTAGAATTTATTTATATTTACCATTTTCACATTGAATTATGGTTTATTAGATGCAAATATATTCAATATGATTCTTCTCCATCCCCAAATTTCTTGTTTCTTCGTCAGTAAGCCACAGATTTGAAAGACTATAAATGAATGACAAATAAATTATATCAAAAATGGCCAATCACCAAAATTAAATATTTAAGCTCAATGTTATTTGTGTTCACCATAATCACAATATATTATGGTATAATAGATGTAAAAAAATTCTATAATTTTCTTCTTCTCCATCACCAATATTTTGGTTTCTTGACCTATAAGAAATTAAGTTAAGAGACTACAAATGAATGACGCATAATTTGTACATATGCATAATAGTTAAAATTAAATAATCCACCTCAATATTGTTTATATTCATCAAATTCAAATTGACTTATGGTATGTTACATCTAATAATATTTAATATTTTTCTTCACCATCCCAAAGTTTTAGGTTTTTTTAATCACTATGCAAAAAACATAATAGACTATAGTAGATGAAAAAAATGGATTATATTTTATTTTTCTTCTCCACATAAGTTTAGGTTTTTCCCCACTAAAAAACAAAGTTAAAAGGCTATAATCCATGACATATTTTTTATAAAATAGGTAATAATTAAAATATATGATTAAGCTAGAATTTATTTATATTTACCATTTTCACATTGAATTATGGTTTATTAGATGCAAATATATTCAATATGAATCTTCTCCATCCCCAAATATCTTGTTTCTTTGTCAAAAAGCCACAGATTTGAACGACTATAAATGAATGACAAATAAATTATATCAAAAATGGGCAATCACTAAAATTAAATATTTAAGCTCAATGTTATTTGTGTTCACCATAATCACATTGTATTATGGTATAATAGATGTAAAAAAATACCATATTTTTCTTCTTCTCCATCACCAATAATTTGGTTTCTTAACCTCTAAGAAATTAAGTTAAGAGACTAAAAATGAATGACGCATAATTTGTACATATGCATAATAATTAAAATTAAATAATCCACCTCAATATTGTTTATATTCATCAAATTCAAATTGACTTATGGTATGTTACATCTAATAATATTTAATATTTTTCTTCAGCATCCCAAAGTTTTAGGTTTTTTTAATCACTATGCAAAAAACATAATAGACTATAGTAGATGAAAAAAATTGATTATGTTTTATTTTTCTACTCCACATAAGTTTAGGTTTTTCCCCACTAAAAAACAAAGTTAAAAGGCTATAATCCATGACATATTTTTTATAAAATAGGTAATAATTAAAATATATGATCAAGCTAGAATTTATTTATATTTACCATTTTCACATTGAATTATGGTTTATTAGATGCAAATATATTCAATATGAATCTTCTCCATCCCCAAATTTCTTGTTTCTTCGTCAAAAAGCCACAGATTTGAACGACTATAAATGAATGACAAATAAATTATATCAAAAATGGGCAATCACTAAAATTAAATATTTAAGCTCAATGTTATTTGTGTTCACCATAATCACATTGTATTATGGTATAATAGATGTAAAAAAATACCATATTTTTCTTCTTCTCCATCACCAATAATTTTCTTTCTTAACCTCTAAGAAATTAAGTTAAGAGACTAAAAATGAATGACGCATAATTTGTACATATGCATAATAATTAAAATTAAATAATCCACCTCAATATTGTTTATATTCATCAAATTCAAATTTACTTATGGTATGTTACATCTAATAATATTTAATATTTTTCTTCAGCATCCCAAAGTTTTAGGTTTTTTTAATCACTATGCAAAAAACATAATAGACTATAGTAGATGAAAAAAATTGATTATATTTTATTTTTCTACTCCACATAAGTTTAGGTTTTTGCCCACTAAAAAACAAAGTTAAAAGGCTAAAATCCATGACATATTTTTTATAAAATAGGTAATAATTAAAATATATGATCAAGCTAGAATTTATTTATATTTACCATTTTCACATTGAATTATGGTTTATCAGATGCAAATATATTCAATATGAATCTTCTCCATCCCCAAATTTCTTGTTTCTTCGTCAAAAAGCCACAGATTTGAACGACTATAAATGAATGACAAATAAATTATACCAAAAATGGGCAATCACTAAAATTAAATATTTAAGCTCAATGTTATTTGTGTTCACCATAATCACATTGTATTATGGTATAATAGATGTAAAAAAATACCATATTTTTCTTCTTCTCCATCACCAATAATTTGGTTTCTTAACCTCTAAGAAATTAAGTTATGAGACTACAAATGAAGGACACATAATTTGTACATATGCATAATAATTAAAATTAAATAATCCACGTCAATATTGTTTATATTCATCAAATTCAAATTGACTTATGGTATATTACATCTAATAATATTCAATATTTTTATTCACCATCCCAAAGTTTTAGGTTTTTTTAATCACTATGGAAAAAACATAATAGACTATAGTAGATGAAAAAAATTGATTATATTATATTTTTCTACTCCACATAATTTTAGGTTTTTCCCCACTAAAAAACAAAGTTAAAAGGCTATAATCCATGACATATTTTTTATAAAATAGGTAATAATTAAAATATATGATCTAGATAGAATTTATTTATATTTACCATTTTCACATTGAATTATGGTTTATCATATGCAAATATATTCAATATGAATCTTCTCCATCCCCAAATTTCTTGTTTCTTCGTCAAAAAGCCATAGATTTGAACGACTATAAATGAATGACAAATAAATTATACCAAAAATGGGCAATCACTAAAATTAAATATTTAAGCTCAATGTTATGTGTGTTCACCATAATCACATTGTATTATGGTATAATAGATGTAAAAAAATACCATATTTTTCTTCTTCTCCATCACCAATAATTTGGTTTCTTAACCTCTAAGAAATTAAGTTAAGAGACTACAAATGAATGACGCATAATTTGTACATATGCATAATAATTAAAATTAAATAATCCACCTCAATATTGTTTATATTCATCAAATTCAAATTGACTTATGGTATATTAAATCTAACAATATTCAATATTTTTCTTCAGCATCCTAAAGTTTTAGGTTTTTTTAATCACTATGCAAAAAACATAATAGACTATAGTAGATGAAAAAAATTGATTATATTTTATTTTTCTACTCCACATAATTTTAGGTTTTTCCCCACTAAAAAACAAAGTTAAAAGGCTATAATCCATGACATATTTTTTATAAAATAGGTAATAATTAAAATATATGATCAAGCTAGAATTTATTTATATTTACCATTTTCACATTGAATTATGGTTTATTAGATGCAAATATATTCAATATGATTCTTCTTCATCCCCAAATTTCTTGTTTCTTCGTCAGTAAGCCACAGATTTGAAAGACTATAAATGAATGACAAATAAATTATATCAAAAATGGCCAATCACTAAAATTAAATATTTAAGCTTAATGTTATTTGTGTTCCCCATAATCACATTATACTTTGGTATAATAGATGTAAAAAAATTCTATATTTTTCTTCTTCTCCATCACCAATATTTTGGTTTCTTAACCTCTAAGGAATTAAGTTAAGAGACTACAAATGAATGACGCATAATTTGTACATATGTATAATAATTAAAATTAAATAATCCACCTAAATATTGTTTATATTCATAAAATTCAAATTGACTTATGGTATGTTACATCTAATAATATTTAATATTTTTCTTCACCATCCTAAAGTTTTAGGTTTTTTTAATCAATATGCAAAAAACATAATAGACTATAGTAGATGAAAAAATTGATTATATTTTATTTTTCTACTCCACATAAGTTTAGGTTTTTCCCCACTAAAAAACAAAGTTAAAAGGCTATAATCCATGACATATTTTTTATAAAATAGTTAATAATTAAAATATATGATTAAGCTAGAATTTATTTATATTTACCATTTTCACATTGAATTATGGGTTATTAGATGCAAATATATTCAATATGAATCTTCTCCATCCCCAAATTTCTTGTTTCTTTGTCAAAAAGCCACAGATTTGAACGACTATAAATGAATGACAAATAAATTATATCAAAAATGGGCAATCACTAAAATTAAATATTTAAGCTCAATGTTATTTGTGTTCACCATAATCACATTGTATTATGGTATAATAGATATAAAAAAATACCATATTTTTCTTCTTCTCCATCACCAATAATTTGGTTTCTTAACCTCTAAGAAATTAAGTTAAGAGACTAAAAATGAATGACGCATAATTTGTACATATGCATAATAATTAAAATTAAATAATCCACCTCAATATTGTTTATATTCATCAAATTCAAATTGACTTATGGTATGTTACATCTAATAATATTTAATATTTTTCTTCAGCACCCCAAAGTTTTAGGTTTTTTTAATCACTATGCAAAAAACATAATAGACTATAGTAGATGAAAAAAATTGATGATATTTTATTTTTCTACTCCACATAAGTTTAGGTTTTTCCCCACTAAAAAACAAAGTTAAAAGGCTATAATCCATGACATATTTTTTATAAAATAGGTAATAATTAAAATATATGATCAAGCTAGAATTTATTTATATTTACCATTTTCACATTGAATTATGGTTTATTAGATGCAAATATATTCAATATGAATCTTCTCCATCCCCAAATTTCTTGTTTCTTCGTCAAAAAGCCACAGATTTGAACGACTATAAATGAATGACAAATAAATTATATCAAAAATGGGCAATCACTAAAATTAAATATTTAAGCTCAATGTTATTTGTGTTCACCATAATCACATTGTATTAGATGTAAAAAAATACCATATTTTTCTTCTTCTCCATCACCAATAATTTGGTTTCTTAACCTCTAAGAAATTAAGTTAAGAGACTAAAAATGAATGACGCATAATTTGTACATATGCATAATAATTAAAATTAAATAATCCACCTCAATATTGTTTATATTCATCAAATTCAAATTTACTTATGATATGTTACATCTAATAATATTTAATATTTTTCTTCAGCATCCCAAAGTTTTAGGTTTTTTTAATCACTATGCAAAAGACATAATAGACTATAGTAGATGAAAAAAATTGATTATATTTTATTTTTCTACTCCACATAAGTTTAGGTTTTTGCCCACTAAAAAACAAAGTTAAAAGGCTATAATCCATGACATATTTTTTATAAAATAGGTAATAATTAAAATATATGATCAAGCTAGAATTTATTTATATTTACCATTTTCACATTGAATTATGGTTTATCAGAAGCAAATATATTCAATATGAATCTTCTCCATCCCCAAATTTCTTGTTTCTTCGTCAAAAAGCCACAGATTTGAACGACTATAAATGAATGACAAATAAATTATACCAAAACTGGGCAATCAATAAAATTAAATATTTAAGCTCAATGTTATTTGTGTTCACCATAATCACATTGTATTATGGTATAATAGATGTAAAAAAATACCATATTTTTCTTCTTCTCCATCACCAATAATTTGGTTTCTTAACCTCTAAGAAATTAAGTTAAGAGACTACAAATGAATGACGCATAATTTGTACATATGCATAATAATTAAAATTAAATAATCCACCTCAATAATATTTATATTCATCAAATTCAAATTGACTTATGGTATATTACATCTAATAATATTCAATATTTTTATTCACCATCCCAAAGTTTTAGGTTTTTTTAATCACTATGCAAAAAACATAATAGACTATAGTAGATTAAAAAAATTGATTATATTATATTTTTCTACTCCACATAATTTTAGGTTTTTCCCCACTAAAAAACAAAGTTAAAAGGCTATAATCCATGACATATTTTTTATAAGATAGGTAATAATTAAAATATATGATCAAGCTAGAATTTATTTATATTTACCATTTTCACATTGAATTATGGTTTATCAGATGCAAATATATTCAATATGAATCTTCTCCATCCCCAAATTTCTTGTTTCTTCGTCAGTAAGCCACAAATTTGAACGACTATAAATGAATGACAAATAAATTATATCAAAAATGGGAAATCACTAAAATTAAATATTTAAGCTCAATGTTATTTGTGTTCACCATAATCACATTATATTATGGTATAACAGATGTAAAAAAATTCTATATTTTTCTTCTTCTCCATCACCAATATTTTGGTTTCTTAACCTCTAAGAAATTAAGAGACTACAAATGAATGACGCATAATTTGTACATATGCATAATAACTAAAATTAAATAATCCACCTCAATATTATTTATATTCATCAAATTCAAATTGACTTATGGTATATTAAATCTAACAATATTCAATATTTTTCTTCACCATCCCAAAGTTTTAGGTTTTTTTAATCACTATGCAAAAAACATAATAGCCTATAGTAGATGAAAAAAATTGATTATATTATATTTTTCTACTCCACATAATTTTAGGTTTTTCCCCACTAAAAAACAAAGTTAAAAGGATATAACCCATGACATATTTTTTATAAAATAGGTAATAATTAAAATATATGATCAAGCTAGAATTTATTTATATTTACCATTTTCACATTGAATTATGGTTTATTAGATGCAAATATATTCAATATGATTCTTCTCCATCCCCAAATTTCTTGTTTCTTCGTCAGTAAGCCACAGATTTGAAAGACTATAAATGAATGACAAATAAATTATATCAAAAATGGCCAATCACTAAAATTAAATATTTAAGCTTAATGTTATTTGTGTTCACCATAATCACATTATATTTTGGTATAATAGATGTAAAAAAATTCTATATTTTTCTTCTTCTCCATCACCAATATTTTGGTTTCTTAACCTCTAAGGAATTAAGTTAAGAGACTACAAATGAATGACGCATAATTTGTACATATGTATAATAATTAAAATTAAATAATCCACCTAAATATTGTTTATATTCATAAAATTCAAATTGACTTATGGTATGTTACATCTAATAATATTTAATATTTTTCTTCAGCATCCCAAAGTTTTAGGTTTTTTTAATCAATATGCAAAAAACATAATAGACTATAGTAGATGAGAAAAATTGATTATATTTTATTTTTCTACTCCACATAAGTTTAGGTTTTTCCCCACTAAAAAACAAAGTTAAAAGGCTATAATCCATGACATATTTTTTATAAAATAGGTAATAATTAAAATATATGATCAAGCTAGAGTTTATTTATATTTACCATTTTCACATTGAATTATGGTTTATTAGATGCAAATATATTCAATATGAATCTTCTCCATCCCCAAATTTCTTGTTTCTTCGTCAAAAAGCCACAGATTTGAACGGCTATAAATGAATGACAAATAAATTATATCAAAAATGGGCAATCACTAAAATTAAATATTTAAGCTCAATGTTATTTGTGTTCACCATAATCACATTGTATTATGGTATAATAGATGTGAAAAAATACCATATTTTTCTTCTTCTCCATCACCAATAATTTGGTTTCTTAACCTCTAAGAAATTAAGTTAAGAGACTAAAAATGAATGACGCATAATTTGTACATATGCATAATAATTAAAATTAAATAATCCACCTCAATATTGTTTATATTCATCAAATTCAAATTGACTTATGGTATATTACATCTAATAATATTCAATATTTTTCTTCACCATCCAAAAGTTTTAGGTTTTTTTAATCACTATGCAAAAAACATAATAGACTATAGTAGATGAAAAAATTGATTATATTTTATTTTTCTACTCCACATAATTTTAGGTTTTTCCCCACTAAAAAACAAAGTTAAAAGGCTATAATCCATGACATATTTTTTATAAAATAGGTAATAATTAATATATATGATCAAGCTAGAATTTATTTATATTTACCATTTTCACATTGAATTATGGTTTATTAGATGCAAATATATTCAATATGATTCTTCTCCATCCCCAAATTTCTTGTTTCTTCGTCAGTAAGCCACAAATTTGAAAGACTATAAGTGAATGACAAATAAATTATATCAAAAATGGGCAATCACTAAAATTAAATATTTAAGTTCAATGTTATTTGTGTTCACCATAATCACATTGTATTATGGTATAATAGATGTAAAAAAATTCTTTATTTTTCTTCTTCTCCATCACAAATATTTTGGTTTCTTAACCTCTAAGAAATCAAGTTAAGAGACTACAAATGAATGACGCATAATTTGTACATATGCATAATAATTAAAATTAAATAATCCACCTCAATATTGTATATATTCATCAAATTCAAATTGACTTATGGTATATTACATCTAATAATATTCAATATTTTTCTTCACCATCCCAAAGTTTTAGGTTTTTTTAATCACTATGCAAAAAACAGAATAGACTATAGTAGATGAAAAAAATTGATTATATTTTATTTTTCTACTCCACATAATTTTAGGTTTTTCCCCACTAAAAAACAAAGTTAAAAGGCTATAATCCATGACATATTTTTTATAAAATAGGTAATAATTAAAATATATGATTAAGCTAGAATTTATTTATATTTACCATTTTCACGTTGAATTATGGTTTATTAGACGCAAATATATTCAATTTGAATCTTTTCCATCCCCAAATTTCTTGTTTCTTCGTCAAAAAGCCACAGATTTGAAAGACTATAACTGAATGAAAAATAAATTATATCAAAAATGGGCAAACACTAAAATTAAATATTTAAGTTCAATGTTATTTGTGTTCACCATAATCACATTGTATTATGGTATAATAGATGTAAAAAAATTCTTTATTTTTCTTCTTCTCCATCACCAATATTTTGGTTTCTTAACCTCTAAGAAATCAAGTTAAGAGACTACAAATAAATGACGCATAATTTGTACATATGCATAATAATTAAAATTAAATAATCCACCTCAATATTGTATATATTCATCAAATTCAAATTGACTTATGGTATATTACATCTAATAATATTCAATATTTTTCTTCACCATCCCAAAGTTTTAGGTTTTTTTAATCACTATGCAAAAAACATAATAGACTATAGTAGATGAAAAAAATTGATTATATTTTATTTTTCTACTCCACATAATTTTAGGTTTTTCCCCACTAAAAAACAAAGTTAAAAGGCTATAATCCATGACATATTTTTTATAAAATAGGTAATAATTAAAATATATGATCAAGCTAGAATTTATTTATATTTACCATTTTCACATTGAATTATGGTTTATCAGATGCAAATATATTCAATATGAATCTTCTCCATCCCCAAATTTCTTGTTTCTTCGTCAGTAAGCCACAAATTTGAACGAATATAAATGAATGACAAATAAATTATATCAAAAATGGGAAATCACTAAAATTAAATATTTAAGCTCAATGTTATTTGTGTTCACCATAATCACATTATATTATGGTATAACAGATGTAAAAAAATTCTATATTTTTCTTCTTCTCCATCACCAATATTTTGGTTTCTTAACCTCTAAGAAATTAAGAGACTACAAATGAATGACGCATAATTTGTACATATGCATAATAACTAAAATTAAATAATCCACCTCAATATTATTTATATTCATCAAATTCAAATTGACTTATGGTATATTAAATCTAACAATATTCAATATTTTTCTTCACCATCCCAAAGTTTTAGGTTTTTTTAATCACTATGCAAAAAACATAATAGCCTATAGTAGATGAAAAAAATTGATTATATTATATTTTTCTACTCCACATAATTTTAGGTTTTTCCCCACTAAAAAACAAAGTTAAAAGGATATAACCCATGACATATTTTTTATAAAATAGGTAATAATTAAAATATATGATCAAGCTAGAATTTATTTATATTTACCATTTTCACATTGAATTATGGTTTATTAGATGCAAATATATTCAATATGATTCTTCTCCATCCCCAAATTTCTTGTTTCTTCGTCAGTAAGCCACAGATTTGAAAGACTATAAATGAATGACAAATAAATTATATCAAAAATGGCCAATCACTAAAATTAAATATTTAAGCTTAATGTTATTTGTGTTCACCATAATCACATTATATTTTGGTATAATAGATGTAAAAAAATTCTATATTTTTCTTCTTCTCCATCACCAATATTTTGGTTTCTTAACCTCTAAGGAATTAAGTTAAGAGACTACAAATGAATGACGCATAATTTGTACATATGTATAATAATTAAAATTAAATAATCCACCTAAATATTGTTTATATTCATAAAATTCAAATTGACTTATGGTATGTTACATCTAATAATATTTAATATTTTTCTTCAGCATCCCAAAGTTTTAGGTTTTTTTAATCAATATGCAAAAAACATAATAGACTATAGTAGATGAGAAAAATTGATTATATTTTATTTTTCTACTCCACATAAGTTTAGGTTTTTCCCCACTAAAAAACAAAGTTAAAAGGCTATAATCCATGACATATTTTTTATAAAATAGGTAATAATTAAAATATATGATCAAGCTAGAGTTTATTTATATTTACCATTTTCACATTGAATTATGGTTTATTAGATGCAAATATATTCAATATGAATCTTCTCCATCCCCAAATTTCTTGTTTCTTCGTCAAAAAGCCACAGATTTGAACGGCTATAAATGAATGACAAATAAATTATATCAAAAATGGGCAATCACTAAAATTAAATATTTAAGCTCAATGTTATTTGTGTTCACCATAATCACATTGTATTATGGTATAATAGATGTGAAAAAATACCATATTTTTCTTCTTCTCCATCACCAATAATTTGGTTTCTTAACCTCTAAGAAATTAAGTTAAGAGACTAAAAATGAATGACGCATAATTTGTACATATGCATAATAATTAAAATTAAATAATCCACCTCAATATTGTTTATATTCATCAAATTCAAATTGACTTATGGTATATTACATCTAATAATATTCAATATTTTTCTTCACCATCCAAAAGTTTTAGGTTTTTTTAATCACTATGCAAAAAACATAATAGACTATAGTAGATGAAAAAATTGATTATATTTTATTTTTCTACTCCACATAATTTTAGGTTTTTCCCCACTAAAAAACAAAGTTAAAAGGCTATAATCCATGACATATTTTTTATAAAATAGGTAATAATTAATATATATGATCAAGCTAGAATTTATTTATATTTACCATTTTCACATTGAATTATGGTTTATTAGATGCAAATATATTCAATATGATTCTTCTCCATCCCCAAATTTCTTGTTTCTTCGTCAGTAAGCCACAAATTTGAAAGACTATAAGTGAATGACAAATAAATTATATCAAAAATGGGCAATCACTAAAATTAAATATTTAAGTTCAATGTTATTTGTGTTCACCATAATCACATTGTATTATGGTATAATAGATGTAAAAAAATTCTTTATTTTTCTTCTTCTCCATCACAAATATTTTGGTTTCTTAACCTCTAAGAAATCAAGTTAAGAGACTACAAATGAATGACGCATAATTTGTACATATGCATAATAATTAAAATTAAATAATCCACCTCAATATTGTATATATTCATCAAATTCAAATTGACTTATGGTATATTACATCTAATAATATTCAATATTTTTCTTCACCATCCCAAAGTTTTAGGTTTTTTTAATCACTATGCAAAAAACAGAATAGACTATAGTAGATGAAAAAAATTGATTATATTTTATTTTTCTACTCCACATAATTTTAGGTTTTTCCCCACTAAAAAACAAAGTTAAAAGGCTATAATCCATGACATATTTTTTATAAAATAGGTAATAATTAAAATATATGATTAAGCTAGAATTTATTTATATTTACCATTTTCACGTTGAATTATGGTTTATTAGACGCAAATATATTCAATTTGAATCTTTTCCATCCCCAAATTTCTTGTTTCTTCGTCAAAAAGCCACAGATTTGAAAGACTATAACTGAATGAAAAATAAATTATATCAAAAATGGGCAAACACTAAAATTAAATATTTAAGTTCAATGTTATTTGTGTTCACCATAATCACATTGTATTATGGTATAATAGATGTAAAAAAATTCTTTATTTTTCTTCTTCTCCATCACCAATATTTTGGTTTCTTAACCTCTAAGAAATCAAGTTAAGAGACTACAAATAAATGACGCATAATTTGTACATATGCATAATAATTAAAATTAAATAATCCACCTCAATATTGTATATATTCATCAAATTCAAATTGACTTATGGTATATTACATCTAATAATATTCAATATTTTTCTTCACCATCCCAAAGTTTTAGGTTTTTTTAATCACTATGCAAAAAACATAATAGACTATAGTAGATGAAAAAAATTGATTATATTTTATTTTTCTACTCCACATAATTTTAGGTTTTTCCCCACTAAAAAACAAAGTTAAAAGGCTATAATCCATGACATATTTTTTTATAAAATAGGTAATAATTAAAATATATGATCAAGCTAGAATTTATTTATATTTACCATTTTCACATTGAATTATGGTTTATTAGACGCAAATATATTCAATTTGAATCTTCTCCATCCCCAAATTTCTTGTTTCTTCGTCAAAAAGCCACAGATTTGAAAGACTATAACTGAATGAAAAATAAATTATATCAAAAATGGGCAAACACTAAAATTAAATATTTAAGTTCAATGTTATTTGTGTTCACCATAATCACATTGTATTATGGTATAATAGATGTAAAAAAATTCTTTATTTTTCTTCTTCTCCATCACCAATATTTTGGTTTCTTAACCTCTAAGAAATCAAGTTAAGAGACTACAAATAAATGACGCATAATTTGTACATATGCATAATAATTAAAATTAAATAATCCACCTCAATATTGTATATATTCATCAAATTCAAATTGACTTATGGTATATTACATCTAATAATATTCAATATTTTTCTTCACCATCCCAAAGTTTTAGGTTTTTTTAATCACTATGCAAAAAACATAATAGACTATAGTAGATGAAAAAAATTGATTATATTTTATTTTTCTACTCCACATAATTTTAGGTTTTTCCCCACTAAAAAACAAAGTTAAAAGGCTATAATCCATGACATATTTTTTATAAAATAGGTAATAATTAAAATATATGATCAAGCTAGAATTTATTTATATTTACCATTTTCACATTGAATTATGGTTTATTAGACGCAAATATATTCAATTTGAATCTTCTCCATCCCCAAATTTCTTGTTTCTTCGTCAAAAAGCCACAGATTTGAAAGACTATAACTGAATGAAAAATAAATTATATCAAAAATGGGCAAACACTAAAATTAAATATTTAAGCTCAATGTTATTTGTATTCACCATAATCACATTATATTATGGTATAATAGATGTACAAAAATACCATATTTTTCTTCTTCTCCAACACCAATAATTTGGTTTCTTAACCTCTAAGAAATTAAGTTAAGAGACTAAAAATGAATGACGCATAATTTGTACATATGCATAATAATTAAAATTAAATAATCCACCTCAATATTGTTTATATTCATCAAATTCAAATTGACTTATGGTATGTTACATCTAATAATATTCAATATTTTTCTTCACCATCCCAAAGTTTTAGGTTTTTTTAATCACTATGCAAAAAACAGAATAGACTATAGTAGATGAAAAAAATTGATTATATTTTATTTTTCTACTCCACATAATTTTAGGTTTTTCCCCACTAAAAAACAAAGTTAAAAGGCTATAATCCATGACATATTTTTTATAAAATAGGTAATAATTAAAATATATGATTAAGCTAGAATTTATTTATATTTACCATTTTCACGTTGAATTATGGTTTATTAGACGCAAATATATTCAATTTGAATCTTTTCCATCCCCAAATTTCTTGTTTCTTCGTCAAAAAGCCACAGATTTGAAAGACTATAACTGAATGAAAAATAAATTATATCAAAAATGGGCAAACACTAAAATTAAATATTTAAGTTCAATGTTATTTGTGTTCACCATAATCACATTGTATTATGGTATAATAGATGTAAAAAAATTCTTTATTTTTCTTCTTCTCCATCACCAATATTTTGGTTTCTTAACCTCTAAGAAATCAAGTTAAGAGACTACAAATAAATGACGCATAATTTGTACATATGCATAATAATTAAAATTAAATAATCCACCTCAATATTGTATATATTCATCAAATTCAAATTGACTTATGGTATATTACATCTAATAATATTCAATATTTTTCTTCACCATCCCAAAGTTTTAGGTTTTTTTAATCACTATGCAAAAAACATAATAGACTATAGTAGATGAAAAAAATTGATTATATTTTATTTTTCTACTCCACATAATTTTAGGTTTTTCCCCACTAAAAAACAAAGTTAAAAGGCTATAATCCATGACATATTTTTTTATAAAATAGGTAATAATTAAAATATATGATCAAGCTAGAATTTATTTATATTTACCATTTTCACATTGAATTATGGTTTATTAGACGCAAATATATTCAATTTGAATCTTCTCCATCCCCAAATTTCTTGTTTCTTCGTCAAAAAGCCACAGATTTGAAAGACTATAACTGAATGAAAAATAAATTATATCAAAAATGGGCAAACACTAAAATTAAATATTTAAGTTCAATGTTATTTGTGTTCACCATAATCACATTGTATTATGGTATAATAGATGTAAAAAAATTCTTTATTTTTCTTCTTCTCCATCACCAATATTTTGGTTTCTTAACCTCTAAGAAATCAAGTTAAGAGACTACAAATAAATGACGCATAATTTGTACATATGCATAATAATTAAAATTAAATAATCCACCTCAATATTGTATATATTCATCAAATTCAAATTGACTTATGGTATATTACATCTAATAATATTCAATATTTTTCTTCACCATCCCAAAGTTTTAGGTTTTTTTAATCACTATGCAAAAAACATAATAGACTATAGTAGATGAAAAAAATTGATTATATTTTATTTTTCTACTCCACATAATTTTAGGTTTTTCCCCACTAAAAAACAAAGTTAAAAGGCTATAATCCATGACATATTTTTTATAAAATAGGTAATAATTAAAATATATGATCAAGCTAGAATTTATTTATATTTACCATTTTCACATTGAATTATGGTTTATTAGACGCAAATATATTCAATTTGAATCTTCTCCATCCCCAAATTTCTTGTTTCTTCGTCAAAAAGCCACAGATTTGAAAGACTATAACTGAATGAAAAATAAATTATATCAAAAATGGGCAAATACTAAAATTAAATATTTAAGCTCAATGTTATTTGTATTCACCATAATCACATTATATTATGGTATAATAGATGTACAAAAATACCATATTTTTCTTCTTCTCCAACACCAATAATTTGGTTTCTTAACCTCTAAGAAATTAAGTTAAGAGACTAAAAATGAATGACGCATAATTTGTACATATGCATAATAATTAAAATTAAATAATCCACCTCAATATTGTTTATATTCATCAAATTCAAATTGACTTATGGTATGTTACATCTAATAATATTCAATATTTTTCTTCACCATCCCAAAGTTTTAGGTTTTTTTAATCACTATGCAAAAAACATAATAGACTATAGTAGATGAAAAAAATTGATTATATTTTATTTTTCTACTCCACATAATTTTAGGTTTTCCCCACTAAAAAACAAAGTTAAAAGGCTATAATCCATGACATATTTTTTATAAAATAGGTAATAATTAAAATATATGATCAAGCTAGAATTTATTTATATTTACTATTTTCACATTGAATTATGGTTTATTATATGCAAATATATTCAATATGATTCTTCTCCATCCCTAAATTTCTTGTTTCTTCGTCAGTAAGCCACAGATTTGAAAGACTATAAATGAATGACAAATAAATTATATCAAAAATGGCCAATCATTAAAATTAAATATTTAAGCTCAATGTTATTTGGGTTCATCATAATCACATTATATTATGGTATAATAGATGTAAAAAAATTCTATATTTTTCTTCTTCTCCATCACCAATATTTTGGTTTCTTAACCTCTAAGAAATTAAGTTAAGAGACTACAAATGAATGACGCATAATTTGTACATATGCATAATCATTAAAATTAAATAATCCACCTCAATATTGTTTATATTCATCAAATTCAAATTTACTTATGGTATGTTACATCTAATAATATTTAATATTTTTCTTCAGCATCCCAAAGTTTTAGGTTTTTTTAATCACTATGCAAAAAACATAATAGACTATTGTAGATGAAAAAAATTGATTATATTTTATTTTTCTACTCCACATAATTTTAGGTTTTTCCCCACTAAAAAACAAAGTTAAAAGGATATAATCCATGACATATTTTTTATAAAATAGGTAATAATTAAAATATATGATCAAGCTAGAATTTATTTATATTTACCATTTTCACATTGAATTATGGTTTATTAGACGCAAATATATTCAATTTGAATCTTCTCCATCCCCAAATTTCTTGTTTCTTCGTCAAAAAGCCACATATTTGAAAGACTATAACTGAATGAAAAATAAATTATATCAAAAATGGGCAAACACTAAAATTAAATATTTAAGCTCAATGTTATTTGTATTCACCATAATCACATTATATTATGGTATAATAGATGTACAAAAATACCATATTTTTCTTCTTCTCCAACACCAATAATTTGGTTTCTTAACCTCTAAGAAATTAAGTTAAGAGACTAAAAATGAATGACGCATAATTTGTACATATGCATAATAATTAAAATTAAATAATCCACCTCAATATTGTTTATATTCATCAAATTCAAATTTACTTATGGTATGTTACATCTAATAATATTCAATATTTTTCTTCACCATCCCAAAGTTTTAGGTTTTTTTAATCACTATGCAAAAAACATAATAGACTATAGTAGATGAAAAAAATTGATTATATTTTATTTTTCTACTCCACATAATTTTAGGTTTTCCCCACTAAAAAACAAAGTTAAAAGGCTATAATCCATGACATATTTTTTATAAAATAGGTAATAATTAAAATATATGATCAAGCTAGAATTTATTTATATTTACTATTTTCACATTGAATTATGGTTTATTATATGCAAATATATTCAATATGATTCTTCTCCATCCCTAAATTTCTTGTTTCTTCGTCAGTAAGCCACAGATTTGAAAGACTATAAATGAATGACAAATAAATTATATCAAAAATGGCCAATCATTAAAATTAAATATTTAAGCTCAATGTTATTTGGGTTCATCATAATCACATTATATTATGGTATAATAGATGTAAAAAAATTCTATATTTGTCTTCTTCTCCATCACCAATATTTTGGTTTCTTAACCTCTAAGAAATTAAGTTAAGAGACTACAAATGAATGACGCATAATTTGTACATATGCATAATAATTAAAATTAAATAATCCACCTCAATATTGTTTATATTCATCAAATTCAAATTTACTTATGGTATGTTACATCTAATAATATTTAATATTTTTCTTCAGCATCCCAAAGTTTTAGGTTTTTTTAATCACTATGCAAAAAACATAATAGACTATTGTAGATGAAAAAAATTGATTATATTTTATTTTTCTACTCCACATAATTTTAGGTTTTTCCCCACTAAAAAACAAAGTTAAAAGGCTATAATCCATGACATATTTTTTATAAAATAGGTAATAATTAAAATATATGATCAAGCTAGAATTTATTTATATTTACCATTTTCACATTGAATTATGGTTTATTAGACGCAAATATATTCAATTTGAATCTTCTCCATCCCCAAATTTCTTGTTTCTTCGTCAAAAAGCCACATATTTGAAAGACTATAACTGAATGAAAAATAAATTATATCAAAAATGGGCAAACACTAAAATTAAATATTTAAGTTCAATGTTATTTGTGTTCACCATAATCACATTGTATTATGGTATAATAGATGTAAAAAAATTCTTTATTTTTCTTCTTCTCCATCACCAATATTTTGGTTTCTTAACCTCTAAGAGATCAAGTTAAGAGACTACAAATAAATGACGCATAATTTGTACATATGCATAATAATTAAAATTAAATAATCCACCTCAATATTGTATATATTCATCAAATTCAAATTGACTTATGGTATATTACATCTAATAATATTCAATATTTTTCTTCACCATCCCAAAGTTTTAGGTTTTTTTAATCACTATGCAAAAAACATAATAGACTATAGTAGATGAAAAAAATTGATTATATTTTATTTTTCTACTCCACATAATTTTAGGTTTTTCCCCACTAAAAAACAAAGTTAACAGGCTATAATCCATGACATATTTTTTATAAAATAGGTAATAATTAAAATATATGATCAAGCTAGAATTTATTTATATTTACCATTTTCACATTGAATTATGGTTTATTAGACGCAAATATATTCAATTTGAATCTTCTCCATCCCCAAATTTCTTGTTTCTTCGTCAAAAAGCCACAGATTTGAAAGACTATAACTGAATGAAAAATAAATTATATCAAAAATGGGCAAACACTAAAATTAAATATTTAAGCTCAATGTTATTTTTATTCACCCTAATCACATTATATTATGGTATAATAGATGTACAAAAATACCATATTTTTCTTCTTCTCCATCACCAATAATTTGGTTTCTTAACCTCTAAGAAATTAAGTTAAGAGACTAAAAATGAATGACGCATAATTTGTACATATGCATAATAATTAAAATTAAATAATCCACCACAATATTGTTTATATTCATCAAATTCAAATTGACTTATGGTATGTTACATCTAATAATATTCAATATTTTTCTTCACCATCCCAAAGTTTTAGGTTTTTTTAATCACTATGCAAAAAACATAATAGACTATAGTAGATGAAAAAAATTGATTATATTTTATTTTTCTACTCCACATAATTTTAGGTTTTTCCCCACTAAAAAACAAAGTTAAAAGGCTATAATCCATGACATATTTTTTATAAAATAGGTAATAATTAAAATATATGATCAAGCTAGAATTTATTTATATTTACCATTTTCACATTGAATTATGGTTTATTAGACGCAAATATATTCAATTTGAATCTTCTCCATCCCCAAATTTCTTGTTTCTTCGTCAAAAAGCCACATATTTGAAAGACTATAACTGAATGAAAAATAAATTATATCAAAAATGGGCAAGCACTAAAATTAAATATTTAAGTTCAATGTTATTTGTGTTCACCATAATCACATTGTATTATGGTATAATAGATGTAAAAAAATTCTTTATTTTTCTTCTTCTCCATCACCAATATTTTGGTTTCTTAACCTCTAAGAGATCAAGTTAAGAGACTACAAATAAATGACGCATAATTTGTACATATGCATAATAATTAAAATTAAATAATCCACCTCAATATTGTATATATTCATCAAATTCAAATTGACTTATGGTATATTACATCTAATAATATTCAATATTTTTCTTCACCATCCCAAAGTTTTAGGTTTTTTTAATCACTATGCAAAAAACATAATAGACTATAGTAGATGAAAAAAATTGATTATATTTTATTTTTCTACTCCACATAATTTTAGGTTTTTCCCCACTAAAAAACAAAGTTAACAGGCTATAATCCATGACATATTTTTTATAAAATAGGTAATAATTAAAATATATGATCAAGCTAGAATTTATTTATATTTACCATTTTCACATTGAATTATGGTTTATTAGACGCAAATATATTCAATTTGAATCTTCTCCATCCCCAAATTTCTTGTTTCTTCGTCAAAAAGCCACAGATTTGAAAGACTATAACTGAATGAAAAATAAATTATATCAAAAATGGGCAAACACTAAAATTAAATATTTAAGCTCAATGTTATTTGTATTCACCATAATCACATTATATTATGGTATAATAGATGTACAAAAATACCATATTTTTCTTCTTCTCCATCACCAATAATTTGGTTTCTTAACCTCTAAGAAATTAAGTTAAGAGACTAAAAATGAATGACGCATAATTTGTACATATGCATAATAATTAAAATTAAATAATCCACCTCAATATTGTTTATATTCATCAAATTCAAATTGACTTATGGTATGTTACATCTAATAATATTCAATATTTTTCTTCACCATCCCAAAGTTTTAGGTTTTTTTAATCACTATGCAAAAAACATAATAGACTATAGTAGATGAAAAAAATTGATTATATTTTATTTTTCTACTCCACATAATTTTAGGTTTTTCCCCACTAAAAAACAAAGTTAAAAGGCTATAATCCATGACATATTTTTTATAAAATAGGTAATAATTAAAATATATGATCAAGCTAGAATTTATTTATATTTACCATTTTCACATTGAATTATGGTTTATTAGACGCAAATATATTCAATTTGAATCTTCTCCATCCCCAAATTTCTTGTTTCTTCGTCAAAAAGCCACATATTTGAAAGACTATAACTGAATGAAAAATAAATTATATCAAAAATGGGCAAGCACTAAAATTAAATATTTAAGTTCAATGTTATTTGTGTTCACCATAATCACATTGTATTATGGTATAATAGATGTAAAAAAATTCTTTATTTTTCTTCTTCTCCATCACCAATATTTTGGTTTCTTAACCTCTAAGAGATCAAGTTAAGAGACTACAAATAAATGACGCATAATTTGTACATATGCATAATAATTAAAATTAAATAATCCACCTCAATATTGTATATATTCATCAAATTCAAATTGACTTATGGTATGTTACATCTAATAATATTCAATATTTTTCTTCACCATCCCAAAGTTTTAGGTTTTTTTAATCACTATGCAAAAAACATAATAGACTATAGTAGATGAAAAAAATTGATTATATTTTATTTTTCTACTCCACATAATTTTAGGTTTTTCCCCACTAAAAAACAAAGTTAAAAGGCTATAATCCATGACATATTTTTTATAAAATAGGTAATAATTAAAATATATGATCAAGCTAGAATTTATTTATATTTACCATTTTCACATTGAATTATGGTTTATTAGACGCAAATATATTCAATTTGAATCTTCTCCATCCCCAAATTTCTTGTTTCTTCGTCAAAAAGCCACAGATTTGAAAGACTATAACTGAATGAAAAATAAATTATATCAAAAATGGGCAAACACTAAAATTAAATATTTAAGCTCAATGTTATTTGTATTCACCATAATCACATTATATTATGGTATAATAGATGTACAAAAATACCATATTTTTCTTCTTCTCCATCACCAATAATTTGGTTTCTTAACCTCTAAGAAATTAAGTTAAGAGACTAAAAATGAATGACGCATAATTTGTACATATGCATAATAATTAAAATTAAATAATCCACCTCAATATTGTTTATATTCATCAAATTCAAATTGACTTATGGTATGTTACATCTAATAATATTCAATATTTTTCTTCACCATCCCAAAGTTTTAGGTTTTTTTAATCACTATGCAAAAAACATAATAGACTATAGTAGATGAAAAAAATTGATTATATTTTATTTTTCTACTCCACATAATTTTAGGTTTTTCCCCACTAAAAAACAAAGCTAAAAGGCTATAATCCATGACATATTTTTTATAAAATAGGTAATAATTAAAATATATGATCAAGCTAGAATTTATTTATATTTACTATTTTCACATTGAATTATGGTTTATTATATGCAAATATATTCAATATGATTCTTCTCCATCCCTAAATTTCTTGTTTCTTCGTCAGTAAGCCACAGATTTGAAAGACTATAAATGAATGACAAATAAATTATATCAAAAATGGCCAATCATTAAAATTAAATATTTAAGCTCAATGTTATTTGTGTTCATCATAATCACATTATATTATGGTATAATAGATGTAAAAAAATTCTATATTTTTCTTCTTCTCCATCACCAATATTTTGGTTTCTTAACCTCTAAGAAATTAAGTTAAGAGACTACAAATGAATGACGCATAATTTGTACATATGCATAATAATTAAAATTAAATAATCCACCTCAATATTATTTATATTCATCAAATTCAAATTTACTTATGGTATGTTAAATCTAATAATATTCAATATTTTTCTTCACCATCCCAAAGTTTTAGGTTTTTTTAATCACTATGCAAAAAACATAATAGACTATAGTAGATGAAAAAAATTGATTATATTTTATTTTTCTACTCCACATAATTTTAGGTTTTTCCCCACTAAAAACCAAAGTTAAAAGGCTATAATCCATGACATATTTTTTATAAAATAGGTAATAATTAATATATATGATCAAGCTAGAATTTATTTATATTTACCATTTTCACATTGAATTATGGTTTATTAGACGCAAATATATTCAATTTGAATCTTCTCCATCCCCAAATTTCTTGTTTCTTCGTCAAAAAGCCACAAATTTGAAAGACTATAAGTGAATGAAAAATAAATTATATCAAAAAAGGGCAAACACTAAAATTAAATATTTAAGCTCAATGTTATTTGTATTCACCATAATCACATTATATTATGGTATAATAGATGTACAAAAATACCATATTTTTCTTCTTCTCCATCACCAATATTTTGGTTTCTTAACCTCTAAGAAATTAAGTTAAGAGACTACAAATGAATGACGCATAATTTGTACATATGCATAATAATTAAAATTAAATAATCCACCTCAATATTGTTTATATTCATCAAATTCAAATTGACTTATGGTATGTTACATCTAATAATATTCAATATTTTTCTTCACCATCCCAAAGTTTTAGGTTTTTTTAATCACTATGCAAAAAACATAATAGACTATAGTAGATGAAAAAAATTGATTATATTTTATTTTTCTACTCCACATAATTTTAGGTTTTTCCCCACTAAAAAACAAAGTTAAAAGGCTATAATCCATGACATATTTTTTATAAAATAGGTAATAATTAAAATATATGATCAAGCTAGAATTTATTTATATTTACTATTTTCACATTGAATTATGGTTTATTATATGCAAATATATTCAATATGATTCTTCTCCATCCCTAAATTTCTTGTTTCTTCGTCAGCAAGCCACAGATTTGAAAGACTATAAATGAATGACAAATAAATTATATCAAAAATGGCCAATCATTAAAATTAAATATTTAAGCTCAATGTTATTTGTGTTCATCATAATCACATTATATTATGGTATAATAGATGTAAAAAAAATTCTATATTTTTCTTCTTCTCCATCACCAATATTTTGGTTTCTTAACCTCTAAGAAATTAAGTTAAGAGATTACAAATGAATGACGCATAATTTGTACATCTGCATAATAATTAAAATTAAATAATCCACCTCAATATTGTTTATATTCATCAAATTCAAATTTACTTATGGTATGTTACATCTAATAATATTCAATATTTTTCTTCAGCATCCCAAAGTTTTAGGTTTTTTTAATCACTATGCAAAAAACATAATAGACTATAGTAGATGAAAAAAATTGATTATATTTTATTTTTCTACTCCACATAATTTTAGGTTTTTCCCCACTAAAAAACAAAGTTAAAAGGCTATAATCCATGACATATTTTTTATAAAATAGGTAATAATTAATATATATGATCAAGCTAGAATTTATTTATATTTACCATTTTCACATTGAATTATGGTTTATTAGACGCAAATATATTCAATTTGAATCTTCTCCATCCCCAAATTTCTTGTTTCTTCGTCAAAAAGCCACAAATTTGAAAGACTATAAGTGAATGAAAAATAAATTATATCAAAAAAGGGCAAACACTAAAATTAAATATTTAAGTTCAATGTTATTTGTATTCACCATAATCACATTATATTATGGTATAATAGATGTACAAAAATACCATATTTTTCTTCTTCTCCATCACCAATATTTTGGTTTCTTAACCTCTAAGAAATTAAGTTAAGAGACTACAAATGAATGACGCATAATTTGTACATATGCATAATAATTAAAATTAAATAATCCACCTCAATATTGTTTATATTCATCAAATTCAAATTGACTTATGGTATGTTACATCTAATAATATTCAATATTTTTCTTCAGCATCCCAAAGTTTTAGGTTTTTTTAATCACTATGCAAAAAACATAATAGACTATAGTAGATGAAAAAAATTGATTATATTTTATTTTTCTACTCCACATAATTTTAGGTTTTTCCCCACTTAAAAACAAAGTTAAAAGGCTATAATCCATGACATATTTTTTATAAAATAGGTAATAATTAAAATATATGATCAAGCTAGAATTTATTTATATTTACTATTTTCACATTGAATTATGGTTTATTATATGCAAATATATTCAATATGATTCTTCTCCATCCCTAAATTTCTTGTTTCTTCGTCAGTAAGCCACAGATTTGAAAGACTATAAATGAATGACAAATAAATTATATCAAAAATGGCCAATCATTAAAATGAAATATTTAAGCTCAATGTTATTTGTGTTCATCATAATCACATTATATTATGGTATAATAGATGTAAAAAAAATTCTATATTTTTCTTCTTCTCCATCACCAATATTTTGGTTTCTTAACCTCTAAGAAATTAAGTTAAGAGACTAAAAATGAATGACGCATAATTTGTACATATGCATAATAATTAAAATTAAATAATCCACCTCAATATTGTTTATATTCATCAAATTCAAATTGACTTATGGTATATTACATCTAATAATATTCAATATTTTTCTTCACCATCCAAAAGTTTTAGGTTTTTTTAATCACTATGCAAAAAACATAATAGACTATAGTAGATGAAAAAATTGATTATATTTTATTTTTCTACTCCACATAATTTTAGGTTTTTTCCCACTAAAAAACAAAGTTAAAAGCCTATAATCCATGACATATTTTTTATAAAATAGGTAATAATTAATATATATGATCAAGCTAGAATTTATTTATATTTACCATTTTCACATTGAATTATGGTTTATTAGACGCAAATATATTCAATATGATTCTTCTCCATCCCCAAATTTCTTGTTTCTTCGTCAGTAAGCCACAAATTTGAAAGACTATAAGTGAATGACAAATAAATTATATCAAAAATGGGCAATCACTAAAATTAAATATTTAAGTTCAATGTTATTTGTGTTCACCATAATCACATTGTATTATGGTATAATAGATGTACAAAAATACCATATTTTTCTTCTTCTCCATCACCAATATTTTGGTTTCTTAACCTCTAAGAAATCTAGTTAAGAGACTACAAATGAATGACGCATAATTTGTACATATGCATAATAATTAAAATTAAATAATCCACCTCAATATTGTATATATTCATCAAATTCAAATTGACTTATGGTATATTACATCTAATAATATTCAATATTTTTCTTCACCATCCCAAAGTTTTAGGTTTTTTTAATCACTATGCAAAAAACATAATAGACTATAGTAGATGAAAAAAATTGATTATATTTTATTTTTCTACTCCACATAATTTTAGGTTTTTCCCCACTAAAAAACAAAGTTAAAAGGCTATAATCCATGACATATTTTTTATAAAATAGGTAATAATTAAAATATATGATCAAGCTAGAATTTATTTATATTTACTATTTTCACATTGAATTATGGTTTATTAGACGCAAATATATTCAATATGATTCTTCTCCATCCCTAAATTTCTTGTTTCTTCGTCAAAAAGCCACAGATTTGAAAGACTATAACTGAATGAAAAATAAATTATATCAAAAATGGGCAAACACTAAAATTAAATATTTAAGCTCAATGTTATTTGTGTTCATCATAATCACATTATATTATTGTATAATAGATGTAAAAAAAATTCTTTATTTTTCTTCTTCTCCATCACCAATAATTTGGTTTCTTAACCTCTAAGAAATTAAGTTAAGAGACTACAAATGAATGACGCATAATTTGTACATATGCATAATAATTAAAATTAAATAATCCACCTCAATATTGTTTATATTCATCAAATTCAAATTGATTTATGGTATGTTACATCTAATAATATTCAATATTTTTCTTCAGCATCCCAAAGTTTTAGGTTTTTTTAATCACTATGCAAAAAACATAATAGACTATAGTAGATGAAAAAAATTGATTATATTTTATTTTTCTACTCCACATAATTTTAGGTTTTTCCCCACTAAAAAACAAAGTTAAAAGGCTATAATCCATGACATATTTTTTATAAAATAGGTAATAATTAAAATATATGATCAAGCTAGAATTTATTTATATTTACCATTTTCACATTGAATTATGGTTTATTAGACGCAAATATATTCAATTTGAATCTTCTCCATCCCCAAATTTCTTGTTTCTTCGTCAAAAAGCCACAGATTTGAAAGACTATAAGTGAATGACAAATAAATTATATCAAAAATGGGCAATCACTAAAATTAAATATTTAAGTTCAATGTTATTTGTGTTCACCATAATCACATTGTATTATGGTATAATAGATGTACAAAAATACCATATTTTTCTTCTTCTCCATCACCAATATTTTGGTTTCTTAACCTCTAAGAAATCTAGTTAAGAGACTACAAATGAATGACGCATAATTTGTACATATGCATAATAATTAAAATTAAATAATCCACCTCAATATTGTATATATTCATCAAATTCAAATTGACTTATGGTATATTACATCTAATAATATTCAATATTTTTCTTCACCATCCCAAAGTTTTAGGTTTTTTTAATCACTATGCAAAAAACATAATAGACTATAGTAGATGAAAAAAATTGATTATATTTTATTTTTCTACTCCACATAATTTTAGGTTTTTCCCCACTAAAAAACAAAGTTAAAAGGCTATAATCCATGACATATTTTTTATAAAATAGGTAATAATTAAAATATATGATCAAGCTAGAATTTATTTATATTTACTATTTTCACATTGAATTATGGTTTATTAGACGCAAATATATTCAATATGATTCTTCTCCATCCCTAAATTTCTTGTTTCTTCGTCAAAAAGCCACAGATTTGAAAGACTATAACTGAATGAAAAATAAATTATATCAAAAATGGGCAAACACTAAAATTAAATATTTAAGCTCAATGTTATTTGTGTTCATCATAATCACATTATATTATGGTATAATAGATGTAAAAAAAATTCTTTATTTTTCTTCTTCTCCATCACCAATAATTTGGTTTCTTAACCTCTAAGAAATTAAGTTAAGAGACTACAAATGAATGACGCATAATTTGTACATATGCATAATAATTAAAATTAAATAATCCACCTCAATATTGTTTATATTCATCAAATTCAAATTGATTTATGGTATGTTACATCTAATAATATTCAATATTTTTCTTCAGCATCCCAAAGTTTTAGGTTTTTTTAATCACTATGCAAAAAACATAATAGACTATAGTAGATGAAAAAAATTGATTATATTTTATTTTTCTACTCCACATAATTTTAGGTTTTTCCCCACTAAAAAACAAAGTTAAAAGGCTATAATCCATGACATATTTTTTATAAAATAGGTAATAATTAAAATATATGATCAAGCTAGAATTTATTTATATTTACCATTTTCACATTGAATTATGGTTTATTAGACGCAAATATATTCAATTTGAATCTTCTCCATCCCCAAATTTCTTGTTTCTTCGTCAAAAAGCCACAGATTTGAAAGACTATAAGTGAATGACAAATAAATTATATCAAAAATGGGCAATCACTAAAATTAAATATTTAAGTTCAATGTTATTTGTGTTCACCATAATCACATTGTATTATGGTATAATAGATGTACAAAAATACCATATTTTTCTTCTTCTCCATCACCAATATTTTGGTTTCTTAACCTCTAAGAAATCTAGTTAAGAGACTACAAATGAATGACGCATAATTTGTACATATGCATAATAATTAAAATTAAATAATCCACCTCAATATTGTATATATTCATCAAATTCAAATTGACTTATGGTATATTACATCTAATAATATTCAATATTTTTCTTCACCATCCCAAAGTTTTAGGTTTTTTTAATCACTATGCAAAAAACATAATAGACTATAGTAGATGAAAAAAATTGATTATATT
The DNA here is from genome assembly GCA_963859935.3 of Lathyrus sativus. Lineage (NCBI taxonomy): Eukaryota > Viridiplantae > Streptophyta > Magnoliopsida > Fabales > Fabaceae > Lathyrus > Lathyrus sativus. Next base: position 10,357,821 of record OZ012739.1, on the reverse strand, counting down.
TTATTTTTCTACTCCACATAATTTTAGGTTTTTCCCCACTAAAAAACAAAGTTAAAAGGCTATAATCCATGACATATTTTTTATAAAATAGGTAATAATTAAAATATATGATCAAGCTAGAATTTATTTATATTTACTATTTTCACATTGAATTATGGTTTATTAGACGCAAATATATTCAATATGATTCTTCTCCATCCCTAAATTTCTTGATTCTTCGTCAAAAAGCCACAGATTTGAAAGACTATAACTGAATGAAAAATAAATTATATCAAAAATGGGCAAACACTAAAATTAAATATTTAAGCTCAATGTTATTTGTGTTCATCATAATCACATTATATTATGGTATAATAGATGTAAAAAAAATTATTTATTTTTCTTCTTCTCCATCACCAATAATTTGGTTTCTTAACCTCTAAGAAATTAAGTTAAGAGACTACAAATGAATGACGCATAATTTGTACATATGCATAATAATTAAAATTAAATAATCCACCTCAATATTGTTTATATTCATCAAATTCAAATTGATTTATGGTATGTTACATCTAATAATATTCAATATTTTTCTTCAGCATCCCAAAGTTTTGGGTTTTTTTAATCACTATGCAAAAAACATAATAGACTATAGTAGATGAAAAAAATTGATTATATTTTATTTTTCTACTCCACATAATTTTAGGTTTTTCCCCACTAAAAAACAAAGTTAAAAGGCTATAATCCATGACATATTTTTTATAAAATAGGTAATAATTAAAATATATGATCAAGCTAGAATTTATTTATATTTACCATTTTCACATTGAATTATGGTTTATTAGACGCAAATATATTCAATTTGAATCTTCTCCATCCCCAAATTTCTTGTTTCTTCGTCAAAAAGCCACAGATTTGAAAGACTATAACTGAATGAAAAATAAATTATATCAAAAATGGGCAAACACTAAAATTAAATATTTAAGCTCAATGTTATTTGTGTTCATCATAATCACATTATATTATGGTATAATAGATGTAAAAAAATACCATATTTTTCTTCTTCTCCATCACCAATAATTTGGTTTCTTAACCTCTAAGAAATTAAGTTAAGAGACTACAAATGAATGACGCATAATTTGTACATATGCATAATAATTAAAATTAAATAATCCACCTCAATATTGTTTATATTCATCAAATTCAAATTTACTTATGGTATGTTACATCTAATAATATTCAATATTTTTCTTCAGCATCCCAAAGTTTTAGGTTTTTTTAATCACTATGCAAAAAACATAATAGACGATAGTAGATGAAAAAAATTGATTATATTTTATTTTTCTACTCCACATAATTTTAGGTTTTTCCCCACTAAAAAACAAAGTTAAAAGGCTATAATTCATGACATATTTTTTATAAAATAGGTAATAATTAAAATATATGATCAAGCTAGAATTTATTTATATTTACTATTTTCACATTGAATTATGGTTTATTAGACGCAAATATATTCAATATGAATCTTCTCCATCCCCAAATTTCTTGTTTCTTCGTCAAAAAGCCACAGATTTGAAAGACTATAAATGAATGACAAATAAATTATACCAAAAATGGGCAATCACTAAAATTAAATATTTAAGCTCAATGTTATTTGTGTTCACCATAATCACATTGTATTATGGTATAATAGATGTAAAAAAATACCATATTTTTCTTCTTCTCCAACACCAATAATTTGGTTTCTTAACCTCTAAGAAATTAAGTTAAGAGACTACAAATGAATGACGCATAATTTGTACATATGCATAATAATTAAAATTAAATAATCCACCTCAATATTGTTTATATTCATCAAATTCAAATTGACTTATGGTATATTACATCTAATAATATTCAATATTTTTCTTCAGCATCCCAAAGTTTTAGGTTTTTTTAATCACTGTGCAAAAAACATAATAGACTATAGTAGATGAAAAAAATTGATTATATTTTATTTTTCTACTCCACATAATTTTAGGTTTTCCCCCACTAAAAAACAAAGTTAAAAGGCTATAATCCATGACATATTTTTTATAAAATAGGTAATAATTAAAATATATGATCAAGCTAGAATTTATTTATATTTACCATTTTCACATTGAATTATGGTTTATTAGACGCAAATATATTCAATATGATTCTTCTCCATCCCTAAATTTCTTGTTTCTTCGTCAAAAAGCCACAGATTTGAAAGACTATAACTGAATGAAAAATAAATTATATCAAAAATGGGCAAACACTAAAATTAAATATTTAAGCTCAATGTTATTTGTGTTCATCATAATTAGATTATATTATGGTATAATAGATGTAAAAAAAATTCTTTATTTTTCTTCTTCTCCATCACCAATAATTTGGTTTCTTAACCTCTAAGAAATTAAGTTAAGAGACTACAAATGAATGACGCATAATTTGTACATATGCATAATAATTAAAATTAAATAATCCACCTCAATATTGTTTATATTCATCAAATTCAAATTGATTTATGGTATGTTACATCTAATAATATTCAATATTTTTCTTCAGCATCCCAAAGTTTTAGGTTTTTTTAATCACTATGCAAAAAACATAATAGACTATAGTAGATGAAAAAAATTGATTATATTTTATTTTTCTACTCCACATAATTTTAGGTTTTTCCCCACTAAAAAACAAAGTTAAAAGGCTATAATCCATGACATATTTTTTATAAATTAGGTAATAATTAAAATATATGATCAAGCTAGAATTTATTTATATTTACCATTTTCACATTGAATTATGGTTTATTAGACGCAAATATATTCAATTTGAATCTTCTCCATCCCCAAATTTCTTGTTTCTTCGTCAAAAAGCCACAGATTTGAAAGACTATAACTGAATGAAAAATAAATTATATAAAAAATGGGCAAACACTAAAATTAAATATTTAAGCTCAATGTTATTTGTGTTCATCATAATCACATTATATTATGGTATAATAGATGTAAAAAAATACCATATTTTTCTTCTTCTCCATCACCAATAATTTGGTTTCTTAACCTCTAAGAAATTAAGTTAAGAGACTACAAATGAATGACGCATAATTTGTACATATGCATAATAATTAAAATTAAATAATCCACCTCAATATTGTTTATATTCATCAAATTCAAATTTACTTATGGTATGTTACATCTAATAATATTCAATATTTTTCTTCAGCATCCCAAAGTTTTAGGTTTTTTTAATCACTATGCAAAAAACATAATAGACTATAGTAGATGAAAAAAATTGATTATATTTTATTTTTCTACTCCACATAATTTTAGGTTTTTCCCCACTAAAAAACAAAGTTAAAAGGCTATAATTCATGACATATTTTTTATAAAATAGGTAATAATTAAAATATATGATCAAGCTAGAATTTATTTATATTTACTATTTTCACATTGAATTATGGTTTATTAGACGCAAATATATTCAATATGAATCTTCTCCATCCCCAAATTTCTTGTTTCTTCGTCAAAAAGCCACAGATTTGAAAGACTATAAATGAATGACAAATAAATTATACCAAAAATGGGCAATCACTAAAATTAAATATTTAAGCTCAATGTTATTTGTGTTCACCATAATCACATTGTATTATGGTATAATAGATGTAAAAAAATACCATATTTTTCTTCTTCTCCAACACCAATAATTTGGTTTCTTAACCTCTAAGAAATTAAGTTAAGAGACTACAAATGAATGACGCATAATTTGTACATATGCATAATAATTAAAATTAAATAATCCACCTCAATATTGTTTATATTCATCAAATTCAAATTGACTTATGGTATATTACATCTAATAATATTCAATATTTTTCTTCAGCATCCCAAAGTTTTAGGTTTTTTTAATCACTGTGCAAAAAACATAATAGACTATAGTAGATGAAAAAAATTGATTATATTTTATTTTTCTACTCCACATAATTTTAGGTTTTTCCCCACTAAAAAACAAAGTTAAAAGGCTATAATCCATGACATATTTTTTATAAAATAGGTAATAATTAAAATATATGATCAAGCTAGAATTTATTTATATTTACCATTTTCACATTGAATTATGGTTTATTAGACGCAAATATATTCAATATGATTCTTCTCCATCCCTAAATTTCTTGTTTCTTCGTCAAAAAGCCACAGATTTGAAAGACTATAACTGAATGAAAAATAAATTTTATCAAAAATGGGCAAACACTAAAATTAAATATTTAAGCTCAATGTTATTTGTGTTCATCATAATCACATTATATTATGGTATAATAGATGTAAAAAAAATACCATATTTTTCTTCTTCTCCATCACCAATAATTTGGTTTCATAACCTCTAAGAAATTAAGTTAAGAGACTACAAATGAATGACGCATAATTTGTACATATGCATAATAATTAAAATTAAATAATCCACCTCAATATTGTTTATATTCATCAAATTCAAATTGATTTATGGTATGTTACATCTAATAATATTCAATATTTTTCTTCAGCATCCCAAAGTTTTAGGTTTTTTTAATCACTATGCACAAAACATAATAGACTATAGTAGATGAAAAAAATTGATTATATTTTATTTTTCTACTCCACATAATTTTAGGTTTTTCCCCACTAAAAAACAAAGTTAAAAGGCTATAATCCATGACATATTTTTTATAAAATAGGTAATAATTAAAATATATGATCAAGCTAGAATTTATTTATATTTACCATTTTCACATTGAATTATGGTTTATTAGACGCAAATATATTCAATTTGAATCTTCTCCATCCCCAAATTTCTTGTTTCTTCGTCAGTAAGCCACAGATTTGAAAGACTATAACTGAATGAAAAATAAATTATATAAAAAATGGGCAAACACTAAAATTAAATATTTAAGCTCAATGTTATTTGTGTTCATCATAATCACATTATATTATGGTATAATAGATGTAAAAAAATACCATATTTTTCTTCTTCTCCATCACCAATAATTTGGTTTCTTAACCTCTAAGAAATTAAGTTAAGAGACTACAAATGAATGACGCATAATTTGTACATATGCATAATAATTAAAATTAAATAATCCACCTCAATATTGTTTATATTCATCAAATTCAAATTTACTTATGGTATGTTACATCTAATAATATTCAATATTTTTCTTCAGCATCCCAAAGTTTTAGGTTTTTTTAATCACTATGCAAAAAACATAATAGACTATAGTAGATGAAAAAAATTGATTATATTTTATTTTTCTACTCCACATAATTTTAGGTTTTTCCCCACTAAAAAACAAAGTTAAAAGGCTATAATTCATGACATATTTTTTATAAAATAGGTAATAATTAAAATATATGATCAAGCTAGAATTTATTTATATTTACTATTTTCACATTGAATTATGGTTTATTAGACGCAAATATATTCAATATGAATCTTCTCCATCCCCAAATTTCTTGTTTCTTCGTCAAAAAGCCACAGATTTGAAAGACTATAAATGAATGACAAATAAATTATACCAAAAATGGCCAATCACTAAAATTAAATATTTAAGCTCAATGTTATTTGTGTTCACCATAATCACATTGTATTATGGTATAATAGATGTAAAAAAATACCATATTTTTCTTCTTCTCCAACACCAATAATTTGGTTTCTTAACCTCTAAGAAATTAAGTTAAGAGACTACAAATGAATGACGCATAATTTGTACATATGCATAATAATTAAAATTAAATAATCCACCTCAATATTGTTTATATTCATCAAATTCAAATTTACTTATGGTATATTACATCTAATAATATTCAATATTTTTCTTCAGCATCCCAAAGTTTTAGGTTTTTTTAATCACTATGCAAAAAACATAATAGACTATAGTAGATGAAAAAAATTGATTATATTTTATTTTTCTACTCCACATAATTTTAGGTTTTTCCCCACTAAAAAACAAAGTTAAAAGGCTATAATCCATGACATATTTTTTATAAAATAGGTAATAATTAAAATATATGATCAAGCTAGAATTTATTTATATTTACCATTTTCACATTGAATTATGGTTTATTAGACGCAAATATATTCAATTTGAATCTTCTCCATCCCCAAATTTCTTGTTTCTTCGTCAAAAAGCCACAGATTTGAAAGACTATAACTGAATGAAAAATAAATTTTATCAAAAATGGGCAAACACTAAAATTAAATATTTAAGCTCAATGTTATTTGTGTTCATCATAATCACATTATATTATGGTATAATAGATGTAAAAAAATACCATATTTTTCTTCTTCTCCATCACCAATAATTTGGTTTCTTAACCTCTAAGAAATTAAGTTAAGAGACTACAAATGAATGACGCATAATTTGTACATATGCATAATAATTAAAATTAAATAATCCACCTCAATATTGTTTATATTCATCAAATTCTAATTGACTTATGGTATGTTACATCTAATAATATTCAATATTTTTCTTCAGCATCCCAAAGTTTTAGGTTTTTTTAATCACTATGAAAAAAACATAATAGACTATAGTAGATGAAAAAATTTGATTATATTTTATTTTTCTACTCCACATAATTTTAGGTTTTTCCCCACTAAAAAACAAAGTTAAAAGGCTATAATCCATGACATATTTTTTATAAAATAGGTAATAATTAAAATATATGATCAAGCTAGAATTTATTTATATTTACTATTTTCACATTGAATTATGGTTTATTATAAGTAAATATATTCAATATGATTCTTCTCCATCCCTAAATTTCTTGTTTCTTCGTCAGTAAGCCACAGATTTGAAAGACTATAAATGAATGACAAATAAATTATATCAAAAATGGCCAATCATTAAAATTAAATATTTAAGCTCAATGTTATTTGTGTTCATCATAATCACATTATATTATGGTATAATAGATGTAAAAAAATTCTATATTTTTCTTCTTCTCCATCACCAATATTTTGGTTTCTTAACCTCTAAGAAATTAAGTTAAGAGACTACAAATGAATGACGCATAATTTGTACATATGCATAATAATTAAAATTAAATAATCCACCTCAATATTGTTTATATTCATCAAATTCTAATTGACTTATGGTATGTTACATCTAATAATATTCAATATTTTTCTTCAGCATCCCAAAGTTTTAGGTTTTTTTAATCACTATGAAAAAAACATAATAGACTATAGAAGATGAAAAAAATTGATTATATTTTATTTTTCTACTCCACATAATTTTAGGTTTTTCCCCACTAAAAAACAAAGTTAAAAGGCTATAATCCATGACATATTTTTTATAAAATAGGTAATAATTAAAATATATGATCAAGCTAGAATTTATTTATATTTACTATTTTCACATTGAATTATGGTTTATTATATGCAAATATATTCAATATGATTCTTCTCCATCCCTAAATTTCTTGTTTCTTCGTCAGTAAGCCACAGATTTGAAAGACTATAAATGAATGACAAATAAATTATATCAAAAATGGCCAATCATTAAAATTAAATATTTAAGCTCAATGTTATTTGTGTTCATCATAATCACATTATATTATGGTATAATAGATGTAAAAAAATTCTATATTTTTCTTCTTCTCCATCACCAATATTTTGGTTTCTTAACCTCTAAGAAATTAAGTTAAGAGACTACAAATGAATGACGCATAATTTGTACATATGCATAATAATTAAAATTAAATAATCCACCTCAATATTGTTTATATTCATCAAATTCAAATTTACTTATGGTATGTTACATCTAATAATATTCAATATTTTTCTTCAGCATCCCAAAGTTTTAGGTTTTTTTAATCACTATGCAAAAAACATAATAGACTATAGTAGATGAAAAAAATTGATTATATTTTATTTGTCTACTCCACATAATTTTAGCTTTTTCCCCACTAAAAAACAAAGTTAAAAGGCTATAATCCATGACATATTTTTTATAAAATAGGTAATAATTAATATATATGATCAAGCTAGAATTTATTTATATTTACCATTTTCACATTGAATTATGGTTTATTAGATGCAAATATATTCAATATGATTCTTCTCCATCCCTAAATTTCTTGTTTCTTCGTCAGTAAGCCACAGATTTGAAAGACTATAAATGAATGACAAATAAATTATATCAAAAATGGCCAATCATTAAAATTAAATATTTAAGCTCAATGTTATTTGTGTTCATCATAATCACATTATATTATGGTATAATAGATGTAAAAAAGTTCTATATTTTTCTTCTTCTCCATCACCAATATTTTGGTTTCTTAACCTCTAAGAAATTAAGTTAAGAGACTACAAATGAATGACGCATAATTTGTACATATGCATAATAATTAAAATTAAATAATCCACCTCAATATTGTTTATATTCATCAAATTCAAATTTACTTATGGTATGTTACATCTAATAATATTCAATATTTTTCTTCAGCATCCCAAAGTTTTAGGTTTTTTTAATCACTATGCAAAAAACATAATAGACTATAGTAGATGAAAAAAATTGATTATATTTTATTTTTCTACTCCACATAATTTTAGGTTTTTCCCCACTAAAAAACAAAGTTAAAAGGCTATAATCCATGACATATTTTTTATAAAATAGGTAATAATTAATATATATGATCAAGCTAGAATTTATTTATATTTACCATTTTCACATTGAATTATGGTTTATTAGATGCAAATATATTCAATATGATTCTTCTCCATCCCTAAATTTCTTGTTTCTTCGTCAGTAAGCCACAAATTTGAAAGACTATAAGTGAATGACAAATAAATTATATCAAAAATGGGCAATCACTAAAATTAAATATTTAAGTTCAATGTTATTTGTGTTCACCATAATCACATTGTATTATGGTATAATAGATGTAAAAAAAATTCTTTATTTTTCTTCTTCTCCATCACCAATATTTTGGTTTCTTAACCTCTAAGAAATTAAGTTAAGAGACTACAAATGAATGACGCATAATTTGTACATATGCATAATAATTAAAATTAAATAATCCACCTCAATATTGTTTATATTCATCAAATTCTAATTGACTTATGGTATGTTACATCTAATAATATTCAATATTTTTCTTCAGCATCCCAAAGTTTTAGGTTTTTTTAATCACTATGAAAAAAACATAATAGACTATAGTAGATGAAAAAAATTGATTATATTTTATTTTTCTACTCCACATAATTTTAGGTTTTTCCCCACTAAAAAACAAAGTTAAAAGGCTATAATCCATGACATATTTTTTATAAAATAGGTAATAATTAAAATATATGATCAAGCTAGAATTTATTTATATTTACTATTTTCACATTGAATTATGGTTTATTATATGCAAATATATTCAATATGATTCTTCTCCATCCCTAAATTTCTTGTTTCTTCGTCAGTAAGCCACAGATTTGAAAGACTATAAATGAATGACAAATAAATTATATCAAAAATGGCCAATCATTAAAATTAAATATTTAAGCTCAATGTTATTTGTGTTCATCATAATCACATTATATTATGGTATAATAGATGTAAAAAAAATTCTATATTTTTCTTCTTCTCCATCACCAATATTTTGGTTTCTTAACCTCTAAGAAATTAAGTTAAGAGACTACAAATGAATGACGCATAATTTGTACATATGCATAATAATTAAAATTAAATAATCCACCTCAATATTGTTTATATTCATCAAATTCAAATTTACTTATGGTATGTTACATCTAATAATATTCAATATTTTTCTTCAGCATCCCAAAGTTTTAGGTTTTTTTAATCACTATGCAAAAAACATAATAGACTATAGTAGATGAAAAAAATTGATTATATTTTATTTTTCTACTCCACATAATTTTAGGTTTTTCCCCACTAAAAAACAAAGTTAAAAGGCTATAATCCATGACATATTTTTTATAAAATAGGTAATAATTAATATATATGATCAAGCTAGAATTTATTTATATTTACCATTTTCACATTGAATTATGGTTTATTAGATGCAAATATATTCAATATGATTCTTCTCCATCCCTAAATTTCTTGTTTCTTCGTCAGTAAGCCACAGATTTGAAAGACTATAAATGAATGACAAATAAATTATATCAAAAATGGTCAATCATTAAAATTAAATATTTAAGCTCAATGTTATTTGTGTTCATCATAATCACATTATATTATGGTATAATAGATGTAAAAAAATTCTATATTTTTCTTCTTCTCCATCACCAATATTTTGGTTTCTTAACCTCTAAGAAATTAAGTTAAGAGACTACAAATGAATGACGCATAATTTGTACATATGCATAATAATTAAAATTAAATAATCCACCTCAATATTGTTTATATTCATCAAATTCAAATTTACTTATGGTATGTTACATCTAATAATATTCAATATTTTTCTTCAGCATCCCAAAGTTTTAGGTTTTTTTAATCACTATGCAAAAAACATAATAGACTATAGTAGATGAAAAAAATTGATTATATTTTATTTTTCTACTCCACATAATTTTAGGTTTTTCCCAACTAAAAAACAAAGTTAAAAGGCTATAATCCATGACATATTTTTTATAAAATAGGTAATAATTAATATATATGATCAAGCTAGAATTTATTTATATTTACCATTTTCACATTGAATTATGGTTTATTAGATGCATATATATTCAATATGATTCTTCTCCATCCCTAAATTTCTTGTTTCTTCGTCAGTAAGCCACAAATTTGAAAGACTATAAGTGAATGACAAATAAATTATATCAAAAATGGGCAATCACTAAAATTAAATATTTAAGTTCAATGTTATTTGTGTTCACCATAATCACATTGTATTATGGTATAATAGATGTAAAAAAAATTCTTTATTTTTCTTCTTCTCCATCACCAATATTTTGGTTTCTTAACCTCTAAGAAATCAAGTTAAGAGACTACAAATGAATGACGCATAATTTGTACATATGCATAATAATTAAAATTAAATAATCCACCTCAATATTGTATATATTCATCAAATTCAAATTGACTTATGGTATATTACATCTAATAATATTCAATATTTTTCTTCACCATCCCAAAGTTTTAGGTTTTTTTAATCACTATACAAAAAACATAATAGACTATAGTAGATGAAAAAAATTGATTATATTTTATTTTTCTACTCCACATAATTTTAGGTTTTTCCCCACTAAAAAACAAAGTTAAAAGGCTATAATCCATGACATATTTTTTATAAAATAGGTAATAATTAAAATATATGATCAAGCTAGAATTTATTTATATTTACCATTTTCACATTGAATTATGGTTTATTAGACGCAAATATATTCAATTTGAATCTTCTCCATCCCCAAATTTCTTGTTTCTTCGTCAAAAAGCCACAGATTTGAAAGACTATAACTGAATGAAAAATAAATTATATCAAAAATGGGCAAACACTAAAATTAAATATTTAAGCTCAATGTTATTTGTGTTCATCATAATCACTTTATATTATGGTATAATAGATGTAAAAAAATTCTATATTTTTCTTCTTCTCCATCACCAATAATTTGGTTTCTTAACCTCTAAGAAATTAAGTTAAGAGACTACAAATGAATGCCGCATAATTTGTACATATGCATAATAATTAAAATTAAATAATCCACCTCAATATTGTTTATATTCATCAAATTCAAATTGACTTATGGTATGTTACATCTAATAATATTCAATATTTTTCTTCACCATCCCAAAGTTTTAGGTTTTTTTAATCACTATGAAAAAAACATAATAGACTATAGTAGATGAAAAAAATTGATTATATTTTATTTTTCTACTCCACATAATTTTAGGTTTTCCCCACTAAAAAACAAAGTTAAAAGGCTATAATCCATGACATATTTATTATAAAATAGGTAATAATTAAAATATATGATCAAGCTAGAATTTATTTATATTTACCATTTTCACATTGAATTATGGTTTATTAGACGCAAATATATTCAATTTGAATCTTCTCCATCCCCAAATTTCTTGTTTCTTCGTCAAAAAGCCACAGATTTGAAAGACTATAACTGAATGAAAAATAAATTATATCAAAAATGGGCAAACACTAAAATTAAATATTTAAGCTCAATGTTATTTGTGTTCATCATAATCACATTATATTATGGTATAATAGATGTAAAAAAATACCATATTTTTCTTCTTCTCCATCACCAATAATTTGGTTTCTTAACCTCTAAGAAATTAAGTTAAGAGAATACAAATGAATGACGCATAATTTGTACATATGCATAATAATTAAAATTAAATAATCCACCTCAATATTATTTATATTCATCAAATTCAAATTGACTTATGGTATGTTACATCTAATAATATTCTATATTTTTCTTCACAATCCTAAAGTTTTAGGTTTTTTTAATCACTATGAAAAAAACATAATAGACTATAGTAGATGAAAAAAATTGATTATATTTTATTTTTCTACTCCACATAATTTTAGGTTTTTCCCCACTAAAAAACAAAGTTAAAAGGCTATAATCCATGACATATTTTTTATAAAATAGGTAATAATTAAAATATATGATCAAGCTAGAATTTATTTATATTTACCATTTTCACATTGAATTATGGTTTATTATATGCAAATATATTCAATATGATTCTTCTCCATCCCTAAATTTCTTGTTTCTTCGTCAGTAAGCCACAGATTTGAAAGACTATAAATGAATGACAAATAAATTATATCAAAAATGGCCAATCATTAAAATTAAATATTTAAGCTCAATGTTATTTGTGTTCATCATAATCACATTATATTATGGTATAATAGGTGTAAAAAAATTCTATATTTTTCTTCTTCTCCATCACCAATATTTTGGTTTCTTAACCTCTAAGAAATTAAGTTAATAGACTACAAATGAATGACGCATAATTTGTACATATGCATAATAATTAAAATTAAATAATCCACCTCAATATTGTTTATATTCATCAAATTCAAATTGACTTATGGTATGTTACATCTAATAATATTCAATATTTTTCTTCACCATCCCAAAGTTTTAGGTTTTTTTAATCACTATGAAAAAAACATAATAGACTATAGTAGATGAAAAAAATTGATTATATTTTATTTTTCTACTCCACATAATTTTAGGTTTTTCCCCACTAAAAAACAAAGTTAAAAGGCTATAATCCATGACATATTTTTTATAAAATAGGTAATAATTAAAATATATGATCAAGCTAGAATTTATTTATATTTACCATTTTCACATTGAATTATGGTTTATTAGACGCAAATATATTCAATTTGAATCTTCTCCATCCCCAAATTTCTTGTTTCTTCGTCAAAAAGCCACAGATTTGAAAGACTATAACTGAATGAAAAATAAATTATATCAAAAATGGGCAAACACTAAAATTAAATATTTAAGCTCAATGTTATTTGTGTTCATCATAATCACATTATATTATGGTATAATAGATATAAAAAAATACCATATTTTTCTTCTTCTCCATCACCAATAATTTGGTTTCTTAACCTCTAAGAAATTAAGTTAAGAGACTACAAATGAATGACGCATAATTTGTACATATGCATAATAATTAAAATTAAATAATCCACCTCAATATTGTTTATATTCATCAAATTCAAATTGACTTATGGTATGTTACATCTAATAATATTCAATATTTTTCTTCACCATCCCAAAGTTTTAGGTTTTTTTAATCACTATGAAAAAAACATAATAGACTATAGTAGATGAAAAAAATTGATTATATTTTATTTTTCTACTCCACATAATTTTAGGTTTTTCCCCACTAAAAAACAAAGTTAAAAGGCTATAATCCATGACATATTTTTTATAAAATAGGTAATAATTAAAATATATGATCAAGCTAGAATTTATTTATATTTACTATTTTCACATTGAATTATGGTTTATTATATGCAAATATATTCAATATGATTCTTCTCCATCCCTAAATTTCTTGTTTCTTCGTCAGTAAGCCACAGATTTGAAAGACTATAAATGAATGACAAATAAATTATATCAAAAATGGCCAATCATTAAAATTAAATATTTAAGCTCAATGTTATTTGTGTTCATCATAATCACATTATATTATGGTATAATAGGTGTAAAAAAATTCTATATTTTTCTTCTTCTCCATCACAAATATTTTTGTTTCTTAACCTCTTAGAAATTAAGTTAAGAGACTACAAATGAATGACGCATAATTTGTACATATGCATAATAATTAAAATTAAATAATCCACCTCAATATTGTTTATATTCATCAAATTCAAATTTACTTATGGTATGTTACATCTAATAATATTCAATATTTTTCTTCAGCAGCCCAAAGTTTTAGGTTTTTTTAATCACTATGCAAAAAACATAATAGACTATAGTAGATGAAAAAAATTGATTATATTTTATTTTTCTACTCCACATAATTTTAGGTTTGTCCCCACTAAAAAACAAAGTTAAAAGGCTATAATCCATGACATATTTTTTATAAAATAGGTAATAATTAAAATATATGATCAAGCTAGAATTTATTTATATTTACCATTTTCACATTGAATTATGGTTTATTAGACGCAAATATATTCAATTTGAATCTTCTCCATCCCCAAATTTCTTGTTTCTTCGTCAGAAAGCCACAGATTTGAACGACTATAAATGAATGACAAATAAATTATACCAAAAATGGGCAATCACTAAAATTAAATATTTAAGCTCAATGTTATTTGTGTTCACCATAATCACATTGTATTATGGTATAATAGATGTAAAAAAATACCATATTTTTCTTCTTCTCCATCACTAATAATTTGGTTTCTTAACCTCTAAGAAATTAAGTTAAGAGACTACAAATGAATGCCGCATAATTTGTACATATGCATAATAATTAAAATTAAATAATCCACCTCAATATTGTTTATATTCATCAAATTCAAATTGACTTATGGTATACTACATCTAATAATATTCAATATTTTTCTTCACCATCCCAAAGTTTTAGGTTTTTTTAATCACTGTGCAAAAAACATAATGGACTATAGTAGATGAAAAAAATTGATTATATTTTATCTTTCTACTCCACATAAGTTTAGGTTTTTCCCCACTAAAAAACAAAGTTAAAAGGCTATAATCCATGACATATTTTTTATAAAATAGGTAATAATTAAAATATATGATCAAGCTAGAATTTATTTATATTTACCATTTTCACATTGAATTATGGTTTATTAGATGCAAATATATTCAATATGAATCTTCTCCATCCCCAAATTTCTTGTTTCTTCGTCAGTAAGCCACAGATTTGAAAGACTATAAATGAATGACAAATAAATTATATCAAAAACGGGCAATCACTAAACTTAAATATTTAAGCTCAATGTTATTTGTGTTCACCATAATCACATTATATTATGGTATAATAGATGTAAAAAAATACCATATTTTTCTTCTTCTCCATCACCAATAATTTGGTTTCTTAACCTCTACGAAATTAAGTTAAGAGACTACAAATGAATGCCGCATAATTTGTACATATGCATAATAATTAAAATTAAATAATCCACCTCAATATTGTTTATATTCATCAAATTCAAATTGACTTATGGTATGTTACATCTAATAATATTCAATATTTTTCTTCACCATCCCAAAGTTTTAGGTTTTTTAAATCACTATGCAAAAAACATAATAGACTATAGTAGATGAAAAAAATTGATTATATTTTATTTTTCTACTCCACATAATTTTAGGTTTTTCCCCACTAAAAAACAAAGTTAAAAGGCTATAATCCATGACATATTTTTTATAAAATAGGTAATAATTAAAATATATGATCAGGCTAGAATTTATTTATATTTACCATTTTCACATTGAATTATGGTTTATTAGACGCAAATATATTCAATATGAATCTTCTCCATCCCCAAATTTCTTGTTTCTTCGTCAATAAGCCACAGATATGAACGACTATAAATGAATGACAAATAATTTATACCAAAAATTGGCAATCACTAAAATTAAATATTTAAGCTCAATGTTATTTGTGTTCACCATAATCACATTGTATTATGGTATAATAGATGTAAAAAAATTCCATATTTTTCTTCTTCTCCATCACCAATAATTGGCTTTCTTAACCTTTAAGAAATTAAGTTAAGAGACTACAAATGAATGCCGCATAATTTGTACATATGCATAATAATTAAAATTAAATAATCCACCTCAATATTGTTTATATTCATCAAATTCAAATTGACTTATGGTATATTACATCTAATAATATTTAATATTTTTCTTCACCATCCCAAAGTTTTAGGATTTTTTAATCACTGTGCAAAAAACATAATGGACTATAGTAGATGAAAAAAATTGATTATATTTTATTTTTCTACTCCACATAAGTTTAGGTTTTTCCCCACTAAAAAACAAAGTTAAAAGGCTATAATCCATGACATATTTTTTTATAAAATAGGTAATAATTAAAATATATGATCAAGCTAGAATTTATTTATATTTACCATTTTCACATTGAATTATGGTTTATTAGATGCAAATATATTCAATATGAATCTTCTCCATCCCCAAATTTCTTGTTTCTTCGTCAGTAAGCCACATATTTGAAAGACTATAAATGAATGACAAATAAATTATATCAAAAACGGGCAATCACTAAACTTAAATATTTAAGCTCAATGTTATTTGTGTTCACCATAATCACATTATATTATGGTATAATAGATGTAAAAAAATACCATATTTTTCTTCTTCTCCATCACCAATAATTTGGTTTCTTAACCTCTAAGAAATTAAGTTAAGAGACTACAAATGAATGCCGCATAATTTGTACATATGCATAATAATTAAAATTAAATAATCCACCTCAATATTGTTTATATTCATCAAATTCAAATTGACTTATGGTATATTACATCTAATAATATTTCATATTTTTCTTCACTATCCCAAAGTTTTAGGATTTTTTAATCACTATGCAAAAAACATAATAGACTATAGTAGATGAGAAAAATTGATTATATTTTATTTTTCTACTCCACATAAGTTTAGGTTTTTCCCCACTAAAAAACAATGTTAAAAGGCTATAATCCATGACATATTTTTTATAAAATAGGTAATAATTAAAATATATGATCAAGCTAGAATTTATTTATATTTACCATTTTCACATTGAATTATGGTTTATTAGATGCAAATATATTCAATATGAATCTTCTCCATCCCCAAATTTCTTGTTTCTTCGTCAGTAAGCCACAGATTTGAAAGACTATAAATGAATGACAAATAAATTATATCAAAAATGGGCAATCACTAAAATTAAATATTTAAGCTCAATGTTATTTGTGTTCACCATAATCACATTATATTATGGTATAATAGATGTAAAAAAATACCATATTTTTCTTCTTCTCCATCACCAATAATTTGGTTTCTTAACCTCTAAGAAATTAAGTTAAGAGACTACAAATGAATGCCGCATAATTTGTACATATGCATAATAATTAAAATTAAATAATCCACCTCAATATTGTTTATATTCATCAAATTCAAATTGACTTATGGTATATTACATCTAATAATATTCAATATTTTTCTTCACCATCCCAAAGTTTTAGGTTTTTTTAATCACTATGCAAAAAACATAATAGACTATAGTAGATGAAAAAAATTGATTATATTTTATTTTTCTACTCCACATAATTTTAGGTTTTTCCCCACTAAAAAACAAAGTTAAAAGGCTATAATCCATGACATATTTTTTAAAAAATTGGTAACAATTAAAATATATGATCAGGCTAGAATTTATTTATATTTACCATTTTCACATTGAATTATGGTTTATTAGATGGAAATATATTCAATATGAATCTTCTCCATCCCCAAATTTCTTGTTTCTTCGTCAATAAGCCACAGATTTGAACGACTATAAATGAATGACAAATAAATTATACCAAAAACGGGCAATCACTAAAATTAAATATTTAAGCTCAATGTTATTTGTGTTCACCATAATCACATTGTATTATGGTATAATAGATGTAAAAAAATTCTATATTTTTCTTCTTCTCCATCACCAATGATTTGGTTTCTTAACCTCTAAGAAATTTAGTTAAGAGACTACAAATGAATGCCGCATAATTTGTACATATGCATAATAATTAAAATTAAATAATCCACCTCAATATTGTTTATATTCATCAAATTCAAATTGACTTATGGTATATTACATCTAATAATATTCAATATTTTTCTTCACCATCCCAAAGTTTTAGGATTTTTTAATCACTATGCAAAAAACATAATAGACTATAGTAGATGAGAAAAATTGATTATATTTTATTTTTCTACTCCACATAAGTTTAGGTTTTTCCCCACTAAAAAACAAAGTTAAAAGGCTATAATCCATGACATATTTTTTATAAAATAGGTAATAATTAAAATATATGATCAGGCTAGAATTTATTTATATTTACCATTTTCACATTGAATTATGGTTTATTAGATGCAAATATATTCAATATGAATCTTCTCCATCCCCAAATTTCTTGTTTCTTCGTCAGTAAGCCACAGATTTGAAAGACTATAAATGAATGACAAATAAATTATATCAAAAACGGGCAATCACTAAAATTAAATATTTAAGCTCAATGTTATTTGTGTTCACCATAATCACATTATATTATGGTATAATAGATGTAAAAAAATACCATATTTTTCTTCTTCTCCATCACCAATAATTTGGTTTCTTAACCTCTAAGAAATTAAGTTAAGAGACTACAAATGAATGCCGCATAATTTGTACATATGCATAATAATTAAAATTAAATAATCCACCTCAATATTGTTTATATTCATCAAATTTAAATTGACTTATGGTATGTTACATCTAATAATATTCAATATTTTTCTTCACCATCCCAAAGTTTTAGGTTTTTTAAATCACTATGCAAAAAACATAATAGACTATAGTAGATGAAAAAAATTGATTATATTTTATTTTTCTACTCCACATAATTTTAGGTTTTTCCCCACTAAAAAACAAAGTTAAAAGGCTATAATCCATGACATATTTTTTATAAAATAGGTAATAATTAAAATATATGATCAAGCTAGAATTTATTTATATTTACCATTTTCACATTGAATTATGGTTTATTAGATGCAAATATATTCAATATGAATCTTCTCCATCCCCAAATTTCTTGTTTCTTCGTCAGTAAGCCACAGATTTGAAAGACTATAAATGAATGACAAATAAATTATATCAAAAACGGGCAATCACTAAAATTAAATATTTAAGCTCAATGTTATTTGTGTTCACCATAATCACATTATATTATGGTATAATAGATGTAAAAAAATACCATATTTTTCTTCTTCTCCATCACCAATAATTTGGTTTCTTAACCTCTAAGAAATTAAGTTAAGAGACTACAAATGAATGCCGCATAATTTGTACATATGCATAATAATTAAAATTAAATAATCCACCTCAATATTGTTTATATTCATCAAATTCAAATTGACTTATGGTATATTACATCTAATAATATTCAATATTTTTCTTCACCATCCCAAAGTTTTAGGTTTTTTTAATCACTATGCAAAAAACATAATGGACTATAGTAGATGAAAAAAATTGATTATATTTTATTTGTCTACTCCACATAATTTTAGGTTTTTCCCCACTAAAAAACAAAGTTAAAAGGCTATAATCCATGACATATTTTTTATAAAATAGGTAATAATTAAAATATATGATCAAGCTAGAATTTATTTATATTTACCATTTTCACATTGAATTATGGTTTATTAGATGCAAATATATTCAATATGAATCTTCTCCATCCCCAAATTTCTTGTTTCTTCGTCAGTAAGCCACAGATTTGAAAGACTATAAATGAATGACAAATAAATTATATCAAAAACGGGCAATCACTAAAATTAAATATTTAAGCTCAATGTTATTTGTGTTCACCATAATCACATTATATTATGGTATAATAGATGTAAAAAAATACCATATTTTTCTTCTTCTCCATCACCAATAATTTGGTTTCTTAACCTCTAAGAAATTAAGTTAAGAGACTACAAATGAATGCCGCATAATTTGTACATATGCATAATAATTAAAATTAAATAATCCACCTCAATATTGTTTATATTCATCAAATTCAAATTGACTTATGGTATGTTACATCTAATAATATTCAATATTTTTCTTCACCATCCCAAAGTTTTAGGTTTTTTAAATCACTATGCAAAAAACATAATAGACTATAGTAGATGAAAAAAATTGATTATATTTTATTTTTCTACTCCACATAATTTTGGGTTTTTCCCCACTAAAAAACAAAGTTAAAAGGCTATAATCCATCACATATTTTTTATAAAATAGGTAATAATTAAAATATATGATCAGGCTAGAATTTATTTATATTTACCATTTTCACATTGAATTATGGTTTATTAGATGCAAATATATTCAATATGAATCTTCTCCATCCCCAAATTTCTTGTTTCTTCGTCAATAAGCCACAGATTTGAACGACTATAAATGAATGACAAATAAATTATACCAAAAAAGGGCAATCACTAAAATTAAATATTTAAGCTCAATGTTATTTGTGTTCACCATAATCACATTATATTATGGTATAATAGATGTAAAAAAATACCATATTTTTCTTCTTCTCCATCACCAATAATTTGGTTTTTTAACCTCTAAGAAATTAAGTTAAGAGACTACAAATGAATGCCGCATAATTTGTACATATGCATAATAATTAAAATTAAATAATCCACCTCAATATTGTTTATATTCATCAAATTCAAATTGACCTATGGTATATTACATCTAATAATATTCAATATTTTTCTTCACCATCCCAAAGTTTTAGGTTTTTTTAATCACTATGCAAAAAACATAATGGACTATAGTAGATGAAAAAAATTGATTATATTTTATTTGTCTACTCCACATAATTTTAGGTTTTTCCCCACTAAAAAACAAAGTTAAAAGGCTATAATCCATGACATATTTTTTATAAAATAGGTAATAATTAAAATATATGATCAAGCTAGAATTTATTTATATTTACCATTTTCACATTGAATTATGGTTTATTAGATGCAAATATATTCAATATGAATCTTCTCCATCCCCAAATTTCTTGTTTCTTCGTCAGTAAGCCACAGATTTGAAAGACTATAAATGAATGACAAATAAATTATATCAAAAACGGGCAATCACTAAAATTAAATATTTAAGCTCAATGTTATTTGTGTTCACCATAATCACATTATATTATGGTATAATAGATGTAAAAAAATACCATATTTTTCTTCTTCTCCATCACCAATAATTTGGTTTCTTAACCTCTAAGAAATTAAGTTAAGAGACTACAAATGAATGCCGCATAATTTGTACATATGCATAATAATTAAAATTAAATAATCCACCTCAATATTGTTTATATTCATCAAATTCAAATTGACTTATGGTATGTTACATCTAATAATATTCAATATTTTTCTTCACCATCCCAAAGTTTTAGGTTTTTTAAATCACTATGCAAAAAACATAATAGACTATAGTAGATGAAAAAAATTGATTATATTTTATTTTTCTACTCCACATAATTTTGGGTTTTTCCCCACTAAAAAACAAAGTTAAAAGGCTATAATCCATCACATATTTTTTATAAAATAGGTAATAATTAAAATATATGATCAGGCTAGAATTTATTTATATTTACCATTTTCACATTGAATTATGGTTTATTAGATGCAAATATATTCAATATGAATCTTCTCCATCCCCAAATTTCTTGTTTCTTCGTCAATAAGCCACAGATTTGAACGACTATAAATGAATGACAAATAAATTATACCAAAAAAGGGCAATCACTAAAATTAAATATTTAAGCTCAATGTTATTTGTGTTCACCATAATCACATTATATTATGGTATAATAGATGTAAAAAAATACCATATTTTTCTTCTTCTCCATCACCAATAATTTGGTTTTTTAACCTCTAAGAAATTAAGTTAAGAGACTACAAATGAATGCCGCATAATTTGTACATATGCATAATAATTAAAATTAAATAATCCACCTCAATATTGTTTATATTCATCAAATTCAAATTGACCTATGGTATATTACATCTAATAATATTCAATATTTTTCTTCACCATCCCAAAGTTTTAGGTTTTTTTAATCACTATGCAAAAAACATAATGGACTATAGTAGATGAAAAAAATTGATTATATTTTATTTGTCTACTCCACATAATTTTAGGTTTTTCCCCACTAAAAAACAAAGTTAAAAGGCTATAATCCATGACATATTTTTTATAAAATAGGTAATAATTAAAATATATGATCAAGCTAGAATTTATTTATATTTACCATTTTCACATTGAATTATGGTTTATTAGATGCAAATATATTCAATATGAATCTTCTCCATCCCCAAATTTCTTGTTTCTTCGTCAAAAAGCCACAGATTTGAACGACTATAAATGAATGACAAATAAATTATACCAAAAATGGGCAATCACTAAAATTAAATATTTAAGCTCAATGTTATTTGTGTTCACCATAATCACATTGTATTATGGTATAATAGATGTAAAAAAATACCATATTTTTCTTCTTCTCCATCACCAATAATTTGGTTTCTTAACCTCTAAGAAATTAAGTTAAGAGACTACAAATGAATGCCGCATAATTTGTACATATGCATAATAATTAAAATTAAATAATCCACCTCAATATTGTTTATATTCATCAAATTCAAATTGACTTATGGTATAATACATCTAATAATATTTAATATTTTTCTTCACCATCCCAAAGTTTTAGGTTTTTTTAATCACTATGCAAAAAACATAATGGACTATAGTAGATGAAAAAAATTGATTATATTTTATTTGTCTACTCCACATAAATTTAGGTTTTTCCCCACTAAAAAACAAAGTTAAAAGGCTATAATCCATGACATATTTTTTATAAAATAGGTAATAATTAAAATATATGATCAAGCTAGAATTTATTTATATTTACCATTTTCACATTGAATTATGGTTTATTAGATGCAAATATATTCAATATGAATCTTCTCCATCCCCAAATTTCTTGTTTCTTCGTCAAAAAGCCACAGATTTGAACGACTATAAATGAATGACAAATAAATTATACCAAAAATGGGCAATCACTAAAATTAAATATTTAAGCTCAATGTTATTTGTGTTCACCATAATCACATTGTATTATGGTATAATAGATGTAAAAAAATACCATATTTTTCTTCTTCTCCATCACCAATAATTTGGTTTCTTAACCTCTAAGAAATTAAGTTAAGAGACTACAAATGAATGCCGCATAATTTGTACATATGCATAATAATTAAAATTAAATAATCCACCTCAATATTGTTTATATTCATCAAATTCAAATTGACTTATGGTATGTTACATCTAATAATATTCAATATTTTTCTTCACCATCCCAAAGTTTTAGGTTTTTTAAATCACTATGCAAAAAACATAATAGACTATAGTAGATGAAAAAAATTGATTATATTTTATTTTTCTACTCCACATAATTTTGGGTTTTTCCCCACTAAAAAACAAAGTTAAAAGGCTATAATCCATCACATATTTTTTATATAATAGGTAATAATTAAAATATATGATCAGGCTAGAATTTATTTATATTTACCATTTTCACATTGAATTATGGTTTATTAGATGCAAATATATTCAATATGAATCTTCTCCATCCCCAAATTTCTTGTTTCTTCGTCAATAAGCCACAGATTTGAACGACTATAAATGAATGACAAATAAATTATACCAAAAAAGGGCAATCACTAAAATTAAATATTTAAGCTCAATGTTATTTGTGTTCACCATAATCACATTATATTATGGTATAATAGATGTAAAAAAATACCATATTTTTCTTCTTCTCCATCACCAATAATTTGGTTTTTTAACCTCTAAGAAATTAAGTTAAGAGACTACAAATGAATGCCGCATAATTTGTACATATGCATAATAATTAAAATTAAATAATCCACCTCAATATTGTTTATATTCATCAAATTCAAATTGACTTATGGTATATTACATCTAATAATATTTAATATTTTTCTTCACCATCCCAAAGTTTTAGGTTTTTTTAATCACTATGCAAAAAACATAATGGACTATAGTAGATGAAAAAAATTGATTATATTTTATTTTTCTACTCCACAAAATTTTAGGTTTTTCCCCACTAAAAAACAAAGTTAAAAGGCTATAATCCATGACATATTTTTTATAAAATAGGTAATAATTAAAATATATGATCAAGCTAGAATTTATTTATATTTACCATTTTCACATTGAATTATGGTTTATTAGATGCAAATATATTCAATATGAATCTTCTCCATCCCCAAATTTCTTGTTTCTTCGTCAAAAAGCCACAGATTTGAACGACTATAAATGAATGACAAATAAATTATACCAAAAATGGGCAATCACTAAAATTAAATATTTAAGCTCAATGTTATTTGTGTTCACCATAATCACATTGTATTATGGTATAATAGATGTAAAAAAATACCATATTTTTCTTCTTCTCCATCACCAATAATTTGGTTTCTTAACCTCTAAGAAATTAAGTTAAGAGACTACAAATGAATGCCGCATAATTTGTACATATGCATAATAATTAAAATTAAATAATCCACCTCAATATTGTTTATATTCATCAAATTCAAATTGACTTATGGTATAATACATCTAATAATATTCAATATTTTTCTTCACCATCCCAAAGTTTTAGGTTTTTTTAACCACTATGCAAAAAACATAATGGACTATAGTAGATGAAAAAAATTGATTATATTTTATTTGTCTACTCCACATAAATTTAGGTTTTTCCCCACTAAAAAACAAAGTTAAAAGGCTATAATCCATGACATATTTTTTATAAAATAGGTAATAATTAAAATATATGATCAAGCTAGAATTTATTTATATTTACCATTTTCACATTGAATTATGGTTTATTAGATGCAAATATATTCAATATGAATCTTCTCCATCCCCAAATTTCTTGTTTCTTCGTCAAAAAGCCACAGATTTGAACGACTATAAATGAATGACAAATAAATTATACCAAAAATGGGCAATCACTAAAATTAAATATTTAAGCTCAATGTTATTTGTGTTCACCATAATCACATTGTATTATGGTATAATAGATGTAAAAAAATACCATATTTTTCTTCTTCTCCATCACCAATGATTTGGTTTCTTAACCTCTAAGAAATTAAGTTAAGAGACTACAAATGAATGCCGCATAATTTGTACATATGCATAATAATTAAAATTAAATAATCCACCTCAATATTGTTTATATTCATCAAATTCAAATTGACTTATGGTATGTTACATCTAATAATATTCAATATTTTTCTTCACCATCCCAAAGTTTTAGGTTTTTTAAATCACTATGCAAAAAACATAATAGACTATAGTAGATGAAAAAAATTGATTATATTTTATTTTTCTACTCCACATAATTTTAGGTTTTTCCCCACTAAAAAACAAAGTTAAAAGGCTATAATCCATCACATATTTTTTATATAATAGGTAATAATTAAAATATATGATCAGGCTAGAATTTATTTATATTTACCATTTTCACATTGAATTATGGTTTATTAGATGCAAATATATTCAATATGAATCTTCTCCATCCCCAAATTTCTTGTTTCTTCGTCAATAAGCCACAGATTTGAACGACTATAAATGAATGACAAATAAATTATACCAAAAAAGGGCAATCACTAAAATTAAATATTTAAGCTCAATGTTATTTGTGTTCACCATAATCACATTATATTATGGTATAATAGATGTAAAAAAATACCATATTTTTCTTCTTCTCCATCACCAATAATTTGGTTTTTTAACCTCTAAGAAATTAAGTTAAGAGACTACAAATGAATGCCGCATAATTTGTACATATGCATAATAATTAAAATTAAATAATCCACCTCAATATTGTTTATATTCATCAAATTCAAATTGACTTATGGTATATTACATCTAATAATATTCAATATTTTTCTTCACCATCCCAAAGTTTTAGGTTTTTTTAATCACTATGCAAAAAACATAATGGACTATAGTAGATGAAAAAAATTGATTATATTTTATTTGTCTACTCCACATAATTTTAGGTTTTTCCCCACTAAAAAACAAAGTTAAAAGGCTATAATCCATGACATATTTTTTATAAAATAGGTAATAATTAAAATATATGATCAAGCTAGAATTTATTTATATTTACCATTTTCACATTGAATTATGGTTTATTAGATGCAAATATATTCAATATGAATCTTCTCCATCCCCAAATTTCTTGTTTCTTCGTCAAAAAGCCACAGATTTGAACGACTATAAATGAATGACAAATAAATTATACCAAAAACGGGCAATCACTAAAATTAAATATTTAAGCTCAATGTTATTTGTGTTCACCATAATCACATTGTATTATGGTATAATAGATGTAAAAAAATACCATATTTTTCTTCTTCTCCATCACCAATAATTTGGTTTCTTAACCTTTAAGAAATTAAGTTAAGAGACTACAAATGAATGCCGCATAATTTGTACATATGCATAATAATTAAAATTAAATAATCCACCTCAATATTGTTTATATTCATCAAATTCAAATTGACTTATGGTATATTACATCTAATAATATTCAATATTTTTCTTCACCATCCCAAAGTTTTAGGTTTTTTTAATCACTATGCAAAAAACATAATGGACTATAGTAGATG
This sequence comes from Lathyrus sativus, assembly GCA_963859935.3. Classification (NCBI taxonomy): domain Eukaryota; kingdom Viridiplantae; phylum Streptophyta; class Magnoliopsida; order Fabales; family Fabaceae; genus Lathyrus; species Lathyrus sativus. The sequence goes on along the minus strand of OZ012739.1, from coordinate 10,330,896 downwards.
AAAAAAATTGATTATATTTTATTTGTCTACTCCACATAATTTTAGGTTTTTCCCCACTAAAAAACAAAGTTAAAAGGCTATAATCCATGACATATTTTTTATAAAATAGGTAATAATTAAAATATATGATCAAGCTAGAATTTATTTATATTTACCATTTTCACATTGAATTATGGTTTATTAGATGCAAATATATTCAATATGAATCTTCTCCATCCCCAAATTTCTTGTTTCTTCGTCAATAAGCCACAGATTTGAACGACTATAAATGAATGACAAATAAATTATACCAAAAATGGGCAATCACTAAAATTAAATATTTAAGCTCAATGTTATTTGTGTTCACCATAATCACATTGTATTATGGTATAATAGATGTAAAAAAATTCTATATTTTTCTTCTTCTCCATCACCAATGATTTGGTTTCTTAACCTCTAAGAAATTTAGTTAAGAGACTACAAATGAATGCCGCATAATTTTTACATATGCATAATAATTAATATTAAATAATCCACCTCAATATTGTTTATATTCATCAAATTCAAATTGACTTATGGTATATTACATCTAATAATATTTAATATTTTTCTTCACCATCCCAAAGTTTTAGGTTTTTTTAATCACTATGCAAAAAACATAATAGACTATAGTAGATGAAAAAAATTGATTATATTTTATTTTTCTACTCCACAAAATTTTAGGTTTTTCCACACTAAAAAACAAAGTTAAAAGGCTATAATCCATGACATATTTTTTATAAAATAGGTAATAATTAAAATATATGATCAAGCTAGAATTTATTTATATTTACCATTTTCACATTGAATTATGGTTTATTAGATGCAAATATATTCAATATGAATCTTCTCCATCCCCAAATTTCTTGTTTCTTCGTCAAAAAGCCACAGATTTGAACGACTATAAATGAATGACAAATAAATTATACCAAAAATGGGCAATCACTAAAATTAAATATTTAAGCTCAATGTTATTTGTGTTCACCATAATCACATTGTATTATGGTATAATAGATGTAAAAAAATACCATATTTTTCTTCTTCTCCATCACCAATAATTTGGTTTCTTAACCTCTAAGAAATTAAGTTAAGAGACTACAAATGAATGCCGCATAATTTGTACATATGCATAATAATTAAAATTAAATAATCCACCTCAATATTGTTTATATTCATCAAATTCAAATTGACTTATGGTATAATACATCTAATAATATTCAATATTTTTCTTCACCATCCCAAAGTTTTAGGTTTTTTTAATCACTATGCAAAAAAAATAATGGACTATAGTAGATGAAAAAAATTGATTATATTTTATTTGTCTACTCCACATAAATTTAGGTTTTTCCCCACTAAAAAACAAAGTTAAAAGGCTATAATCCATGACATATTTTTTATAAAATAGGTAATAATTAAAATATATGATCAAGCTAGAATTTATTTATATTTACCATTTTCACATTGAATTATGGTTTATTAGATGCAAATATATTCAATATGAATCTTCTCCATCCCCAAATTTCTTGTTTCTTCGTCAAAAAGCCACAGATTTGAACGACTATAAATGAATGACAAATAAATTATACCAAAAATGGGCAATCACTAAAATTAAATATTTAAGCTCAATGTTATTTGTGTTCACCATAATCACATTGTATTATGGTATAATAGATGTAAAAAAATACCATATTTTTCTTCTTCTCCATCACCAATATTTTGGTTTCTTAACCTCTAAGAAATTAAGTTAAGAGACTACAAATGAATGCCGCATAATTTGTACATATGCATAATAATTAAAATTAAATAATCCACCTCAATATTGTTTATATTCATCAAATTCAAATTGACTGATGGTATATTACATCTAATAATATTCAATATTTTTCTTCACCATCCCAAAGTTTTAGGTTTTTTTAATCACTATGCAAAAAACATAATGGACTATAGTAGATGAAAAAAATTGATTATATTTTATTTGTCTACTCCACATAATTTTAGGTTTTTCCCCACTAAAAAACAAAGTTAAAAGGCTATAATCCATGACATATTTTTTATAAAATAGGTAATAATTAAAATATATGATCAAGCTAGAATTTATTTATATTTACCATTTTCACATTGAATTATGGTTTATTAGATGCAAATATATTCAATATGAATCTTCTCCATCCCCAAATTTCTTGTTTCTTCGTCAATAAGCCACAGATTTGAACGACTATAAATGAATGACAAATAAATTATACCAAAAAAGGGCAATCACTAAAATTAAATATTTAAGCTCAATGTTATTTGTGTTCACCATAATCACATTGTATTATGGTATAATAGATGTAAAAAAATTCTATATTTTTCTTCTTCTCCATCACCAATGATTTGGTTTCTTAACCTCTAAGAAATTTAGTTAAGAGACTACAAATGAATGCCGCATAATTTTTACATATGCATAATAATTAATATTAAATAATCCACCTCAATATTGTTTATATTCATCAAATTCAAATTGACTTATGGTATATTACATCTAATAATATTTAATATTTTTCTTCACCATCCCAAAGTTTTAGGTTTTTTTAATCACTATGCAAAAAACATAATAGACTATAGTAGATGAAAAAAATTGATTATATTTTATTTTTCTACTCCACAAAATTTTAGGTTTTTCCCCACTAAAAAACAAAGTTAAAAGGCTATAATCCATGACATATTTTTTATAAAATAGGTAATAATTAAAATATATGATCAAGCTAGAATTTATTTATATTTACCATTTTCACATTGAATTATGGTTTATTAGATGCAAATATATTCAATATGAATCTTCTCCATCCCCAAATTTCTTGTTTCTTCGTCAAAAAGCCACAGATTTGAACGACTATAAATGAATGACAAATAAATTATACCAAAAATGGGCAATCACTAAAATTAAATATTTAAGCTCAATGTTATTTGTGTTCACCATAATCACATTGTATTATGGTATAATAGATGTAAAAAAATACCATATTTTTCTTCTTCTCCATCACCAATATTTTGGTTTCTTAACCTCTAAGAAATTAAGTTAAGAGACTACAAATGAATGCCGCATAATTTGTACATATGCATAATAATTAAAATTAAATAATCCACCTCAATATTGTTTATATTCATCAAATTCAAATTGACTGATGGTATATTACATCTAATAATATTCAATATTTTTCTTCACCATCCCAAAGTTTTAGGTTTTTTTAATCACTATGCAAAAAACATAATGGACTATAGTAGATGAAAAAAATTGATTATATTTTATTTGTCTACTCCACATAATTTTAGGTTTTTCCCCACTAAAAAACAAAGTTAAAAGGCTATAATCCATGACATATTTTTTATAAAATAGGTAATAATTAAAATATATGATCAAGCTAGAATTTATTTATATTTACCATTTTCACATTGAATTATGGTTTATTAGATGCAAATATATTCAATATGAATCTTCTCCATCCCCAAATTTCTTGTTTCTTCGTCAATAAGCCACAGATTTGAACGACTATAAATGAATGACAAATAAATTATACCAAAAAAGGGCAATCACTAAAATTAAATATTTAAGCTCAATGTTATTTGTGTTCACCATAATCACATTGTATTATGGTATAATAGATGTAAAAAAATTCTATATTTTTCTTCTTCTCCATCACCAATGATTTGGTTTCTTAACCTCTAAGAAATTTAGTTAAGAGACTACAAATGAATGCCGCATAATTTTTACATATGCATAATAATTAATATTAAATAATCCACCTCAATATTGTTTATATTCATCAAATTCAAATTGACTTATGGTATATTACATCTAATAATATTTAATATTTTTCTTCACCATCCCAAAGTTTTAGGTTTTTTTAATCACTATGCAAAAAACATAATAGACTATAGTAGATGAAAAAAATTGATTATATTTTATTTTTCTACTCCACAAAATTTTAGGTTTTTCCCCACTAAAAAACAAAGTTAAAAGGCTATAATCCATGACATATTTTTTATAAAATAGGTAATAATTAAAATATATGATCAAGCTAGAATTTATTTATATTTACCATTTTCACATTGAATTATGGTTTATTAGATGCAAATATATTCAATATGAATCTTCTCCATCCCCAAATTTCTTGTTTCTTCGTCAAAAAGCCACAGATTTGAACGACTATAAATGAATGACAAATAAATTATACCAAAAATGGGCAATCACTAAAATTAAATATTTAAGCTCAATGTTATTTGTGTTCACCATAATCACATTGTATTATGGTATAATAGATGTAAAAAAATACCATATTTTTCTTCTTCTCCATCACCAATAGTTTGGTTTCTTAACCTCTAAGAAATTAAGTTAAGAGACTACAAATGAATGCCGCATAATTTGTACATATGCATAATAATTAAAATTAAATAATCCACCTCAATATTGTTTATATTCATCAAATTCAAATTGACTTATGGTATAATACATCTAATAATATTCAATATTTTTCTTCACCATCCCAAAGTTTTAGGTTTTTTTAATCACTATGCAAAAAACATAATGGACTATAGTAGATGAAAAAAATTGATTATATTTTATTTGTCTACTCCACATAAATTTAGGTTTTTCCCCACTAAAAAACAAAGTTAAAAGGCTATAATCCATGACATATTTTTTATAAAATAGGTAATAATTAAAATATATGATCAAGCTAGAATTTATTTATATTTACCATTTTCACATTGAATTATGGTTTATTAGATGCAAATATATTCAATATGAATCTTCTCCATCCCCAAATTTCTTGTTTCTTCGTCAAAAAGCCACAGATTTGAACGACTATAAATGAATGACAAATAAATTATACCAAAAATGGGCAATCACTAAAATTAAATATTTAAGCTCAATGTTATTTGTGTTCACCATAATCACATTGTATTATGGTATAATAGATGTAAAAAAATACCATATTTTTCTTCTTCTCCATCACCAATAATTTGGTTTCTTAACCTCTAAGAAATTAAGTTAAGAGACTACAAATGAATGCCGCATAATTTGTACATATGCATAATAATTAAAATTAAATAATCCACCTCAATATTGTTTATATTCATCAAATTCAAATTGACTTATGGTATATTACATCTAATAATATTCAATATTTTTCTTCACCATCCCAAAGTTTTAGGTTTTTTTAATCACTATGCAAAAAACATAATGGACTATAGTAGATGAAAAAAATTGATTATATTTTATTTGTCTACTCCACATAATTTTAGGTTTTTCCCCACTAAAAAACAAAGTTAAAAGGCTATAATCCATGACATATTTTTTATAAAATAGGTAATAATTAAAATATATGATCAAGCTAGAATTTATTTATATTTACCATTTTCACATTGAATTATGGTTTATTAGATGCAAATATATTCAATACGAATCTTCTCCATCCCCAAATTTCTTGTTTCTTCGTCAATAAGCCACAGATTTGAACGACTATAAATGAATGACAAATAAATTATACCAAAAAAGGGCAATCACTAAAATTAAATATTTAAGCTCAATGTTATTTGTGTTCACCATAATCACATTGTATTATGGTATAATAGATGTAAAAAAATTCTATATTTTTCTTCTTCTCCATCACCAATAATTTGGTTTTTTAACCTCTAAGAAATTAAGTTAAGAGACTACAAATGAATGCCGCATAATTTGTACATATGCATAATAATTAAAATTAAATAATCCACCTCAATATTGTTTATATTCATCAAATTCAAATTGACTTATGGTATATTACATCTAATAATATTTAATATTTTTCTTCACCATCCCAAAGTTTTAGGTTTTTTTAATCACTATGCAAAAAACATAATAGACTATAGTAGATCAAAAAAATTGATTATATTTTATTTTTCTACTCCACATAAGTTTAGGTTTTTCCCCACTAAAAAACAACGTTAAAAGGCTATAATCCATGACATATTTTTTATAAAATAGGTAATAATTAAAATATATGATCAAGCTAGAATTTATTTATATTTACCATTTTCACATTGAATTATGGTTTATTAGATGCAAATATATTCAATATGAATCTTCTCCATCCCCAAATTTCTTGTTTCTTCGTCAATAAGCCACAGATTTGAACGACTATAAATGAATGACAAATAAATTATACCAAAAAAGCGCAATCACTAAAATTAAATATTTAAGCTCAATGTTATTTGTGTTCACCATAATCACATTGTATTATGGTATAATAGATGTAAAAAAATTCTATATTTTTCTTCTTCTCCATCACCAATGATTTGGTTTCTTAACCTCTAAGAAATTTAGTTAAGAGACTACAAATGAATGCCGCATAATTTGTACATATGCATAATAATTAATATTAAATAATCCACCTCAATATTGTTTATATTCATCAAATTCAAATTGACTTATGGTATATTACATCTAATAATATTTAATATTTTTCTTCACCATCCCAAAGTTTTAGGTTTTTTTAATCACTATGCAAAAAACATAATACACTATAGTAGATGAAAAAAATTGATTATATTTTATTTTTCTACTCCACATATGTTTAGGTTTTTCCCCACTAAAAAACAACGTTAAAAGGCTATAATCCATGACATATTTTTTATAAAATAGGTAATAATTAAAATATCTGATCAAGCTAGAATTTATTTATATTTACCATTTTCACATTGAATTATGGTTTATTAGATGCAAATATATTCAATATGAATCTTCTCCATCCCCAAATTTCTTGTTTCTTCGTTAGTAAGCCACAGATTTGAAAGACTATAAATGAATGACAAATAAATTATATCAAAAATGGGCAATCACTAAAATTAAATATTTAAGCTCAATGTTATTTGTGTTCACCATAATCACATTATATTATGGTATAATAGATGTAAAAAAATACCATATTTTTCTTCTTCTCCATCACCAATAATTTGGTTTCTTAACCTCTAAGAAATTAAGTTAAGAGACTACAAATGAATGCCGCATAATTTGTACATATGCATAATAATTAAAATTAAATAATCCACCTCAATATTGTTTATATTCATCAAATTCAAATTGACTTATGGTATATTACATCTAATAATATTCAATATTTTTCTTCACCATCCCAAAGTTTTAGGTTTTTTTAATCACTATGCAAAAAACATAATGGACTATAGTAGATGAAAAAAATTGATTATATTTTATTTTTCTACTCCACATAATTTTAGGTTTTTCCCCACTAAAAAACAAAGTTAAAAGGCTATAATCCATGACATATTTTTTATAAAATAGGTAATAATTAAAATATATGATCAAGCTAGAATTTATTTATATTTACCATTTTCACATTGAATTATGGTTTATTAGATGCAAATATATTCAATATGAATCTTCTCCATCCCCAAATTTCTTGTTTCTTCGTCAATAAGCCACAGATTTGAACGACTATAAATGAATGACAAATAAATTATACCAAAAATGGGCAATCACTAAAATTAAATATTTAAGCTCAATGTTATTTGTGTTCACCATAATCACATTGTATTATGGTATAATAGATGTAAAAAAATTCTATATTTTTCTTCTTCTCCATCACCAATAATTTGGTTTCTTAACCTCTAAGAAATTAAGTTAATAGACTACAAATGCATGCCTCATAATTTGTACATATGCATAATAATTAAAATTAAATAATCCACCTCAATATTGTTTATATTCATCAAATTCAAATTGACTTATGGTATATTACATCTAATAATATTCAATATTTTTCTTCACCATCCCAAAGTTTTAGGTTTTTTTAATCACTATGCAAAAAACATAATGGACTATAGTAGATGAAAAAAATTGATTATATTTTATTTTTCTACGCCACATAAGTTTAGGTTTTTCCCCACTAAAAAACAACGTTAAAAGGCTATAATCCATGACATATTTTTTATAAAATAGGTAATAATTAAAATATATGATCAAGCTAGAATTTATTTATATTTACCATTTTCACATTGAGTTATGGTTTATTAGATGCAAATATATTCAATATGAATCTTCTCCATCCCCAAATTTCTTGTTTCTTCGTCAGTAAGCCACAGATTTGAAAAACTATAAATGAATGACAAATAAATTATATCAAAAATGGGAAATCACTAAAATTAAATATTTAAGCTCAATGTTATTTGTGTTCACCATAATCACATTATATTATGGTATAATAGATGTAAAAAAATACCATATTTTTCTTCTTCTCCATCACCAATAATTTGGTTTCTTAACCTATAAGAAATTAAGTTAAGAGACTACAAATGAATGCCGCATAATTTGTACATATGCATAATAATTAAAATTAAATAATCCACCTCAATATTGTTTATATTCATCAAATTCAAATTGACTTATGGTATATTACATCTAATAATATTCAATATTTTTCTTCAGCATCCCAAAGTTTTAGGTTTTTTTAATCACTATGCAAAAAACATAATGGACTATAGTAGATGAAAAAAATTGATTATATTTTATTTTTCTACTCCACATAATTTTAGGTTTTTCCCCACTAAAAAACAAAGTTAAAAGGCTATAATCCATGACATATTTTTTATAAAATAGGTAATAATTAAAATATATGATCAAGCTAGAATTTATTTATATTTACCATTTTCACATTGAATTATGGTTTATTAGATGCAAATATATTCAATATGAATCTTCTCCATCCCCAAATTTCTTGTTTCTTCGTCAATAAGCCACAGATTTGAACGACTATAAATGAATGACAAATAAATTATACCAAAAATGGGCAATCACTAAAATTAAATATTTAAGCTCAATGTTATTTGTGTTCACCATAATCACATTGTATTATAGTATAATAGATGTAAAAAAATTCTATATTTTTCTTCTTCTCCATCACCAATAATTTGGTTTCTTAACCTCTAAGAAATTAAGTTAAGAGACTACAAATGAATGCCGCATAATTTGTACATATGCATAATAATTAATTAAAATAATCCACCTCAATATTGTTTATATTCATCAAATTCAAATTGACTTATGGTATATTACATCTAATAATATTTAATATTTTTCTTCACCATCCCAAAGTTTTAGGTTTTTTTAATCACTATGCAAAAAACATAATAGACTATAGTAGATGAAAAAAATTGATTATATTTTATTTTTCTACTCCACATAAGTTTAGGTTTTTCCCCACTAAAAAACAACGTTAAAAGGCTATAATCCATGACATATTTTTTATAAAATAGGTAATAATTAAAATATATGATCAAGCTAGAATTTATTTATATTTACCATTTTCACATTGAATTATGGTTTATTAGATGCAAATATATTCAATATGAATCTTCTCCATCCCCAAATTTCTTGTTTCTCCGTCAGTAAGCCACAGATTTGAAAGACTATAAATGAATGACAAATAAATTATATCAAAAATGGGCAATCACTAAAATTAAATATTTAAGCTCAATGTTATTTGTGTTCACCATAATCACATTATATTATGGTATAATAGATGTAAAAAAATACCATATTTTTCTTCTTCTCCATCACCAATAATTTGGTTTCTTAACCTCTAAGAAATTAAGTTAACAGACTACAAATGAATGCCGCATAATTTGTACATATGCATAATAATTAAAATTAAATAATCCACCTCAATATTGTTTATATTCATCAAATTCAAATTGACTTATGGTATATTACATCTAATAATATTCAATATTTTTCTTCACCATCCCAAAGTTTTAGGTTTTTTTAATCACTATGCAAAAAACATAATGGACTATAGTAGATGAAAAAAATTGATTATATTTTATTTTTCTACTCCACATAATTTTAGGTTTTTCCCCATTAAAAAACAGAGTTAAAAGGCTATAATCCATGACATATTTTTTATAAAATAGGTAATAATTAAAATATATGATCAAGCTAGAATTTATTTATATTTACCATTTTCACATTGAATTATGGTTTATTAGATGCAAATATATTCAATATGAATCTTCTCCATCCCCAAATTTCTTGTTTCTTCGTCAATAAGCCACATATTTGAACGACTATAAATGAATGACAAATAAATTATACCAAAAATGGGCAATCACTAAAATTAAATATTTAAGCTCAATGTTATTTGTGTTCACCATAATCACATTGTATTATGGTATAATAGATGTAAAAAAATTCTATATTTTTCTTCTTCTCCATCACCAATAATTTGGTTTCTTAACCTCTAAGAAATTAAGTTAAGAGACTACAAATGAATGCCGCATAATTTGTACATATGCATAATAATTAAAATAAAATATTCCACCTCAATATTGTTTATATTCATCAAATTCAAATTGACTTATGGTATATTACATCTAATAATATTTAATATTTTTCTTCACCATCCCAAAGTTTTAGATTTTTTTAATCACTATGCAAAAAACATAATAGACTATAGTAGATGAAAAAAATTGATTATATTTTATTTTTCTACTCCACATAAGTTTAGGTTTTTCCCCACTAAAAAACAACGTTAAAAGGCTATAATCCATGACATATTTTTTATAAAATAGGTAATAATTAAAATATATGATCAAGCTAGAATTTATTTATATTTACCATTTTCACATTGAATTATGGTTTATTAGATGCAAATATATTCAATATGAATCTTCTCCATCCCCAAATTTCTTGTTTCTTCGTCAGTAAGCCACAGATTTGAAAGACTATAAATGAATGACAAATAAATTATATCAAAAATGGGCAATCACTAAAATTAAATATTTAAGCTCAATGTTATTCGTGTTCACCATAATCACATTATATTATGGTATAATAGCTGTAAAAAAATACCATATTTTTCTTCTTCTCCATCACCAATAATTTGGTTTCTTAACCTCTAAGAAATTAAGTTAAGAGACTACAAATGAATGCCGCATAATTTGTACATATGCATAATAATTAAAATTAAATAATCCACCACAATATTGTTTATATTCATCAAATTCAAATTGACTTATGGTATATTACATCTAATAATATTCAATATTTTTCTTCACCATCCCAAAGTTTTAGGGTTTTTTAATCACTATGCAAAAAACATAATGGACTATAGTAGATGAAAAAAATTGATTATATTTTATTTTTCTACTCCACATAATTTTAGGTTTTTCCCCACTAAAAAACAAAGTTAAAAGGCTATAATCCATGACATATTTTTTATAAAATAGGTAATAATTAAAATATATGATCAAGCTAGAATTTATTTATATTTACCATTTTCACATTGAATTATGGTTTATTAGATGCAAATATATTCAATATGAATCTTCTCCATCCCCAAATTTCTTGTTTCTTCGTCAGTAAGCCACAGATTTGAAAGACTATAAATGAATGACAAATAAATTATACCAAAAATGGGCAATCGCTAAAATTAAATATTTAAGCTCAATGTTATTTGTGTTCACCATAATCACATTGTATTATGGTATAATAGATGTAAAAAAATTCTATATTTTTCTTCTTCTCCATCACCAATAATTTGGTTTCTTAACCTCTAAGAAATTAAGTTAAGAGACTACAAATGAATGACGCATAATTTGTACATATGCATAATAATTAAAATAAAATATTCCACCTCAATATTGTTTATATTCATCAAATTCAAATTGACTTATGGTATATTACATCTAATAATATTTAATATTTTTCTTCACCATCCCAAAGTTTTAGGTTTTTTTAATCACTATGCAAAAAACATAATAGACTATAGTAGATGAAAAAAATTGATTATATTTTATTTTTCTACTCCACATAAGTTTTTGGTTTTTCCCCACTAAAAAACAACGTTAAAAGGCTATAATCCATGACATATTTTTTATAAAATAGGTAATAATTAAAATATATGATCAAGCTAGAATTTATTTATATTTACCATTTTCACATTGAATTATGGTTTATTAGATGCAAATATATTCAATATGAATCTTCTCCATCCCCAAATTTCTTGTTTCTTCGTCAGTAAGCCACAAATTTGAAAGACTATAAATAAATGACAAATAAATTATATCAAAAATGGGCAATCACTAAAATTAAATATTTAAGCTCAATGTTATTTGTGTTCACCATAATCACATTATATTATGGTATAATAGATGTAAAAAAATACCATATTTTTCTTCTTCTCCATCACCAATAATTTGGTTTCTTAACCTCTAAGAAATTAAGTTAAGAGACTACAAATGAATGCCGCATAATTTGTACATATGCATAATAATTAAAATTAAATAATCCACCTCAATATTGTTTATATTCATCAAATTCAAATTGACTTATGGTATATTACATCTAATAATATTCAATATTTTTCTTCACCATCCCAAAGTTTTAGGTTTTTTTAATCACTATGCAAAAAACATAATGGACTATAGTAGATGAAAAAAATTGATTATATTTTATTTTTCTACTCCACAGAATTTTAGGTTTTTCCCCATTAAAAAACAGAGTTAAAAGGCTATAATCCATGACATATTTTTTATAAAATAGGTAATAATTAAAATATATGATCAAGCTAGAATTTATTTATATTTACCATTTTCACATTGAATTATGGTTTATTAGATGCAAATATATTCAATATGAATCTTCTCCATCCCCAAATTTCTTGTTTCTTCGTCAGTAAGCCACAGATTTGAACGACTATAAATGAATGACAAATAAATTATACCAAAAATGGGCAATCACTAAAATTAAATATTTAAGCTCAATGTTATTTGTGTTCACCATAATCACATTGTATTATGGTATAATAGATGTAAAAAAATTCTATATTTTTCTTCTTCTCCATCACCAATAATTTGTTTTCTTAACCTCTAAGAAATTAAGTTAAGAGACTACAAATGAATGCCGCATAATTTGTACATATGCATAATAATTAAAATAAAATATTCCACCTCAATATTGTTTATATTCATCAAATTCAAATTGACTTATGGTATATTACATCTAATAATATTTAATATTTTTCTTCACCATCCCAAAGTTTTAGGTTTTTTTAATCACTATGCAAAAAACATAATGGACTATAGTAGATGAAAAAAATTGATTATATTTTATTTTTCTACTCCACATAAGTTTAGGTTTTTCCCCACTAAAAAACAACGTTAAAAGGCTATAATCCATGACATATTTTTTATAAAATAGGTAATAATTAAAATATATGATCAAGCTAGAATTTATTTATATTTACCATTTTCACATTGAATTATGGTTTATTAGATGCAAATATATTCAATATGAATCTTCTCCATCCCCAAATTTCTTGTTTCTTCGTCAGTAAGCCACAGATTTGAAAGACTATAAATGAATGACAAATAAATTATATCAAAAATGGGCAATCACTAAAATTAAATATTTAAGCTCAATGTTATTTGTGTTCACCATAATCACATTATATTATGGTATAATAGATGTAAAAAAATACCATATTTTTCTTCTTCTCCATCACCAATAATTTGGTTTCTTAACCTCTATGAAATTAAGTTAAGAGACTACAAATGAATGCCGCATAATTTGTACATATGCATAATAATTAAAATTAAATAATCCACCTCAATATTGTTTATATTCATCAAATTCAAATTGACTTATGGTATATTACATCTAATAATATTCAATATTTTTCTTCACCATCCCAAAGTTTTAGGGTTTTTTAATCACTATGCAAAAAACATAATGGACTATAGTAGATGAAAAAAATTGATTATATTTTATTTTTCTACTCCACATAAGTTTAGGTTTTTCCCCACTAAAAAACAACGTTAAAAGGCTATAATCCATGACATATTTTTTATAAAATAGGTAATAATTAAAATATATGATCAAGCTAGAATTTATTTATATTTACCATTTTCACATTGAATTATGGTTTATTAGATGCAAATATATTCAATATGAATCTTCTCCATCCCCAAATTTCTTGTTTCTTCGTCAGTAAGCCACAGATTTGAAAGACTATAAATGAATGACAAATAAATTATATCAAAAATGGGCAATCACTAAAATTAAATATTTAAGCTCAATGTTATTTGTGTTCACCATAATCACATTATATTATGGTATAATAGATGTAAAAAAATACCATATTTTTCTTCTTCTCCATCACCAATAATTTGGTTTCTTAACCTCTAAGAAATTAAGTTAAGAGACTACAAATGAATGCCGCATAATTTGTGCATATGCATAATAATTAAAATTAAATAATCCACCTCAATATTGTTTATATTCATCAAATTCAAATTGACTTATGGTATATTACATCTAATAATATTCAATATTTTTCTTCACCATCCCAAAGTTTTAGGGTTTTTTAATCACTATGCAAAAAACATAATGGACTATAGTAGATGAAAAAAATTGATTATATTTTATTTTTCTACTCCACATAATTTTAGGTTTTTCCCCACTAAAAAACAAAGTTAAAAGGCTATAATCCATGACATATTTTTTATAAAATAGGTAATAATTAAAATATATGATCAAGCTAGAATTTATTTATATTTACCATTTTCACATTGAATTATGGTTTATTAGATGCAAATATATTCAATATGAATCTTCTCCATCCCCAAATTTCTTGTTTCTTCGTCAGTAAGCCACAGATTTGAAAGACTATAAATGAATGACAAATAAATTATACCAAAAATGGGCAATCGCTAAAATTAAATATTTAAGCTCAATGTTATTTGTGTTCACCATAATCACATTGTATTATGGTATAATAGATGTAAAAAAATTCTATATTTTTCTTCTTCTCCATCACCAATAATTTGGTTTCTTAACCTCTAAGAAATTAAGTTAAGAGACTACAAATGAATGCCGCATAATTTGTACATATGCATAATAATTAAAATTAAATAATCCATCTCAATATTGTTTATATTCATCAAATTCAAATTGACTTATGGTATATTACATCTAATAATATTTAATATTTTTCTTCACCATCCCAAAGTTTTAGGTTTTTTTAATCACTATGCAAAAAACATAATAGACTATAGTAGATGAAAAAAATTGATTATATTTTATTTTTCTACTCCACATAAGTTTAGGTTTTTCCCCACTAAAAAACAAAGTTAAAAGGCTATAATCCATGACATATTTTTTATAAAATAGGTAATAATTAAAATATATGATCAAGCTAGAATTTATTTATATTTACCATTTTCACATTGAATTATGGTTTATTAGATGCAAATATATTCAATATGAATCTTCTCCATCCCCAAATTTCTTGTTTCTTCGTCAGTAAGCCACAGATTTGAACGACTATAAATGAATGACAAATAAATTATACCAAAAATGGGCAATCGCTAAAATTAAATATTTAAGCTCAATGTTATTTGTGTTCACCATAATCACATTGTATTATGGTATAATAGATGTAAAAAAATTCTATATTTTTCTTCTTCTCCATCACCAATAATTTGGTTTCTTAACCTCTAAGAAATTAAGTTAAGAGACTACAAATGAATGCCGCATAATTTTTACATATGCATAATAATTAAAATTAAATAATCCATCTCAATATTGTTTATATTCATCAAATTCAAATTGACTTATGGTATATTACATCTAATAATATTTAATATTTTTCTTCACCATCCCAAAGTTTTATGTTTTTTTAATCACTATGCAAAAAACATAATAGACTATAGTAGATGAAAAAAATTGATTATATTTTATTTTTCTACTCCACATAAGTTTAGGTTTTTCCCCACTAAAAAACAATGTTAAAAGGCTATAATCCATGACATATTTTTTATAAAATAGGTAATAATTAAAATATATGATCAAGCTAGAATTTATTTATATTTACCATTTTCACATTGAATTATGGTTTATTAGATGCAAATATATTCAATATGAATCTTCTCCATCCCCAAATTTCTTGTTTCTTCGTCAGTAAGCCACAGATTTGAAAGACTATAAATGAATGACAAATAAATTATATCAAAAATGGGCAATCACTAAAATTAAATATTTAAGCTCAATGTTATTTGTGTTCACCATAATCACATTATATTATGGTATAATAGATGTAAAAAAATACCATATTTTTCTTCTTCTCCATCACCAATAATTTGGTTTCTTAACCTCTATGAAATTAAGTTAAGAGACTACAAATGAATGCCGCATAATTTGTACATATGCATAATAATTAAAATTAAATAATCCACCTCAATATTGTTTATATTCATCAAATTCAAATTGACTTATGGTATATTACATCTAATAATATTCAATATTTTTCTTCACCATCCCAAAGTTTTAGGGTTTTTTAATCACTATGCAAAAAACATAATGGACTATAGTAGATGAAAAAAATTGATTATATTTTATTTTTCTACTCCACATAAGTTTAGGTTTTTCCCCACTAAAAAACAACGTTAAAAGGCTATAATCCATGACATATTTTTTATAAAATAGGTAATAATTAAAATATATGATCAAGCTAGAATTTATTTATATTTACCATTTTCACATTGAATTATGGTTTATTAGATGCAAATATATTCAATATGAATCTTCTCCATCCCCAAATTTCTTGTTTCTTCGTCAGTAAGCCACAGATTTGAAAGACTATAAATGAATGACAAATAAATTATATCAAAAATGGGCAATCACTAAAATTAAATATTTAAGCTCAATGTTATTTGTGTTCACCATAATCACATTATATTATGGTATAATAGATGTAAAAAAATACCATATTTTTCTTCTTCTCCATCACCAATAATTTGGTTTCTTAACCTCTAAGAAATTAAGTTAAGAGACTACAAATGAATGCCGCATAATTTGTGCATATGCATAATAATTAAAATTAAATAATCCACCTCAATATTGTTTATATTCATCAAATTCAAATTGACTTATGGTATATTACATCTAATAATATTCAATATTTTTCTTCACCATCCCAAAGTTTTAGGGTTTTTTAATCACTATGCAAAAAACATAATGGACTATAGTAGATGAAAAAAATTGATTATATTTTATTTTTCTACTCCACATAATTTTAGGTTTTTCCCCACTAAAAAACAAAGTTAAAAGGCTATAATCCATGACATATTTTTTATAAAATAGGTAATAATTAAAATATATGATCAAGCTAGAATTTATTTATATTTACCATTTTCACATTGAATTATGGTTTATTAGATGCAAATATATTCAATATGAATCTTCTCCATCCCCAAATTTCTTGTTTCTTCGTCAGTAAGCCACAGATTTGAAAGACTATAAATGAATGACAAATAAATTATACCAAAAATGGGCAATCGCTAAAATTAAATATTTAAGCTCAATGTTATTTGTGTTCACCATAATCACATTGTATTATGGTATAATAGATGTAAAAAAATTCTATATTTTTCTTCTTCTCCATCACCAATAATTTGGTTTCTTAACCTCTAAGAAATTAAGTTAAGAGACTACAAATGAATGCCGCATAATTTGTACATATGCATAATAATTAAAATTAAATAATCCATCTCAATATTGTTTATATTCATCAAATTCAAATTGACTTATGGTATATTACATCTAATAATATTTAATATTTTTCTTCACCATCCCAAAGTTTTAGGTTTTTTTAATCACTATGCAAAAAACATAATAGACTATAGTAGATGAAAAAAATTGATTATATTTTATTTTTCTACTCCACATAAGTTTAGGTTTTTCCCCACTAAAAAACAAAGTTAAAAGGCTATAATCCATGACATATTTTTTATAAAATAGGTAATAATTAAAATATATGATCAAGCTAGAATTTATTTATATTTACCATTTTCACATTGAATTATGGTTTATTAGATGCAAATATATTCAATATGAATCTTCTCCATCCCCAAATTTCTTGTTTCTTCGTCAGTAAGCCACAGATTTGAACGACTATAAATGAATGACAAATAAATTATACCAAAAATGGGCAATCGCTAAAATTAAATATTTAAGCTCAATGTTATTTGTGTTCACCATAATCACATTGTATTATGGTATAATAGATGTAAAAAAATTCTATATTTTTCTTCTTCTCCATCACCAATAATTTGGTTTCTTAACCTCTAAGAAATTAAGTTAAGAGACTACAAATGAATGCCGCATAATTTTTACATATGCATAATAATTAAAATTAAATAATCCATCTCAATATTGTTTATATTCATCAAATTCAAATTGACTTATGGTATATTACATCTAATAATATTTAATATTTTTCTTCACCATCCCAAAGTTTTATGTTTTTTTAATCACTATGCAAAAAACATAATAGACTATAGTAGATGAAAAAAATTGATTATATTTTATTTTTCTACTCCACATAAGTTTAGGTTTTTCCCCACTAAAAAACAATGTTAAAAGGCTATAATCCATGACATATTTTTTATAAAATAGGTAATAATTAAAATATATGATCAAGCTAGAATTTATTTATATTTACCATTTTCACATTGAATTATGGTTTATTAGATGCAAATATATTCAATATGAATCTTCTCCATCCCCAAATTTCTTGTTTCTTCGTCAGTAAGCCACAGATTTGAAAGACTATAAATGAATGACAAATAAATTATATCAAAAATGGGCAATCACTAAAATTAAATATTTAAGCTCAATGTTATTTGTGTTCACCATAATCACATTATATTATGGTATAATAGATGTAAAAAAATACCATATTTTTCTTCTTCTCCATCACCAATAATTTGGTTTCTTAACCTCTAAGAAATTAAGTTAAGAGACTACAAATGAATGCCGCATAATTGGTACATATGCATAATAATTAAAATTAAATAATCCACCTCAATATTGTTTATATTCATCAAATTCAAATTGACTTATGGTATATTACATCTAATAATATTCAATATTTTTCTTCACCATCCCAAAGTTTTAGGTTTTTTTAATCACTATGCAAAAAACATAATGGACTATAGTAGATGAAAAAAATTGATTATATTTTATTTTTCTACTCCACCTAATTTTAGGTTTTTCCCCACTAAAAAACAAAGTTAAAAGGCTATAATCCATGACATATTTTTTATAAAATAGGTAATAATTAAAATATATGATCAAGCTAGAATTTTTTTATATTTACCATTTTCACATTGAATTATGGTTTATTAGATGCAAATATATTCAATATGAATCTTCTCCATCCCCAAATTTCTTGTTTCTTCGTCAGTAAGCCACAGATTTGAACGACTATAAATGAATGACAAATAAATTATACCAAAAATGGGCAATCGCTAAAATTAAATATTTAAGCTCAATGTTATTTGTGTTCACCATAATCACATTGTATTATGGTATAATAGATGTAAAAAAATTCTATATTTTTCTTCTTCTCCATCACCAATAATTTGGTTTCTTAACCTCTAAGAAATTAAGTTAAGAGACTACAAATGAATGCCGCATAATTTTTACATATGCATAATAATTAAAATTAAATAATCCATCTCAATATTGTTTATATTCATCAAATTCAAATTGACTTATGGTATATTACATCTAATAATATTTAATATTTTTCTTCACCATCCCAAAGTTTTATGTTTTTTTAATCACTATGCAAAAAACATAATAGACTATAGTAGATGAAAAAAATTGATTATATTTTATTTTTCTACTCCACATAAGTTTAGGTTTTTCCCCACTAAAAAACAATGTTAAAAGGCTATAATCCATGACATATTTTTTATAAAATAGGTAATAATTAAAATATATGATCAAGCTAGAATTTATTTATATTTACCATTTTCACATTGAATTATGGTTTATTAGATGCAAATATATTCAATATGAATCTTCTCCATCCCCAAATTTCTTGTTTCTTCGTCAGTAAGCCACAGATTTGAAAGACTATAAATGAATGACAAATAAATTATATCAAAAATGGGCAATCACTAAAATTAAATATTTAAGCTCAATGTTATTTGTGTTCACCATAATCACATTATATTATGGTATAATAGATGTAAAAAAATACCATATTTTTCTTCTTCTCCATCACCAATAATTTGGTTTCTTAACCTCTAAGAAATTAAGTTAAGAGACTACAAATGAATGCCGCATAATTGGTACATATGCATAATAATTAAAATTAAATAATCCACCTCAATATTGTTTATATTCATCAAATTCAAATTGACTTATGGTATATTACATCTAATAATATTCAATATTTTTCTTCACCATCCCAAAGTTTTAGGTTTTTTTAATCACTATGCAAAAAACATAATGGACTATAGTAGATGAAAAAAATTGATTATATTTTATTTTTCTACTCCACCTAATTTTAGGTTTTTCCCCACTAAAAAACAAAGTTAAAAGGCTATAATCCATGACATATTTTTTATAAAATAGGTAATAATTAAAATATATGATCAAGCTAGAATTTATTTATATTTACCATTTTCACATTGAATTATGGTTTATTAGATGCAAATATATTCAATATGAATCTTCTCCATCCCCAAATTTCTTGTTTCTTCGTCAGTAAGCCACAGATTTGAAAGACTATAAATGAATGACAAATAAATTATATCAAAAATGGGCAATCACTAAAATTAAATATTTAAGCTCAATGTTATTTGTGTTCACCATAATCACATTATATTATGGTATAATAGATGTAAAAAAATTCTATATTTTTCTTCTTCTCCATCACCAATAATTTGGTTTCTTAACCTCTAAGAAATTAAGTTAAGGGACTACAAATGAATGCCGCATAATTTGTACATATGCATAATAATTAAAATTAAATAATCCACCTCAATATTGTTTATATTCATCAAATTCAAATTGACTTATGGTATATTACATCTAATAATATTCAATATTTTTCTTCACCATCCCAAAGTTTTAGGTTTTTTTAATCACTATGCAAAAAACATAATGGACTATAGTAGATGAAAAAAATTGATTATATTTTATTTTTCTACTCCACATAATTTTAGGTTTTTCCCCACTAAAAAACAAAGTTAAAAGGCTATAATCCATGACATATTTTTTATAAAATAGGTAATAATTAAAATATATGATCAAGCTAGAATTTTTTTATATTTACCATTTTCACATTGAATTAAGGTTTATTAGATGCAAATATATTCAATATGAATCTTCTCCATCCCCAAATTTCTTGTTTCTTCGTCAGTAAGCCACAGATTTGAAAGACTATAAATGAATGACAAATAAATTATATCAAAAATGGGCAATCACTAAAATTAAATATTTAAGCTCAATGTTATTTGTGTTCACCATAATCACATTATATTATGGTATAATAGATGTAAAAAAATACCATATTTTTCTTCTTCTCCATCACCAATAATTTGGTTTCTTAACCTCTATGAAATTAAGTTAAGAGACTACAAATGAATGCCGCATAATTGGTACATATGCATAATAATTAAAATTAAATAATCCACCTCAATATTGTTTATATTCATCAAATTCAAATTGACTTATGGTATATTACATCTAATAATATTCAATATTTTTCTTCACCATCCCAAAGTTTTAGGTTTTTTTAATCACTATGCAAAAAACATAATGGACTATAGTAGATGAAAAAAATTGATTATATTTTATTTTTCTACTCCACATAATTTTAGGTTTTTCCCCACTAAAAAACAAAGTTAAAAGGCTATAATCCATGACATATTTTTTATAAAATAGGTAATAATTAAAATATATGATCAAGCTAGAATTTTTTTATATTTACCATTTTCACATTGAATTAAGGTTTATTAGATGCAAATATATTCAATATGAATCTTCTCCATCCCCAAATTTCTTGTTTCTTCGTCAGTAAGCCACAGATTTGAAAGACTATAAATGAATGACAAATAAATTATATCAAAAATGGGCAATCACTAAAATTAAATATTTAAGCTCAATGTTATTTGTGTTCACCATAATCACATTATATTATGGTATAATAGATGTAAAAAAATTCTATATTTTTCTTCTTCTCCATCACCAATAATTTGGTTTCTTAACCTCTAAGAAATTAAGTTAAGGGACTACAAATGAATGCCGCAAAATTTGTACATATGCAGAATAATTAAAATTAAATAATCCACCTCAATATTGTTTATATTCATCAAATTCAAATTGACTTATGGTATATTACATCTAATAATATTCAATATTTTTCTTCACCATCCCAAAGTTTTAGGTTTTTTTAATCACTATGCAAAAAACATAATGGACTATAGTAGATGAAAAAAATTGATTATATTTTATTTTTCTACTCCACATAATTTTAGGTTTTTCCCCACTAAAAAACAAAGTTAAAAGGCTATAATCCATGACATATTTTTTATAAAATAGGTAATAATTAAAATATATGATCAAGCTAGAATTTATTTATATTTACCATTTTCACATTGAATTATGGTTTATTAGATGCAAATATATTCAATATGAATCTTCTCCATCCCCAAATTTCTTGTTTCTTCGTCAGTAAGCCACAGATTTGAAAGACTATAAATGAATGACAAATAAATTATATCAAAAATGGGCAATCACTAAAATTAAATATTTAAGCTCAATGTTATTTGTGTTCACCATAATCACATTATATTATGGTATAATAGATGTAAAAAAATTCTATATTTTTCTTCTTCTCCATCACCAATAATTTGGTTTCTTAACCTCTAAGAAATTAAGTTAAGGGACTACAAATGAATGCCGCATAATTTGTACATATGCATAATAATTAAAATTAAATAATCCACCTCAATATTGTTTATATTCATCAAATTCAAATTGACTTATGGTATATTACATCTAATAATATTCAATATTTTTCTTCACCATCCCAAAGTTTTAGGTTTTTTTAATCACTATGCAAAAAACATAATGGACTATAGTAGATGAAAAAAATTGATTATATTTTATTTTTCTACTCCACATAATTTTAGGTTTTTCCCCACTAAAAAACAAAGTTAAAAGGCTATAATCCATGACATATTTTTTATAAAATAGGTAATAATTAAAATATATGATCAAGCTAGAATTTATTTATATTTACCATTTTCACATTGAATTATGGTTTATTAGATGCAAATATATTCAATATGAATCTTCTCCGTCCCCAAATTTCTTGTTTCTTCGTCAGTAAGCCACAGATTTGAACGACTATAAATGAATGACAAATAAATTATACCAAAAATGGGCAATCGCTAAAACTAAATATTTAAGCTCAATGTTATTTGTGTTCACCATAATCACATTGTATTATGGTATAATAGATGTAAAAAAATTCTATATTTTTCTTCTTCTCCATCACCAATAATTTGGTTTCTTAACCTCTAAGAAATTAAGTTAAGAGACTACAAATGAATGCCGCATAATTTTTACATATGCATAATAATTAAAATTAAATAATCCATCTCAATATTGTTTATATTCATCAAATTCAAATTGACTTATGGTATATTACATCTAATAATATTTAATGTTTTTCTTCACCATCCCAAAGTTTTATGTTTTTTTAATCACTACGCAAAAAACATAATAGACTATAGTAGATGAAAAAAATTGATTATATTTTATTTTTCTACTCCACATAAGTTTAGGTTTTTCCCCACTAAAAAACAATGTTAAAAGGCTATAATCCATGACATATTTTTTATAAAATAGGTAATAATTAAAATATATGATCAAGCTAGAATTTATTTATATTTACCATTTTCACATTGAATTATGGTTTATTAGATGCAAATATATTCAATATGAATCTTCTCCATCCCCAAATTTCTTGTTTCTTCGTCAGTAAGCCACAGATTTGAAAGACTATAAATGAATGACAAATAAATTATATCAAAAATGGGCAATCACTAAAATTAAATATTTAAGCTCAATGTTATTTGTGTTCACCATAATCACATTATATTATGGTATAATAGATGTAAAAAAACACCATATTTTTCTTCTTCTCCATCACCGATAATTTGGTTTCTTAACCTCTAAGAAATTAAGTTAAGAGACTACAAATGAATGCCGCATAATTGGTACATATGCATAATAATTAAAATTAAATAATCCACCTCAATATTGTTTATATTCATCAAATTCAAATTGACTTATGGTATATTACATCTAATAATATTCAATATTTTTCTTCACCATCCCAAAGTTTTAGGTTTTTTTAATCACTATGCAAAAAACATAATGGACTATAGTAGATGAAAAAAATTGATTATATTTTATTTTTCTACTCCACATAATTTTAGGTTTTTCCCCACTAAAAAACAAAGTTAAAAGGCTATAATCCATGACATATTTTTTATAAAATAGGTAATAATTAAAATATATGATCAAGCTAGAATTTATTTATATTTACCATTTTCACATTGAATTAAGGTTTATTAGATGCAAATATATTCAATATGAATCTTCTCCATCCCCAAATTTCTTGTTTCTTCGTCAGTAAGCCACAGATTTGAAAGACTATAAATGAATGACAAATAAATTATATCAAAAATGGGCAATCACTAAAATTAAATATTTAAGCTCAATGTTATTTGTGTTCACCATAATCACATTATATTATGGTATAATAGATGTAAAAAAATTCTATATTTTTCTTCTTCTCCATCACCAATAATTTGGTTTCTTAACCTCTAAGAAATTAAGTTAAGGGACTACAAATGAATGCCGCATAATTTGTACATATGCATAATAATTAAAATTAAATAATCCACCTCAATATTGTTTATATTCATCAAATTCAAATTGACTTATGGTATATTACATCTAATAATATTCAATATTTTCTTCACCATCCCAAAGTTTTAGGTTTTTTTAATCACTATGCAAAAAACATAATAGACTATAGTAGATGAAAAAAATTGATTATATTTTATTTTTCTACTCCACATAATTTTAGGTTTTTCCCCACTAAAAAACAAAGTTAAAACGCTATAATCCATGACATATTTTTTATAAAATAGGTAATAATTAAAATATATGATCAAGCTAGAATTTATTTATATTTACCATTTTCACATTGAATTATGGTTTATTAGATGCAAATATATTCAATATGAATCTTCTCCATCCCCAAATTTCTTGTTTCTTCGTCAGTAAGCCACAGATTTGAACGACTATAAATGAATGACAAATAAATTATACCAAAAATGGGCAATCGCTAAAACTAAATATTTAAGCTCAATGTTATTTGTGTTCACCATAATCACATTGTATTATGGTATAATAGATGTAAAAAAATTCTATATTTTTCTTCTTCTCCATCACCAATAATTTGGTTTCTTAACCTCTAAGAAATTAAGTTAAGAGACTACAAATGAATGCCGCATAATTTGTACATATGCATAATAATTAAAATTAAATAATCCATCTCAATATTGTTTATATTCATCAAATTCAAATTGACTTATGGTATATTACATCTAATAATATTTAATATTTTTCTTCACCATCCCAAAGTTTTAGGTTTTTTTAATCACTATGCAAAAAACATAATAGACTATAGTAGATGAAAAAAATTGATTATATTTTATTTTTCTACTCCACATAAGTTTAGGTTTTTCCCCACTAAAAAACAAAGTTAAAAGGCTATAATCCATGACATTTTTTTTATAAAATAGGTAATAATTAAAATATATGATCAAGCTAGAATTTATTTATATTTACCATTTTCACATTGAATTATGGTTTATTAGATGCAAATATATTCAATATGAATCATCTCCATCCCCAAATTTCTTGTTTCTTCGTCAGTAAGCCACAGATTTGAAAGACTATAAATGAATGACAAATAAATTATATCAAAAATGGGCAATCACTAAAATTAAATATTTAAGCTCAATGTTATTTGTGTTCACCATAATCACATTATATTATGGTATAATAGATGTAAAAAAATACCATATTTTTCTTTTTCTCCATCACCAATAATTTGGTTTCTTAACCTCTAAGAAATTAAGTTAAGAGACTACAAATGAATGCCGCATAATTTGTACATATGCATAATAATTAAAATTAAATAATCCACCTCAATATTGTTTATATTCATCTAATTCAAATTGACTTATGGTATATTACATCTAATAATATTCAATATTTTTCTTCACCATCCCAAAGTTTTAGGTTTTTTTAATCACTATGCAAAAAACATAATGGACTATAGTAGATGAAAAAAATTGATTATATTTTATTTTTCTACTCCACATAATTTTAGGTTTTTCCCCATTAAAAAACAAAGTTAAAAGGCTATAATCCATGACATATTTTTTATAAAATAGGTAATAATTAAAATATATGATCAAGCTAGAATTTATTTATATTTACCATTTTCACATTGAATTATGGTTTATTAGATGCAAATATATTCAATATGAATCTTCTCCATCCCCAAATTTCTTGTTTCTTCGTCAATAAGCCACAGATTTGAACGACTTTAAATGAATGACAAATAAATTATACCTAAAATGGGCAATCACTAAAATTAAATATTTAAGCTCAATGTTATTTGTGTTCACCATAATCACATTGTATTATGGTATAATAGATGTAAAAAAATTCTATATTTTTCTTCTTCTCCATCACCAATAATTTGGTTTCTTAACCTCTAAGAAATTAAGTTAAGAGACTACAAATGAATGCCGCATAATTTGTACATATGCATAATAATTAAAATAAAATATTCCACCTCAATATTGTTTATATTCATCAAATTCAAATTGACTTATGGTATATTACATCTAATAATATTCAATATTTTTCTTCACCATCCCAAAGTTTTAGGTTTTTTTAATCACTATGCAAAAAACATAATGGACTATAGTAGATGAAAAAAATTGATTATATTTTATTTTTCTACTCCACATAATTTTAGGTTTTTCCCCACTAAAAAACAAAGTTAAAAGGCTATAATCCATGACATATTTTTTATAAAATAGGTAATAATTAAAATATATGATCAAGCTAGAATTTATTTATATTTACCATTTTCACATTGAATTATGGTTTATTAGATGCAAATATATTCAATATGAATCTTCTCCATCCCCAAATTTCTTGTTTCTTCGTCAGTAAGCCACAGATTTGAACGACTATAAATGAATGACAAATAAATTATACCAAAAATGGGCAATCGCTAAAACTAAATATTTAAGCTCAATGTTATTTGTGTTCACCATAATCACATTGTATTATGGTATAATAGATGTAAAAAAATTCTATATTTTTCTTCTTCTCCATCACCAATAATTTGGTTTCTTAACCTCTAAGAAATTAAGTTAAGAGACTACAAATGAATGCCGCATAATTTTTACATATGCATAATAATTAAAATTAAATAATCCATATCAATATTGTTTATATTCATCAAATTCAAATTGACTTATGGTATATTACATCTAATAATATTTAATATTTTTCTTCACCATCCCAAAGTTTTATGTTTTTTTAATCACTATGCAAAAAACATAATAGACTATAGTAGATGAAAAAAATTGATTATATTTTATTTTTCTACTCCACATAAGTTTAGGTTTTTCCCCACTAAAAAACAATGTTAAAAGGCTATAATCCATGACATATTTTTTATAAAATAGGTAATAATTAAAATATATGATCAAGCTAGAATTTATTTATATTTACCATTTTCACATTGAATTATGGTTTATTAGATGCAAATATATTCAATATGAATCTTCTCCATCCCCAAATTTCTTGTTTCTTCGTCAGTAAGCCACAGATTTGAAAGACTATAAATGAATGACAAATAAATTATATCAAAAATGGGCAATCACTAAAATTAAATATTTAAGCTCAATGTTATTTGTGTTCACCATAATCACATTATATTATGGTATAATAGATGTAAAAAAATACCATATTTTTCTTCTTCTCCATCACCAATAATTTGGTTTCTTAACCTCTATGAAATTAAGTTAAGAGACTACAAATGAATGCCGCATAATTGGTACATATGCATAATAATTAAAATTAAATAATCCACCTCAATATTGTTTATATTCATCAAATTCAAATTGACTTATGGTATATTACATCTAATAATATTCAATATTTTTCTTCACCATCCCAAAGTTTTAGGTTTTTTTAATCACTATGCAAAAAACATAATGGACTATAGTAGATGAAAAAAATTGATTATATTTTATTTTTCTACTCCACATAATTTTAGGTTTTTCCCCACTAAAAAACAAAGTTAAAAGGCTATAATCCATGACATATTTTTTATAAAATAGGTAATAATTAAAATATATGATCAAGCTAGAATTTTTTTATATTTACCATTTTCACATTGAATTAAGGTTTATTAGATGCAAATATATTCAATATGAATCTTCTCCATCCCCAAATTTCTTGTTTCTTCGTCAGTAAGCCACAGATTTGAAAGACTATAAATGAATGACAAATAAATTATATCAAAAATGGGCAATCACTAAAATTAAATATTTAAGCTCAATGTTATTTGTGTTCACCATAATCACATTATATTATGGTATAATAGATGTAAAAAAATTCTATATTTTTCTTCTTCTCCATCACCAATAATTTGGTTTCTTAACCTCTAAGAAATTAAGTTAAGGGACTACAAATGAATGCCGCAAAATTTGTACATATGCAGAATAATTAAAATTAAATAATCCACCTCAATATTGTTTATATTCATCAAATTCAAATTGACTTATGGTATATTACATCTAATAATATTCAATATTTTTCTTCACCATCCCAAAGTTTTAGGTTTTTTTAATCACTATGCAAAAAACATAATGGACTATAGTAGATGAAAAAAATTAATTATATTTTATTTTTCTACTCCACATAATTTTAGGTTTTTCCCCACTAAAAAACAAAGTTAAAAGGCTATAATCCATGACATATTTTTTATAAAATAGGTAATAATTAAAATATATGATCAAGCTATAATTTATTTATATTTACCATTTTCACATTGAATTATGGTTTATTAGATGCAAATATATTCAATATGAATCTTCTCCATCCCCAAATTTCTTGTTTCTTCGTCAGTAAGCCACAGATTTGAACGACTATAAATGAA